>VMBQ01000547.1:143865-207826 GCA_007657795.1 Dreissena rostriformis | reverse complement strand
TGACATTTCACCACTCAAAATGTGCAGCTCCATGAGATACACATGCATGCCAAATATGAAGTTGCTATCTTCAATATTGCAAAAGTATTCATAAAATAAGCGATTTGGGCCACATATATTTGACCTCTGACCTTGAAGGATGACCTTGACCTTTCACCACTCAAAATGTGCAGCTCCATGAGATACACATGCATGCCAAATATCAAGTTGCTATCTTGAATATTGAAATATTGCAAAAGTGTACATAAAATGAGCGATTTTGACCACATATATTTGACCTTTGACCTTGAAGGATGACCTTGACCTTTCACCACTCAAAATGTGCAGCTCCATGAGATACATATGCATGCCAAATATCAAGTTGCTATCTTCAATTTTGCAAAAGTTATTGCAAATGTTAAAGTTGGCGCAAACCAACAGACCAACCAACAGACCAACAGACAGGGCAAAAACAATATGTCCCCCACTACTATAGTGGGGGACATAAAAATAGGCTTATTTAAGCGAGTAGAACCAGTGCTTTGTGTTTTTTTTTAATAGACAAATAGAATGCTTGCACAGTGGGGATCAAATCTGTGACCTTTCCTGCACGATGCACACTTGAAGTAAATTATAGAATGGTAGCAGTTTTGGTGTTTTCGCAGCGAAGCCCTGTGACAAAAAATAGTGCCAAAACCATAAGATTTTATAAGAAACCATAATGTGAGATACATTTTTAAAACAAACAGAATGGTATTGGATTGACAGCCAAAGGGTTATTTACATGTTCTCGAGTCAGTTTCCTGGGTAGAACCAGAACTTGGTGACTATGAGTCAGATCTTAAGAAAGCTCCAACGGTGAAAATCATTTCCAGAACCTCCTAGCTGACTACAAATCCACTAAGCCACGGAGACCACACATTTAAAGTTTAATGAAATAAGCCTCACTTCTGAAAAACCAAGCCTTATGCATGTGTCCGCATAGGCTTATCAGGGACAACTCTTTCCGCCTAAACTATATTTTTGCTAAGAGACTTCCTTTATTTAACAAAAAAATTACATAAAAGCCGAAAGTGTCGTCACTGATTAGCCTGTGTGGACTGCACAGGCTGATCTGGGACCACACTTTAAGCACATGCATTTAGCACCCTTTTTTTCAAAGTGTAGCTCAAATCTACCTATCGTTCTTACTGGACTCAAGTTTTAAAGGCTTCCTTTCCAGTCCTAAGATACTGATAGGCAGAAAACAGACAGTGATTTACTCGCAGGGGGTTCTGGTTTTATGCTGGTTGCATTTAGCAATTTTCACTTTCCATCTGAGTGGGTTAGGGTTAAGTTTAAAGAAATCTATCAACCACTACCTGTCGGGGAAATCCTTCTTGCACACAAAGCACGGTAGACGTAGGGTGTGTCCAGGTATGTAATTGTCCTTGGCCAGCTCATGGTCCTCTAGATGGCTGATGTACTGCTTCCTCTCTCCAAACACCTGCACAAAGACACCATATTTGTTTGATTATTTTTATATTTCAAAATTTTCAGGCAATTGTACCAATGTCTGGGAACACTGGGCTTAATGCATATGTGTCAAGTGTTGTCCCAGATAAGCCTGCGCAGTCCGCACAGGATAATCAGAGCAAACACTTTCGCCTACACAAGATTTTTGTTTTGAAGAGACCTTTAATAATAACAATTCCATATAAGCAAAAAGTGTCATCCCTGATAAGCCTGTGCAGACTTCACAGGCTAATCTGAAACAACACTTGACACCCAGTTTCCCCAGATCTCGGCCTGAAAATCATTTCAATTTTTAATCGCTTTCAGAAGTATTTCAGTCAATTTATCAACAGTATTTCAGTCACATCATAGTGGTCAGTTTACCTACTCCCACTTTATCTTGGTAGGCTGGTTACCCAGTACCGAGTGATGTATTTGTGCAAGTTACATTTTNGGGGGGGGGGGGGGGGGGGGGGGGGGGGGGGGGGAATGGCCGTCAAATAATTGAGCCTCGCTCTAGGAAAATGGGGCTTGTTTTCATCTGCTACGACCAGAATTTCGACTGAAAACCGTCTGGGTGATAAACAGAAATTCAGAGTACTAGGTAAATGTTGATTATAAGTTTGGCACAAACATGTTAACCACTCCGGTTCTCTGAGCCTAGCTTAATAAACAGACCTGTTTTCAACATTAACCTAGCACTCCTAAATTGCATTGTTCTTTTCTCTACAAATAACCATTAATGGACACATGACGGTAAAGGGCAAACATTTATCCTACAGCTTAATGATTTTAAAGAAGGAATCTCAAGGTGTCAGATAAACTTGTGCTTTTCATTCCTACAAGCCTTAATTCTGCTCCTGCATTCACCATGACTACTTTTTTGGCCTTCCATTTCCAGTTGAAGGTCAAAAGCAGTTAACTCGTTAAAATGTATCAACATTCTCATTCATTTATTTTTAAATTTCAATATATTGAATGTATACATTTTAAATTAATAGACTGTATAAAAATAATTAAGTTATTAATCCAATACAGCTTATAAGCAAGCCTTGCAATGTATCCTTTCTTCAAAACGACAGATCAATTCAAGTACACGAAGACACTTATATAATATTTCTCATTAAGTCTTACCATAAAGGGACACATGTCACAGGTGTAGGTTGCGATTTTGTCGTGTATTCTCAGGTGACATCGGAAATTGTACAGGTCAGAAAATGTGTCTTGGCAGATACAGCATTTGTACACCCTGGAAATCGAATTTGAAAATAATATTTATCTCACAAAAATCCGACTTTTCTTTATCTAGTGATACAATAGTTTTAAATTTATTGGTCTATAAACAACAATTGGAGATTCTCACGGAAAAGAATTAAACCTCAGTTGTGAAACAGACAAACCTTTTTCCATAGAATGACAAAGAGTTTGTATTGACAGCTTACCTAGAGTTAGCAAGAACAAGAACAGTCATTGACGATGACAAAAACTTCTGAAATGACTCATTTCATGCAATTTCATTAACTAATATGAAAATTTTGTCGTTTACTTCTTCACTTTGATCACGCATACGGACAAAAAGCTTCACATTGATCTATAGAATCAATTGCTTTAGGTCATGAGCACATTACTGTGCAACAAAAAGTGTGACAAACACAAAATAACATCTTGCACTTCTATATAGTATCAACAACATATCTACTCAGTTTCATGGTGAAAAGCAAAATAACTGAGAGGCTAGTCCAACACACAAAGTACACAGCAGGCTTCCTGAAAAGTCCCAAAAAGTGCCTGTCAACCGGACAGGCTGATGGAAAAGTTAGCCTGTCCGGACAAAAATTCACCTGACCGAACAGCGTGAGTATATAACTGAAGAATTAATATATATATATATCATATTTATTGCAATGTGAAGCCTGTGTATAAGTACACTCGATAAAGTAAAACAAAATACTTGCGTGTTCAAGTGATTACAGTGTATAATGGACAACAGCTTTAAATTCTAGTCAGACTCAAAACAAAATAACATAACACGATTGGTGTTGCCATTGAAGAACTTTAGCAACGACATGTTTTTCATTTGTAGTTTTTTGTTACAACCATTGTAATTGGATAGATGGTAATATGTCGGACCATTGAACTTGACGTTTTCGAAATAACAACATTTCAAAGGGAGAGCACTCTTAAGAATTAGTGACGCGTTAGTGTTCTTAATGACAAAAAGGCTTGAAATTCACGAAAAAAGTGATTCTAATGGGGTGTTTTCGTTCTTTTGGCAAGTATTAGACTTTTCAGTATTTAGTCATAATTTTTTTTGCCTGTCACAAGGACCGGCGATATTAGAAACTTCGCCGGACCGTACAGAATTTTGCCAGACAAGACCGGCGGTCCGGCCTTTTCAGGAAGCCTGCATAGTCATGAACAATAATGTTAAGTATCCCAAATCATATAAGATATAGACCTAAAAAGTTACATCATACAAAAATAAAACTAAGGGCAATAACTCTTATTTTAATTAAATAAAGTGTAGGGTTAAATGGTTCTTGAGCATGGCACTTCTCCTCATTGATATCTATACATCCATGAAGTTTCATGTGGGTTGCCCAATCCATGAATTTGACACAAACACATGGGAAAATGACAAACGGTAATTACAAATTTGTTGTCAAAAATAAGAAATCCATGAACTTACGGGTTTACAAAAAGTCATTTTTTTGAAACAACATGAAATTTAATACCAATAAATAATGATTTTACAGTAAATATGGTACCAGTATTGAGTGAACTGGCCTTTACCTGCGGTCAAGATGCAGTTGGCGATGTTTCTCAAGGTCAAGCGGCTCCTTGAAGGTCAGATTGCAGGTGTTACACTTGAACATGGAGCTGGCTGCCTCATTGTGGGTCACACGATGTCGGTACAGCTCGGTGATCTGCGTGAACTCGGCCTGACAGATGTAGCACTGGTGGCTGCGCTGTGACATGAAGGTCACAAGATTAAACGTGTGATGATAAGAGCCTCACTGTGGCAAAACTGGGTTAAATGCATGTGCCTACAGACTTATCAAGGATGCCACTCTCTGCCTTAACTGGATTTCCTTTAAACGACAAAAACAAAAAAATGCCGAAAGTGTTGTCCCTGATAAGCCTGTGCAGGCACAGGCTAATCTGGGACAATACATTACGCACATGTATTAAGTCTAGTTTTCCTAGAACGAGGTGCACGTGTTACACTTGAACAAGGAGCTGGCGGCCCATTGTGGGTCACACGGGACTCACACCATGTCGTTCAGGTCTGAGATCTCAGTGAACTCGGCCTGACAGATGTAACACAGGTGGCTGCGCTGTGAAATACAATCACAAGGTCACAGTATCATCTTCTTATCCATATAAACACTCATACCAAAGTTCAATGAAATCTGCCCAAGCGATTTTAAGGTGTGACTCCAGACACAAAAGTGTGCTTATTTTAAAGTCAAAAAGGATCAAACATGTAACTGATTATTTGCCAAAATAGATTGTGACAGCATTTGACGTGCATCATCCTCTTTTCCACATATACACTCATAACAAGTTGCAATGAAATCAACCCAAGCAGTTCAGAGATATGGATCAACACAAGAGTGTTCCGGATGGACGGAACCCGGGATAGACAGAAGAACGGACGGACTGAAGGACAGACAATATCAAAACATAATATCCCTCCGCCTACAGCAGGGGATAATAAAACAATTTTATGAAACATGAATATTCCATATCAAAGCACATCTTCTTTTTGCAAATCATAGGAGATATCAGTACAACAAATGTTCTGATCACGTTCCATGAAGACCTGACTTGAATTGTGAATTCTAAAGTGTAACCAAGCTTTTTCTTTTATTTGACCTAGTGACCTAGTTTTTAACCTAACAGGACCCAGTTTCCAACTCAGACGGCTGATATATCATTAGAACAAATAATCTGAACAAGATTCATGAAGATTCGACTGAACATGTGACTTCTAGAGTGTTAACATGTCTTCACTACAGCCATAAAAGGAATACTGCCCCGCCACCAACAGATATGTTTTTTAACAGACCTAACATTTTCAAACTTGGCTGGTATATCATTAGAACAAATGTTCTGACCAAGTTTCATTAAGATTGGACTATACATGTGACTTCTAGAGTTTTAACAAGGTTAACAATAGGCAAAACTTTCTGCCCTCCTGGTCGACATTTTTTTTTTAGCCCCACTTCTACTCAAAATCAATGGTAACATACATTGTAGATGTTTGTAGATACAAAATGCTTGTTTATATTTTATTTTGCCATATTTAAATCCATTTTAATTTCCCGCAACAATATCTATTCATACGACACATGAACACTAACATGGTTCCACTTTAGTGTTCGTGTGTCGTATGAATAGATATATTCGCGGAAATTAAAATGGAATTGTGTCACAAAACATAAAATCAAGAATTTTTTATCTACAAAAATCTATATAACCAGACCACATCTGGCATTGAAATTTCTGCAATTGCTATAAGGAACATTGATTTTTAATTGTTTAACTTTATTTTACGAAATATTGTACAAAAGTTGTGTTGATTTTGAGTAGTAATGGGACTTTAAGGTTACTTCCTCAAAAATCAATGGACCCGAACGAAACTCAAACTGTTAGTCATGTAGGTAGGCTCACACACCAAAAATAGATCAGTACATTCTGTATACTGATTTTGGTATCCGATGCCATCCCTAGAAAATAACAAGGTAAATGTGAACTTGAATTGAAATTTATTCAGCCAAATACAGTTAAACGTTAAGGCAAATAATAGTTTGACTAAAATACATCAACGTTACTCTATGTTAATTAATTTTTTCTAAGAACAGAACACATTGTGACAGTTCAAGAATAAAATGAAAATGTAAAACTGTTTCTCCTAAACGTCATCCTGCAATTCATTTTACTTTGCATAACACATAAATATGTAGAGCATCACAAATGACAACAAATACCGGTAAGCCATGTATGTACATATTTGTCATTTCCAAGATATAGATCAAGATTACAACAATACACAGATTATATTCAATGCAAATAACAAATAATCATGACATAAGAGCAGTCCAATTGATTTTGTTAAAAAGATGATACAATGCTTACAAAGTTTGGGGGAACACAAACAAATCATCCAGGGAGAATTATGCAATTTAAAAAAACACTTACCAAGAGATCCATGCTGACAAGAATTTTATAATGAAAGTACTTTTTTTAAACCTATTCACGACCTAACATTAATGGCAACAATATAAATCATCAAGGTTAATCGTGAGATGAAATATAACACTAAATATAAGGTCAGTGTTGCAAAGCATTCGTGTTGAAAGCACATGTTCAAAAGTGTTCGTCCCGAATGTTGTGAAACAAAACTATTTACTTTAAACACAAGTTATATGCTATAATAATTGTTTTGACACACACAAAGTAAATGTTCCAGAATGTTTGCATTCAATCTTGTGAAACAAAACTATTTTACTTTAAACACAAGGAATATGTTTGCATATCCTTGACCCACAAGCATGGATGCTGTGCTCCTGTTATAGAAGACTGACCGTGGGCCATTTAGTCCATCCCGTCTGCTAGCAAGAGTTGCCAGCTTCTTCTTGCCTTCACCATCCAGCTGTAAGATCGTGCTTGATGACCCTCCACAGACCAGCACCTGCCCCACAGCTGTCACCTGTATACCCATTGGGCTTTGTAGGTCTGGATCTGTGAAGGTGTGGAGAACTGTGCCATCTCTGGCCAGGGTGAGGACCTTGTGATGGTCAAATTTGGTGACAAATATCTTGTCACCTGACGGACTCACTGCACAACTACATACTGTAAAAGAAATTGGAATCAATGTGGTAAATTCTTTACAGAATCATTATGTTAATAAAGACACTGTAACATCTTATTCACATCAGCTATTCTATTTCTAACAATGAAACATGTATGAATGAATGATTGTTTGCCGAAACCCCAGGACGTACGTCATCAACAACATTCTCTTAGTAAGAACTTGTACTCACTGACATATTCAGAGCTTGCTGACATTATTATTATTATTAAATTATTTCACACCACACAGTCTCCAACACAAATACCAACTCCTTAACAGGAAAGAAATTGGTAAAGAAAACACTTAGCAAAGGTATTATTATTATTGCTAAGTAGTCATTTACTTCTGATGAACATATTATGTCTATTATTTGAAAACATAATAATCTGCAATTTGCAAATGTAAACAAACAATTAACTTTTAAAAGAATATGTATTAAACATAATTAAATTTTAATATTCCTTATTATTATTTAAAAATATCCACCATAAAAATACCTGTGAAATAGCCTGATGTATCCTCATACAACTTATTCAACAGGGCTCCACTCATTGAATACTTGTTAAGTGCAGTACCAGAGGTAAGATACAGGTCTTGCAGATTATGAGCAATACCATAACATCTATGTTGAAACTGTAACTTCCTGCCCTTAACCAGCCGCTTTCCATTCAGTAAGACAAACTGGACCTCATACGTATTCACAGCAACAGCTACTTCACTTGGTGTGATTTGACACATGTCAAATGGAAAAGCATTTAAATCACAGTGTCCCACTACCTGGTATTGATGATCTAGAAGTTTAACTCTTTTATTACAATCATCTGCAACAAGGATCTGATCATTTGAAAGAACACAGATGGCATTTATATCAAAATACTTCTCTGCATCACTTGGTAGGCTCACATCATACTCTGACTTTCCTTGCACAGCAAATACCTTGTCTGAGCCACCATGCAGATGCACAGCCTCAGTACATACCACAATCCTCCCCAGACCTGACAATTTAGACAAGTGCTGTTGAAAATCACTGTCGGCCAGGAATGTCAGTGAACTTTCTACCTGATCTGAGTTCTCTATCAGATAAGTTTCAGACTGCTCAATTTTTTCCAGACATTTCTTACTTGCAATAAACGAGAGTTCTGCTTTACCCTTATCAACAATTTCATGTATCGTGTCACTGAGTCGTTTTAGTTCATTTTTAAGCTTGCTGCAATTGTCCACATTAATCCTGACAGAAGCTTTCAGACTCTTCATCTNTTTGTGTCCGGAGCCATATCTTGGAAGTGCTTTGGCGGATTTCATTGAAACTTGGTATGAGTATATATATGGATAAGATGCACACCAAATGGCATTGTACACCATCTGTTAATAACGGAGTAATGGCCCTTTGTATCGTAGTATGTTCATCCGTCCGATTTGCACCCATCCTTAAACAAAATATTTGTTGCGGGGGATATCAATTCTACGAATTTGCTTGTTATTATTGTCCCCTACCAGTTTCACCGGAGGGGACTTATGGGTTTGCGCTCTGTCAGTCTGTAACAATTTTCAGGATCCTGCGATAACTTTAAAAGTTCTTCATATTTTTTCATGAAACTTGAAACATGGATAGATGGCAATATGGACATTATGCATGTCATTTCATTTTGTTCTTACATCAAAAATTCTGGTTGCTTTCGCAACAAAGAAACTATATATATATATATAATTTCTGACAATGGTGGAGCAGGTAGGGGACATAATTGCTTGGCAATAGTCTTGTTTTCTATAACTTACGGGTGTTCATTTTATGAGAAGTAAACTGATTTTTTGTTTCTTAAAGATTTCATCTAAAAGTACTAAGTTATGCTTGTCTATTTATAAAGGTACTGTAAAAATTAATATTTGAATACGGATTCTGGTATTTGAAGCCATCAGCAGTCCGTATTAGAAATACATGTACTACCAGTAGATGCAATTATTAAACAGTTGCATGCAATCCATTTTAATTTGAAAACAAAAAAATATGAGGGAAAAAATATTTGGATAATGTAACTTGCAATTAAACAAATAACAACCCTGGCATAACAATTTTGCAGGATCGTCCAGAGCGTGCCATATACGACCCGAGAAAGGCTGCAGAGAGGAGGCAGGGTCTTAGAAAGGAGGACCAGAGTCCTAGACATAGTCCTAGAGAGGGGAGCCAGTCTAAAGAGGGCAACAAGACCAAGGAATCCAGTCCTGCTAGTGACAGTGACCAGTCTAAAACTCCAGACGACAATAAACCCAAAGATGAAAATGAACCTAAAGGTACAATGAAGCCTAAGGAGGAAATGGAAGCTAAGGTTGAAAAGGAAGTTGGGTTTGAGGAAAGGGTTGAAAGAACAGTTGAAAACATTGAAAAAAACACTGTCAAAGAAAGTATTGAGGAAAACAAGAAGGCTGAAGAAAAAAGTGTTGGAAGTGATGCTGATAATTTAAGTCAAGACAAATTTAAAAAAGGGCACGATGATAGTCGAGAGAGCAGTATTGACACTAACAATCCCCCTGTGGGTACAGAGTCATCCACTGCTGAAGAGGGGACTCCAGTGTAATATGAGCCATGTAAAAGTGTTCTTATGTACAACAGGTGTCCACTGCTTAAATTGTATGTGTTTGTGCGTTATTACTTCTTTATTTCACATATTAATTTAAGTTAGATATCATTTGTCAATTTTCTTTTGTCTTGTATGAACTATGATACCAGTTACACACACTTTAAGCTGGTTAAATATATAAATTCTTTATTGTTTACTGTTAGTGAAAAATGCTTTTGTTGGAAATAAAATGCTTGTGTTACTGAATGTTTTTGCAATTGAAATGATTACAATGATTTCAACAAAACAATTACAATTGTCATCATACATTTGTTTTTATTTTCATTTGCCATACATATTTGGAATCCATTAAGGCTAACCAGGGAGAACACTTTCTGCCTGATAGAATTGTCTGTGAAAAGGAAGTTATCTTAAGGAAAATCCATTCAAGGCCTTGGACTACACAGACTTATCTGTGACAACACTTGAATGAATTGAGAATGGGTTTACCATAGAGCCGCTCAGTTCTCTGCAATTCTAAACCATCATTATTTTGAAATGTTTTATAACTGCAATTTGAGAAGGAACAATTATCATAGTCAGAATAAGATTTTAATTTCAAAACTATCTTTTAGTACAATATTTGTATTTGGCTCTTGTTTTCCTTTTCAAGCTTGTTTTCCAAGCATTAGTACATGTAACAGTAACATTTTTTGTTTTTATTTACATTAACTTTGAAGTTTTATTTGTTTAGGTATGTGCATAAAAATGAAATAGATCAATGGAAACTAGAATTGGTAAAAATAGTAATGAAGAATACGCGTGACAAAGCATGTTGTTATGTCATGTTTAAGAACATTTTAGTTAAAAAAGGGGCATAACTTTTGTAAGTTTTAAAGTAGGATGATAATTATGGCGCATACATCAATTGTTTATCACAAGGAAGAATGTCAGCAAGTTAAAATGAAGTACTTATAAAAGTAGAACGCCTTTGGAAAAGTTTGTGTTTTCTAACAAACAGATGGACAGACGAACAATCAAACTGACAGAGAAAGACAGACATCCATGGTGATTCAATTACAGCCTTACCTTCATTACAGGGGGTGTATTAATATGCTAATAGTGTGTATTAATAATATGATGTTATAGAAAGTATAATTTAATACGAGTGCCAAACTGTCACAAGATACGCCTGTTCGAAGGTTTTGGACACCATGCTAAATGCTTGAATTGCACTAAGTGACCTGGTGACATAGGTTTTGACCCGTCATGACCCATATTAGAACTTGACCTAGATATTGTCTAAATACAACTTCTGACCAAGTTTGGTAAAGATCGGATGAAAACTATTTGAATTAGAGAGCGGATACTGCTGTGGACTCCAGTGTGATCACCCTGTACTTCATAACGGGGACTAAAAAATGGTTTATTCATGATTAATTCAGGCGAATAGCTGGACCAATTTACAGATGAGCCTCGCTCTGTAAAAATGGGGTTAAATGCATGTGCGTAAAGTGTCGTTCCAGATTAGTCTGTGAAGTCTGCACAGGCTAATTAGGGACAACACTTTCTGCCTCAACTGGATTTTTGTCAAGAAGAGTATTCCTTTAAACTAAAAATCCAATAACAGTGGAAAGTGTCGTACCTGATTAGCCTGTGCAGACTGCAGCGCACATGCATTAAACCCTCTATTCACAGAGTGAGACTCGGATGAATTCTCACTTACACGGTACACCAACATTTTAATCAACAGTTCTATTACAACTCACTTTTAAACATATGAGCATTGACTCAATTGACCAATCTATATAAGGTTCATACAAATTCCTCTTCAGGTCAATTTTGAACATACACCATTTAAGGTTCACAATGTGTTACAACACATCTCTATCAAACACTGTAGTGATTTGAATGTGTATGTTATTGATCGAGACACGTCATGCGAAGTTAGGTCTCATGTCATTCGTGCAGTCTGGTCAGGAGCTACTCTGTCCACCACAATCATGAAAGGTTTCCTGGTATCACTAACCCTTTGCATGCTGGGAAATTTGTCGTCTGCTAAAATGTCTGCTGAATTTCTAAAATTAGCATTTTCTTCGATTTTTTTTCTAAGACCACTATCAGAATAGCAAACAGTTTGGATCCTGATGAGACGCCACGTTCTGTGGCGTCTCATCTGGATCCAAACTGTTTGCAAAGGCCTTCAAAATCCGGTTCCAGCGCTCAAAGGGCTAACGGACAGGGTAACTCTTGATCAGACTGTACAAATACGCAGGCTGTTCTGAAGATACGCTGGCTTCATATGGCAACAGACCTCTTCACCATCGGGCAATTTCCAAAAGTAGAAATCTTTGACGATTATTGCAAAATGTTCAGGCAATATTCTTAATTCAAACTTAATTCTAGTGTGATAGTGTAAGTATACTTACCATTTTGTATTGACATTTGGGATGCAACAATACATTTATTTAAAACATGACTATCATTTGATTTACCAATTAAAACAGTCTTAAACTAATTGAGTTTTAACAATTATTTTAGCTTTGTTGCATGAAAATCAAAAGGACAAACTCTTGAATCTTGCTCCTATGTTTAATCATTACTTGGTGTCTTACGCGAAGATTTTGATAATGCTCCCAGAATTTGGATTGAATCAGGGACCTCCTTATCTCTGTACTGACACAGTATCCACTACGCAACCCGACCATAAAAGCAGCTGTATCCGTATATTATGATAAAAACTCGACAGTTTAACTTGAATTTTATTGCTCTGTTTTTAAACTTAGGACAAATGAGTGTTAAATCACTGTTTATTTGACTCCAAGATTATATAAAATAAATATAAAAGTTTATTCAAAATAGTGTGTACATAAAATCTTCAAATATTTTGCACAATATCACAGTTCATAAAATATATAACACTTCATGAAACAAATGCATATGTTTAATAAGCAAGATTTTCACAGCAGTTTCAATGAGCACTGTAACATACACAAATATAAACAAAATATAATTCTGAGTCATAATTATAATATCACAAAACTAATATGTTATCAGTCGCACAATCCACAATATTTCATAAAAAACTTACACAACTTATATTCAATCACTTGCACAATCCACAATTTTCCATTTACACTAATATCTCTCTACTGACATCATAGAAAGACTGAGAATGTTATATCTATGAAGACTACGCCTCAATTTTAACACGTTTCCCACCGTCCTTTGTGTTTGTGTTTGCAACTTTCTCTAATGTAGCTGACAGCATCTTGCGGGCTTCTTTTGCCTCCTTCATGGAGTTCACACGTACAGCATTGTAACGCCTCTGGATCTGTAACAGCATGACATTTTATAGACCTACACTGGAATTTGCTAGACTTTGGCAAAACCCACTCACATGAGCGTACAAAGCTAACCCTTTAATCTAATTATATCTAATCTAATCCAATATAACTGTTAAAAACCTTTTCAAAATCACATACCATAATTATCAACTATAACTATTTGATCGTAACTATGATTTATGCATACAAAAGGATGATATTGTTTGTGCATTTGAAAAAGATGGGGGTTTACAATGATGTGAACTAATAACAAACGAGGCGGTCTCTTGGAAAAAGGGGCTAAAGGCATGTGCATAAAGTATTGTCCCAGATAATAAGCCTGTGCAGCTTGCTCAGGATTATGAGAGAAGACACATCACTTTTAAGGAATTTTTGGTTTATATGAAGTCTCTTCTAAACAAAAATCTACCGGTAGTCTAGGTGGAAAGTGTCTTTCGTGAATAGCCAGTGTGGACTGTGAAGTATCCGGTACTGAAAACAAATGCATTAAGCCCCATTTTCCTAGGGCACTGCCAACAGTTTACAAAAATGGAGTATGGAGTTTTGATGGATAAGATTCACAGTGTTTGGAACTAGGTTATCATGTGTGAAATGCATCAAACATATGTTTACTACATTACAATCAATATAAAGCCTTTCAACTAATTGACTCTGTGTTAGATACAAATTATCAGCATAAAAATAAAGCAATAAAGGTGTTATAAAACTACAAGCGTTCAAGTACCCACCTCTGACAACAGACGGTCAGACTCTGGGAACCTGTGGTGGAGATCCCGGTTCCCTGTTTCCAGTACGTCTGCCAGCCCGGCCTCCTCCGTGGTGGCCCGGTCCCTCATCTCTCGCAGCATCTGGTCCTTCTTCATCGCCTGGGTTACCCGCGGCGTGGACTTCTGCTCAGACTGTAATATGGGTGTACTTGTATAGAATGGAGCAGTTGTGAGGCAATATATATTACAGGCCTTGAGAAATATATATATCAGCGTAGCTCTCAGAAAACCGGGCTAAATGCATGTCCGTAAAGTGTTGTTCCAGATTAGCCTGTGCAGTATGCACAGATTTATCAGGGGCGACACTTTCAGCCTAAACAGGATTGTGGTTTAGAAGAGACTTCCTTGAATCAAAAAAGTCCATAACATCAGAAAGTGTCGTCCCTGAACAAGCTTATCTGGGACAACACTTTATGCTCATGCATTAAACCCTGTTTTTTCAGAGCCAGGCTCGTTTATTCTGGGTTGAGGCAAAAAATATACTGGAAAGAGATAGTGAGCATTATACAGTAAATTCCTTGAACCTGTGGAATTCTTGAGAAATCAAACATTATTTTTGTACATAGCTTTGCACCCCAAGCATGTAAAAAATGGTGAAGATCGTTGTTCACTCTGAAATTGGTATAAAGTCACAGTCTCTATTATGTGTGCATATATGTGTCGTGTTCTGAGAAAACTGGGCATAATGCTTGTGCGTAAATTGTCATACCAGATTAGCCTGTGCAGTCTGCACAGGCTAATCAGGGACGACAATTTCCGCTTTTATGGATTTTTTTGTTTAAATGATGTCTCTTTTTAGCGGAAATCCAGTTTAGGCGGAAAGTGTTGTCCCTGATTAGCCTGTGCAGACTGCACAGGCTAATCTGGGATGACACTTTACGCACAAGCATTTTGCCCAGTTTTCTCAGAACGGGACACATAGTCTATAGTTAACAATTTAATGTGTGTTGAGATCTTTAAATTGCACTGAAATTTATGTATTCAGCTGGAAGATGGAAGAGTATTACATCTTATTATAAACCACAGGCGCTTGATAATCGCTTGTCAATATCTATATACATAGTCGAACTATCTTTTTTTTAAGAAGACGTTTTGTCGGAAGATTTTTTATTGATTTAGTGTGTGTATGCATTATAATAAACAGGTTTATAAAAATCACCGCTGAAGCTGCATTTTTCAAAAAAAAGTCGCAACGGATAGTTGAATGATTGAGTCATTGCCATCGAGTGCCTGTGTTATACACAATAATAGTGAATGTTTTGCTTAGCAAATTAAANAATGTGTGTGGAGATCTTAAAATTGCACTGAAATTTATGTATTCAGCTGGAAGATGGAAGAGTATTACATCTTATTATAAACCACAGGCGCTCGATAATCGCTTGTCAATATCTTTATACATAGTCGAACTATCTTTTTTTTAAGAAGACGTTTTGTCGGAAGATTTTTTATTGATTTAGTATGTGTATGCATTATAATAAACAGGTTTATAAAAATCACCGCTGCAGCTGCATTTTTAAAAAAAAAGTCGCAACGGATAGTCGAATGATTGAGCCATTGCCATCGAGCGCCTGTGTTATATACAATAATAGTGAATGTTTTGCTTAGCAAATTAAATTTTTATTCAAGTGTTTCCAATTCTGTATCACAAGAAGTTTAGGTATTACTCAGTGTAAATGTTATCAAATCAATGTTATACTCAAACCACGCTTCAAATTTATGAATGACATATTTTTTTTATTTTTTTTTGTTATGACACTCACTCTTATAATGATGTATTAATTATCACACAGAAAATCTAAAATATACAAAAACAGTTCCCAAGTTTCAAATTAAAAACAAATCATCACATCTTACCACCATAAAAAACAACAGATATTAATAACATTGAGCTATCAGTTTTATACTGATCCTGAAGTATAGACCATCACAACACAATACATATATGAAAGATGCATTGATGGTGATTACTCAAATGTCAACAAATATAATGGAATGGTATATGCAAAACTAATAAAAAAATAAAGATAATATTATATGACCTTGTCTCACATAAAACTTCGACCAACAACATATGTTACACATGCAGTCATGTGTTAGTAGCTAAACAAAACCATGCTATCAAATTGTTACAATAGCAGCATAGCTGTCACAAAATAATTAAGTGACACTAGGACAATAAAACATTTCCACAGCCAATTATTATTAATTAACTCCCCTAGGCATTGTTATTCTTAAAATAACCACCTATTGAAGCATACACATACAAATTATTAACGTTTATACTATGTTGTTATTCATCCTGACTAACCAACAACTGCTGTTTCAGAATGGTTATGCACTTTTTTACTGTAATGTGCATGTTATTTGCAAGAAATCATAATTAAAACATTTGTCTCTCCTTTTTTAAGGAGCATTCTTCAAACAAGTGTCAGAAATATGGTCATCATTTCAAAGCCTAAAGCAAACCACTAGTATTCCCGAAAAAAACACTATTTTTCCAAATAGTAGTTAGTTCATATTGAAAGCTACATTCATTATTTAAAAACAAAGCAATTAGCAGCTTCACTTACTGTTGGCAGTTTGGGCTGATATAAGATTGGCTAAAATCATACATGAAATTAATCAATATAAAATAATAAATTATGAGTTTTATAAAAACAACTCTTCTTTTAAAACTGTAAAAACACACACTATTTTATGTTAACAAGTTCAACAAGCAGCTTAAATTAACTTCTTTCAAGACCAACTTCTTTCAAGACCACGAAACATAATTATATAAGACAATTTAACAAGACCGTAAAAACTCAGTCATACGTCTAGTTACTCATACGTGGGAGTTTGTGTATGTTCAATTAATAAGTCGAGTAAAACTTAGAAGAAAATGGGACAATACAAATCTGCATCTTTATATTTACGACCACACCTTATTTATTGTCCGATTCTATGAAACAACTATCTGGTTTAATATTTTTATTTTATTAAATAATCCAGATATTGGTGTGGTTAAAGGTACAATTACCTTGCCATTTGATAACTGGTAATAATCCAACAAAATACTCTTGACAATATTGACGATAAATGTCTTTAAGAATTTCGTTTACACAAGCGTACACATTTTTTTTTTAAATGTACAGAAGGTAGATAAATTGACTTGACTTACAAGATAGCCTGAGTAATAACGATTCCCAATCGAGACTAGACATGCATAAACCACGTAAATAATGTGTGCCCATAGGGCAGTGCTCTTAACTGTCAACTCCACCTTCGTTCTCTGTAAAAGATTTGAAAGGCTGGGCTATTCACATGCTGTAACACAAGTCGACGATTGCCACTGAGTAACAAACAAGCGCTTGGTTTTGCATACCCTTCTGTAGGGCTCCACTGGTTTACTGATCCTATCCAGCCTGGCTGCAGGGTCCCTGTAGATGAGCTCATGTCCGAGGGCGTACTTGAGAGCCTTGATGTTCCCATGCATATCTGAGGATAACAATGACATTGCAGCTTAAACAAATGGGCCTCCATCTGTGAAAAGGGGGTTTAATGTATGTGCGTTAAGTGTCATCCCAGATTAGCCTGTGCAGTCCACACAGGCTTATCAGAGACGGCACTTTCCACTTGTATTGTATTTTCGTTTAAAGGAAGTCTCTTAACAAAAATTGTGTATGGCGGAAAGTGTTGTCCCTGATGAGCCTGTGCAAACTGCAAAGGCTCATCTGGGACAACACTTGACGCACATGCATAAATCCCTGTTTTCCCAGAGTGAAGTTCATATGCCAAATTAAAGGCAGAAGCTAAGATTCTCATGAACAGAATCATTATAAAGGATAGTAGCATCCTCATCCTCACCAACATTATTATGTTTATAATCAATATATTCACAATCAACATTACCATTAACATCATTGTAATCATTACCATAAAAAAATAATCATTTACAACATAATCGTCAGCAACCTTATCATTATCAACATAATCATTACCAACATATTCATCATAATGTCAAAATAACAAGAGGACCATGATGGCCCTTAAGCGCTCACCTGAGTTCAAGGTACATAAATTGTCAAACACTTAACCGGGTGACCTAGTTTTTTATTACCCTTAGTCTTCAAAATTCGCACTTGCTGAATTGCAAAAGCGAATAAAAATTAAATCATGTGAATGTTCTGACAAAGTTTCATCCAGATTAAGTCATAAATGAGGCTTCTCTAAGAGTGGTCTCCAAGATTTCACGTGACCCAGATTCATACAATTTAAGGGCTAGATATTGTCAAGATAAATATTCTGACCATGTTTCATAAAAATCTAGTAAAAAATATGGCCTCTATAGTGGTTACAAGGTTTTTTTAAATTTGACCTGACCTGGTAACCTAGTTTTAGACGCATTTGACCCAGATTATAACTCAGCCTGGATATTGGCAAGATAAATTTTCTGAACAAGTTTCATCAAGATTGAATCATAAATGTGGCTTGTAGAGTGGTAACAAGGTTTTTACAAGATTTGACACTTTGACCTAGTTTTCAGATGCACATGACCTAGATATGAACTAGGTCTATATTGTCAAGAAAAATATTCTGACCAACTTTCATCAACATTGAGTCATGAATGAAGCGTGTAGAGTCGTAAAAAGGTCTTTCTAAGATTTGACCTGGGGACTTAATTTTTAGACCCACAATTAAACTCAACCTGAATGTTGTCAAGATAATTATTATGTAAATTTTTTATCAAGATTGAGTCATAAATGTGGCTTCTTGAATGGTAACAAGTTTTTCTAAGATTCTGCCTCATGACCATTTTTCTTGACAAACTTTACCCAGATTCAAACTCGGCATGTTGTCAAGATAAACATTCTGACCACTTTTCATCAAGAATGAATGAAACATGTGGCCACTAGAGTAGTAAGAAGCTAAAAGTTGACGGCAAACAACATATGACAGACAATGCTTGACCACAATAGCTCTCCATGAGCATTTCGTTTATTCTTCTCAGCAAAAACATTTGCATGCTTAGAAAACACAATGCTAATCTGTTTTGCAGCCTTACCCTTGGGTGGCTGGTAGTTTGGATCGTTCGACACGTCCAGCAGTAACTCATAGCCCTCATACTTGTTGGACTGGTTCTGATCTTTCTTACTGGGTTTCACAGGGGGTCTCCCTTCCACCAGCCCCTTCCCCAGCCCCTGGGCAGCCCTCTCTTCTTCTTGGTCATCCACCTGATACATCACAATGCCTTGAAACTCAATTGACAATTTGTGTGCTTAAAGTGTTGTCCCTGATAGGCCTATGCAATCGACACAGGCTAATCAGGGACAACACTTTCTGCAAACTTTGGATTTCCATTTTTGAAGAGACTTTCTATGAATGAAAAATTCGATAAGAGCAGAGACTGTCGTCCCTGATTAGCCTCTATGGCCTGCACAGGCTAATCTGGGATGATACTTTATGCACATGCATTAAGCCTAGTTTAAGCCTAGAACGAGGTTCATACAATAAAATCTAAAGCCCATAACTATTCTCTTTTAGGCCATTTAAATTGTTAATCTCAAACTTTATTTCTTTATAATTTATTATTAATTTTGATCAATGATTCAAACTAAGTCTCAGTTTTTGACAATTTTTCAAACTAAGTTTCAGTTTTGGTAAATGTCTTTAACTTAGACTCAAGCAATTATATATGTTACAAGTTTTCTATGACCTGTAATTTAAATAAAGACTCAGTTTGCGATCTTGTGCAGGTCTTACACAAATTTAAGAACAAGACATGTGTCCATAGGGAGAAGATGCCTCCAGATTCCACGTTTGTCTCAAAACTCCACTTATGTAAAAAAAACAAGCCATTTTATGGTCATATTTGACCTTTAATAACCTCTAAGTATGACCTTGACCTTTGAGGTTGGGAGAAGGGTGTTACACACAAGGCATCATCTTATAATGGTTGATTTTTGTGCCAAGTTATTTTAAACTCCATCAATTTTCTCCAAAGTTATGGCTGAGACAGGAAACTTCGCACAGGCGTACAGACTGACAAAGGCACAGACGCAGCGTTTTTCCTCACCACTTTGGGAATGGTACCGGTACCAGTCAAATTGGGAAAATTAGCTACGTTTTCATCCAAATTGGGAAATTTATTAATTATGCTGAAAACTTGTTTAAACATGTACAAATAATAAGTTCCATATTGACATCAAAGTGGTAAGTAATTTCCTGCGAAATCATGTTTCGATTTACACTAAAAAATGAGTTTATTAAACTAAACACTCTTTTTAACTTAAACCGTGCTTCAGAGTATGAACTGTCTAAATCGGGACTCTGCGCCTCAGGTTCCGTAGGATACCTGCCTCTGATTGAATCAGGTTTGTGTCAGTAGACTTGACCATCGATGAAACGTTGCTTTGATCAACATCTGACAGTTATGCACTGGACTCATATTCCCGAATTTTACAATCAGAATATCATAAATGCGCGAGTGATAATCAGTAACAGTTATTTGTTCGGCTGTTTTCATTTTACACCGAAAATGGTGACATACTACTTAACAAGAGAGTTTGGCTCCATGGCACTGAAGATGCGAACGATTGTGAATCAGTTAAGTGTGAGTAATCAATGGATAATTTCAGTGGCTTTGTGGCAGTTTTTGGCGTTGCTTTACCTACCACACCAATCAGTCATTACGGTGTACTCCTCCAAGAAAAAATCGTGGCCAGTAACCTAGGAGACTGCTGATGGCAACCTGGTGTAATCCTCGTGGAAATTGTACATTTCATGCTTAATATTGTCAAAACATTTCTTTTGACATGTACACGTTTCAACAAATAATTATATAATTAAATACATCAAACTGGAAATGTTTTGTTGCATTCTCAAATGACCATAATTAAATTTGTAATCCGAAACACACTTTTGAATTTTCATGTTAATGCGACATTATCAAATTCTAGCAGGACAAAAACATTACTCATGCCAATTTAATTTGTCTGACTCTCGACAAAAGCGCGCGACAATTATGCCGCTTATGTAAAACGTCACGTTACCGCATGGAAAGCGTGGGTGTATTGATTATTGTATTAAAAAAACTATGTAGCGTAGAGACAATTGAAATATTTTAATTTCAGTTACAAATTGCGCTATTCATTTTAACTAAATAATGAAATTGATTTCCATTTAATATGCTGTATCTTTATCGTTACGGTCTTTTCGATGATTCGTTATTGAAACAGTTATTGTACTGTATACAGTACTGAGTAAACAGAAAATCCGGACAAAACTGGATTCAGTGTTGGGTGTTGTGAAAACACACTTAGCAGGTATACTAACCTATTGTGTAGATGTTTTGACAACGGGGATTAACATATGCAACTCTTCGTCGATTTTTTCCCTGCGAATTGGGATTTTCTGTGAATTGGGAATTTTTATTTTGAAATTGGGAAAAATGGTCTCATTGGGATTGGTGCCGGTTTACGGTACCAACTTTATTAGAGGAAAAAAGCTGAGACGGACAGTGCCACTTCTTCATTCCACTTTATTTGAATGGGGAAATAAAAATGAAATAATTGTTAAACTGTTGCATGTTCTTAACATTTCCATATGTACACTTCTTAACTATCCAACCCTTAAATTATGTTTTGTTTCATTTCAAAATATATGAACATGAAGCCATCAAAATCACCTACCACTATTGTATCAGAAGCATATTTTGTATACAAAATAAAGAACCTAGATTGTACATACCTGTGTCATAAAGAAAGCATCCCCGTCTGACTTTCCAGCCGTCCCAGTGGCCTCTCGAACTTGACCCTTCTTTGACCTCTCATTCTCTGGGGCCTCCACCTTTACATGTGACCTTGACCTCTGACCTTCAGTGGGTGTACCAGGAATGGGAGGCAGGGNAACTGACCTAGCGGTCAACTCGAAATAACGGTCAACTACAGACAACGGTCAGTCTGGACTCCCCCCGACGAAAATCACTCTATATTACACTTGGGAACAACGGTCAATCGTCCATAACGGCCAACGGCCAGTTTATGTCACTCCCAATGTCATCTTTGAACTCAAAACAACGGTCACGAGTCAGTCGTTTCGAGTTGCGAAAAGTAAACACACAATTCAATCTGCGTCATTGTATTTTACCTTTGACGTCATAGCGTCTATTGTGCGTCTATTTTGCGGGTAAAGAATTTGATTTCGGTAACTGCCTTTGATATGATAAAAGCGGCATGCTGCGAGAAAACAGATAACGACTTAGCGACGATTTAATTTCTGATTGCATGAAATATGTGCAAGTAAAAATAACAATGTGTATAAGTAGCAATTAGCGGCCCAGTCATAACGCCATAGTAAAAGCGCGTAACAAAATCAATAGATCTTTATTGCTGATAAGGTGTGAACAACAACATTTAGCTAGCGTGTGTTATTAAAAGAAGGTGATAAAAGGATAAGTGATCGTCTATTGTGGCACAACGGGCATCGAACTGCAACTTTTGTAACAAACTTTCTGCATTTATGGAAGCGGACATTTTGTCATGTAAAACGTCTGTTACCCAAATACCATTTTCAATTTCAAGGGGATAAAGTCCCGGAAACCGATGCATGACAATAATTTGAAGATAAATTGTGCTTAGATGTGTTTAATAAAAATGATGTTTGTGTGATGTTTGTGTACTAATAAATATTAAAACTTTTGGATTTTTTGCATGAGAACGATAACGTTATGTCGCACTTTCGGTTTATAACAGCGATGCGCTATTAATTCTGCGGACATGACGTCATTGCCACATGACGACCTTTAGGTAAAAATATCTTTCAATAAACGTAATACGAAATGTCTGATTTACTGAATTAAAGAGTTGCATAAGTAAACAACATTATTATCATTGATAAACTCATACGTTTAAGAATAGGTATGAATTTAAATCAATTTATAAGATATTAATTTGTAGTATTCACTAGAAATAGTTTATGTTATACTAATTTATCGGCAATAAGCCTTTGTTAAAATTACTCTGTTTACGAAACGACTGGGTGGGGTAATGACCTAGCAATACTACCAACGATCTAAAAAGTGGTCATCTTAAAACAACGACAACCTGTCTACAACGGTCACTTTGGTCATTTCCCTTGACTGACCGTTGTTCTCAGTTTGGACTGTAATCTATTCAGGTATTTCTGTCTACAGTTTAACATGCAGCGAGAAGTCAAATTTGCTGTTGGGCAAAAGCAAACACCAACCATGGAAAATCGGGCGGTTTCATAACTGGCGATACTGGTAAAAACAGGATTTGTCAATTCAATTATCATTCACCATCTGTTGTGTTTCTTTCACTGTTTGCCCTATGTTAAAGAAACTACCTGACTTTGTATCAATCTTGGAAATGGCATAGGATGTTCAGAATCTGGTTTTCCGTATTTTTAAGTACTTTTGGAGCCAATTTCAAGCACTTTCTAAGCATTTTTC
Source organism: Dreissena rostriformis (assembly GCA_007657795.1). Lineage (NCBI taxonomy): Eukaryota > Metazoa > Mollusca > Bivalvia > Myida > Dreissenidae > Dreissena > Dreissena rostriformis. Next base: position 184,373 of record VMBQ01000547.1, on the reverse strand, counting down.
AAGGTTATGATTGAAAATAAGCATTTTTAAGCACCTCAAATCGTTTTAAAACTTGTATCTAGTAAGAAAGGTATTTAATTTTACTTTTACGTAATTTTCTAGGGGACCACAAACGTGTTACAAAGTGTGTATCTGGGTGGTAAAGGGTTAAGACTGGGTACCTTTTTGGGTTCCACGACCAAGACTTCAGATCCCTGGGTCATCTGTTCCAGTCTTCTCTTGTTGATCAGCGTCAGCGACTGACCTGTGCCTCCTGAAACATGCATAGACATTAGCCCTATTACTACAGCAGCATCAATCATATACACAACCTGGAAATATGTGAGAAATGCGAACAAATAACACTGGTTTCCCATATTGAATGCTTTTTTGTGTGCAAATGTTATAATCTGTGGCGTGTTCTGAGAAAACTGGGCAAAATGCTTGTGCGTAAATTGTCATCCCAGATTAGCCTGTGCAGTACAGGCTAATCTGGGATGACACTTTACGCACAAGCATTTTGCCCAGTTTTCTCAGAACACGCCACACATTTGGTGTGATGTCACATTAAAATAAGTTTAACATTTGAAAAATAGCCATCAAAGAAACATGCGCTTTAAATAGCAATAGGATCATGCTTAAGCTTTTTAGGTGTTTTTTTGTGAAAACTGAGCTTAATGCATGAGCGTAAAGTGTCATCCCAGATTAGCCAGTGCAGTCTGCACAGGCTAATCAGGGACAATACTTAACGCTTTTATGCAATTTTTTATTAAAATGAAGTCTCTTCTTAACCATGACTTCCTTTAAAAAACTTATCCAGCGCACACCTTACATTCTCTAATAATCACTTGATGAAATAACGACATAGTTTAGCAAAAAGTTAACCATTGGCTCATTATACCATGGTTAATGTTCAACACACATAGATCTAATTATATACTGGTCTGAGACTGATTTGGTTTGAAAAAAGCTGGTACTTTGTCGGACTTTTTTTTCCCCCTTATCAAGGCACTATAAAAATACTGATAATGCCCTAATACAATTAAGACCTGAGTGCTAAGCCCTTACTATGTTCACAGACACCAATTGTTGAAGACTTGACCCCATGATCTAGTGTTTTTTTTTTACTCCACTTGACCCAGATTCTAACATGGCCTTCATTTTGCCATGATTTATAAATGTGGCCTCTATAGTATATATTTTTTAAATATTTGACCCAGTTTTAAAGTTGGCCAAAGTATTGTCAAGACAAACATCCTAACCAAGTTTCACAAGCTCAAGTCATAAATGTTGCCTTGAGAGTGGTAAGATTGGACCTAGTGGCATACTTTCTAAATGAACCACAGGTTTTGACTTGGCCAAGCTATTATCAAGATAGACATTCTGAACAAGTTTCATCAAGATTGAGTCATACATGAGGCTTCAAGGGTGGAAACAAGGTTTTCCTAAGATTTGACCACTTGACCTAGTTTTTGAACACACATGTTCAAGATTAAAACTTGATCTAGGTATTGTTAAGGTATGTAAAGATAAACTTTCTTACTATGTCTAGAAAAAATTGAGTTTCAAATTTGGCTTCTAAAGTGGTAACAAGGTGTTTCTTAGATCTGACCTTGTGACCTAGTTTTTGGGCATACATTACTAAAATTTAAACTTGTTTTAAACATAGACAAGGTGAACATTCTGACCAAGTTTCATCTAAATTGAGTCAAAGTCATAACTGTGGCCTCTAGAGTGGAAACAAGGTTTTTCTATGATTTGACCAGGTGACCAATTTTTGTTAATACACCTGACCCAGATTCAAACTCTGCATAGATATTGTCAAGGTGAACATTCTGACCAAATTTCATTGAGATTGAGGTTTCTCTACAGTGGTTACAAAGTTTTTTTTTTATATTTGACCAGGTGACCTAGTGTTTTAATGCATATGACCAAGATTCAAACTGAGCCTAAAAAATGTCAAATTTCACATTCTGACCAAATTTTATTGAGATTGAATCATTATTGAGGCCTCTACAATGAAAACAAGGATTTTCTAATATGACCAAGTTTTTTTGACGCACAAGACCCAGATTGTAACTCAAACTATATATTGTCAAGATAAATATTATGACCAACTGTCATCAAGATTAAGTAACAAATGTGGCCTCTATAGTGGTCACACAACAAGTCAAGATCGAGTAACAAATGTGGCCTCTATAGTGGTCACACAACAAGTCAAGATTGAGTAACAAATGTGGCCTCTATAGTGGTCACACAACAAGTCAAGATTGAGTAACAAATGTGGCCTCTATAGTGATCACACAACAAGGTATTTCTGAGATTCAACCTGTTTTTGGATGTACATGAACCAGATTCTAACTAGATATTATCTAGATAAACATTCTGAACAAGTTTCATTAAGATGAAATAAAAAAAATGGCCTCTTAAGTGATAACCCACTTGCTAAAAGTTGACAACACACACGGCACGCAGCCAATTGCTTGATGCCGGACATAGTGTGATCACAATAACTCACCTTTGTGCTCAGTTGAGCTAATAAAACATGAGCTTATTTCTTGGACCTTATAATGACTGATTGACTTGCCAGAAAAATAGTATACCATTTTATTTGATTAACCCCTACACAATTTTATTTTCATTATTCAAAATAAGACTTGTCTCACCTTTCAGACTCACATGCAGCGTTTCACCGTCCAGATACGCAGTATCTTCATCACCTGCATGAATTTCTGGTACAGAATTGTCAATTATCACGCCATGTGTCCAATTACTGGTATCCATGCTTATTCCATGGGCTGCCGATCTACTGTTATTGTTTGCTTGGTTACGATCAGTTTTTACTGGGTTACCATCTATGGTAATTTGGTAACCAACATTGGTTGCATGGATACTTTCAGCTGTTGCTTGGTTACTGTCTAGGGTGATTTGGTAACCAACATTGGTTGCACGGTTACTATCAGTCACTGCCTGGTTACCATCAAAATTTATTAGGTTACCCTCAGTTGTTGTGTGGTTACCGGCAATAGCTATTTGGTAACCCTCAGTTGTTGTGTGGTTACCAGCAATAGCTATTTGGTTACCCTCAATTGTTGTGTGGTTACAGTCACGGCTTATTTGGTTGCCATCACTGGTTGTAGGATTGCAGATGTCTCCATATTGTGATTTTGAAACAATGTCAGTGAATGTAGAGCTGGTGTTACCCTCTGCAACAGAATATATCATTTAATTAACAACTCCATGAATAAGCTTTTACACTTTTTATATGCTATAACAATTTTTTACACTTCTTATATGCTATAACAATTGAAGTGTTTGAAACAACACACTTAGTTTAGAAAACATTTTTTTACAATTACAGTCAAATCGCCAAAACACAAATATTCCTTGCACCAATGCAGTTATTTGTATGAACGAATTTCAGTACAATAGGTTCATGTAAGTATTTGTATCAAACTTTGTATAACCATGCACCATTACATAGAATCAAATAAAACATGTTAACTGTAAGATAAAGACATAGTTAATATTAATTCAACAAACATAATTGAAAACACACTTTAAAGTCATTGGAGTTTTACAAATGCCAGATGATAGTAAACCATGAAAAGATTTGGCACATGCATTGCAAATATGTTTGTATGAGAGGCCAAACCTCCAAACCTATTTCATGTATGATTGCATTTTCAGTTTCATCATGATTCGTATAATCGCATCTTTTTTTCATACAAACAACAGCACTATGGGAGTTGTTGGTATGATTCAGACATTTAGTATATTCACTATCCGTATAATCGTGCTTTGACTGTATTCTTGTGTTAGTATTCCTGTCAAACCAACACATAGTTACAGGAAAATAAAGGTAAAATTGATGAAAGTACACAAAACCACATGAATCCATAAGAAAATAATTAAGGAGTCTTCATACATAATGCAACATTTAAGTTAAACAGTAAAGCACATTGGGAATGCCTAAGGTTTTGCTTTAACAAGTCTGAAGGATTAACATCAAAGAAGGCAATTGTTTTTCATTGATTTGGATTACTTGAAAGTGCATAATTTTGTTAGTAAATGATTTTGATATGTTACAAGAATATACAAATCTGCAAACAATTCCCTTTAAGCTCAATATACTTCCACAATTTCATACTATATTTACCAAAAAGAGAAACCAACTAACATAAGAAAACCAATAAGCATTGACATCTTCCATGGGAGGGTGGAGTTGGGGCATATGGAAGACACTGACAACATATTGCGCCGCGTTCTGGGAAAACTGGCCTCATGTGCATAAAAAGTCATACAAGATAAGCCTGTGCAGCCTGCCCAGGCTAATCAGGAACAACATTTTTTGCTTTTATGGTATTTTTCGTTTCAAGAAAGTCTGTTCTAAACAAAAATCAAGTTATAGAGAAAAGTGTCGTCCTCGATGAGCCTGTGCGGTCTGCACATGCTAATCTGGGACGACCCTTAACACACATGCATTAAGCCCAGTTTTCCCAGAACGAGGCTCAAATATAAGCCCATACCTGATATGGTGATAATGTCCCCATCCTGAATATACTCAATCTCTCCAAGCTCTACGTCATCTTCCGTATTCTCCACCATGAAACTTTCCCCACCCACTCCTGAGGACATCACGATGACTGCATTGTTCGACAAATGGTCCTGATGGTTCACTGCAAACTTTCTGTCAATGATGCTATTGGGAATATCACTGCCTTGGACGTATTCTTCAAAGTGCTGGGTGGAATGCTCAGCCATGCTGTAGCCCATTATGTGATCGCCTCGCTCATTCATACTGCTGAAATAATACGGCAAAACGCATTCTCTAAAATCATTATTTATGTGGGACATTCATCTTTGTTGATTTTTTGGGTTGACCGCTCAGCTTCCACGAATTTAACACATCGGATAATGACAGACACAATTTCCTCAAGTTTTTTTCGAAAATCAGAAAAACCCTGACAATTCATGACAACGAAATTAAATGATTTTACAGTATTTCATTTGGTAAAACAGGGCATAATGCATGTGTATACAGTGTCCACCCAGATTAGCCTTTGCAGTCCGCACATGCTATTGAGGGACGACACTTTCTACCTAACAAAATAATCCATAAAAGCAGACAATGCTGTCTGCACAGGCTAATCTTGGGCGACACTTTAGGCACATGCATAACGCCATGTTTTCCCAGAGCAAGGCTCATACAGTGTTTAATGGTAAAACTTATCATTTATTGTCACGTTCCGCTTTTATGGCATTTTCTGAATCTAGTTTAGGCGTTAAGTGTTGTCCCTGATTAGCCTGGGCAGTCATGAGTTTGCACAAGTTAATAAGGGTTTACACTTTACACTGTCATGACAGTTGAAGACATGTAGGCTTGTATTTTCAAATATCGCACAACACACAGTTTGACATGAAGGGTTAAAAATTTCTTATTTACCACAATGGCTGTAGGCAGTAAGAGACATGAGCCAGTTTTCACCAACCCGTTCTTAGTAATCTTACACTTAAGAATAAAGAATAAACTTAGAACCAACAAAAATACATACAGGATTGAATATACAAGGGTATACCATTTGTTATAATTTCATTAACAAAATTTTCTACATGAAGAATGATGAAGATTGAGGGGGTTAATGTCAGTCAAGTTTAACTCGAAATTTAAGCAATTAGTGAATATTCAAATTTAAAGAATATTCTTTATTCTTAGACTTAGGTCTAAGAATTGTTTGGTGAATATGAGCCCCTGTATACAGGAATAATGTAACAAAAGTGCAATCCTACTCATTGGTAATGGTTTCCGTAGCAACCCTCGTTTCCGACGCTCCAACAGATCCCACGCTGTACGAGGTCACAATGACCGGATAGTTATATGTTGTGCCTGGATATGATGAACTTGATGACACAGACTGGGTTTCCATGGCAATGCCTTGTCCCCCACCAGGAAGGCATGAAGACAGGCTCACCATTAGTTCCGCTGCCTGAAACTTTCCAGAATATACCCAGCTAAACTACTGTAAAATCATTTATATTAGTTGGCATGAAATTTCTTGGTTTTTTAAAAAAATACTTTTTCGCGGAAACGTAAATGGGTGGATTTCTGATATTGAAGTAAAAAAGGAGTTTGTGTCTGTCATTTTCCGATGTGTTCAATTTGTGGATCAGTAAACCGACAAAAGCATCGAAAATTAATGTCCCACGAATAATAATAATGCTTTCTGATATCTCTTGGGAAAGGAACTCTGTTTTTGTTCTTGTGAAAATAATGTTGGTTTTAAGCATTTTAGGATAAAAACAAAGCAAGGTAATTTTACAATCATAGGATGAGACTAGTAGAAAACTTCCCAATTCGAAAGATTTTATTCAGAGGGGATTATAATGTTTAACAGCCCCTACTTTACCACAAAAAAATCTTGACAGAGAATTCAATTAAAGCAGAATTAAGAATTTTGAGACAAGAACATTTTTTCTTAACTCGTTAAAGCAAGTAATCTGCCTTGCAAAAGAAGCCAACTTCAAATGCACATGAAAATGTATTCCTTTTTTTTTTTAATTCCAAGTTTGTAACTTTTTATAACACAATTTTTGTTATTTACAAAACATAAAACATGACAGATTTCAAGTGTATTTACTTTGTACTGGCATACAAAAAGTACCTGTAGTTGCCTGTCATTGGCATCATTCTGAGAGGTCAGTATCAACTCTTCACCCTCCACATTTGGATACACAAGCTCCTGAAACATGAGAGGTCAGTATCAACTCTTCACCCTCCACATTTGGGTACACAATCTCCTGAAACAAAAACAAAAGAGCCTCGCTCTGGTAAAAATGGTTTTGATTCATTTTCTTAAAGGGTTGTCTAATTATAATACACTGCAAATTATGTGTAAATATAATCCCAATGAGAGAAACTCTATAAGAATTATTTCTTCCGTTTCAATCCTTTTCTGATATATATTGTATTGTGTTTTTTGATATATTGTACTTGCCAAAATAAATAAATATGTTTAAACAAAAGTGTTGTCCAAAATTAGCCTGTTTAGTCTGGACAACACTTGCTGCCTAAACTGGATTTTCACTAAGAAGAGAATTTTTTTTAATGAAAAATGCCATAAAGCGTAAAGTGTTGTCCCTGATACGCATGAGCAGACTGCAACGGCTTATCTGGGATGACACTGTAAGCACATGCATTACGCCCTGTTTTCCCAAGTTATGGCACAAAATAACACTAGAACTGTCCAATATGCATCACCTGTTGGGCATATCTAATAAGAACTCAGCTAGAAAAAATCAGGCACCAATGAGAGGACTTCATTCTGTGCAATTTGTACTTTTCTTTATTGTTACAGGAGATAAATGTAGCAATTTAGATCATAATTTTCGTTTGTCATCACTTGAACCTACCAATACTGCATGAAACACAAAAATATGTTAAACTAATTTTCTAGACATCACTTTGTAAAAACAAATCACCATTCATCAAATCAAATCAAATAAATTTATTTTGAGTCGGCAAGACAATAACAAATAACATAAGCTGCAAAGCTTTTGAACCGACTATGCAACAAATGTAAACAGTAAAACAAGAGTAAAAAGCTAGATAAAAGAATAGTTCTTATTTAATGCTCTGAGCTTTTATGAGTACATTCGTACCGCTCAGCGACCCTGAGTGTTAATATAGCTGGGAGTTGGATTATTGCAACTAGATTTAAGAAAGACACATTTACATGGATTTAGAACCAACTATTCAGGTTGATAATAATTACACGAGGTAAGAAACTGTCTTTATGCCATATGCTATTGGGGAACAAAGAGACTAAGTTTTTCTTTAAATGTTTCACACACGTTGCACCAACCAAATATGGGTGTAGTCTTAGGGTACTGGTCAGCGAGTATTTCTTGGACGACACCTAGGGTTTTTAGTAAATAACTTTCTTAATAATACAAAATATTTTTTCTAAAATTTACTGATACATCCTGGTTTCGTCATTTTCAAGCGAATGTTAACAAAAGCTTATTTCATGTGCGCATGCGTAAGTACGAGGGCCGTATATGGGGTCATTAAAGGGAGGTAATATTCCACTGTACAGAAGTATTTACCGGGCATTTATATAAATTGAGTAATTGTAAACAGACTAGAGTTTAAATAAAACTATTCTTAACAAAATGTTTTGCTGTAAGCTTCAATAAAAAAAAAGCATATGTAATTATCAAACGAAGCAAATTTGGTTGTGTTACAATACACAAAATAAATAGAACATCCGGTAAATACTGCTGTTCGACAAATACTCGCTTACCAGAAGGGGTTGACTCGTGAAGTGGTGGGGTGAGACGGCTGGCGTAAATTAATGTTTACTGACACTGTTTCACTTTTTTTGTTCCATACAGTACATAACACACAGCCCAGCTGACAAATACTTTTGATTATATAAATGCAAACATTATACAAACTGACACTTATGCAAATGTAGCATTGTTTTATAGTCAGCCTAACGTACCCTTAGGGTAAGGCACGTTTTCCTGCCTAAATTTTGTGAAAACAAACATGTGTCAGTACGAATTACTGAACGGCTCGCGTCAATTGTATCATTTTCAGTGCATATAACTACACTAAAACTCTAGCATTTGAAATAACACTGTAAATACGGACACAATTACTCACCTGGTCCATATTTCCTACTCAGTTGACAACAAATGCAAATGGCGAAAGAATGGAGAGCAAATGGCGGCCAGTTTTTCTTCGTACCCGATATGTTCGTAACCCAGAGTTTTGAACACGAACTATTTCGAACCAGAAAAGTATTTTTTTATATAAAAATACTGGTACTTATAACAATAATCATGATTATAATACTTATAATAGTTCCCGTAGTAACATCAGGAGCAGCAGCAGCAGCAGCAGCAACACAAGTAGCAATACTGTAGTAGCAGCAGCAGCATTATCAGCAGAAGTTTCAGCAACAGTAGCAGTATCAGCAACAGCAGCAGCAGCAGCAGCGGCAGCAGCAGAAGTAGCAGTAGTAGGTGTAGTAGTAGTAGTAGTAGTAGTAGTAGTAGTAGTAGTAGAAGTAGTAGTAGTAGTAGTAGTATAAGTAGTAGTAGAAGTAGCAGTAGCAGTAGCAGTAGCAGCAGCAGCAACAGAAGCAGTAGCAGTAGCAGCAGTAGTAGCAGTAGTAGTAGTAGTGGTAGCAGCAGCAGCAGACGTAGCATAAGCAGTAGCAGCAGCAGTAGCAGTAGTAGCAGTAGTAGCAGCAGTAGCAGCAGTAGTAGCGGTAGCAGCAGTAGCAACAGTAGTAGCATCAGTAGAAGCAGAAGCAGCAGTAGAGGCAGTAGCAGCAGTAGCAGCAGTAGCAGTAGTAGCAGCAGTAGCAGCAGTAGTAGCGGTAGCAGCAGTAGCAACAGTAGTAGCATCAGTAGCAGCAGAAGCAGCAGTAGAGGCAGTAGCAGCAGTAGCAGTAGTAGCATCAGTAGCATAAGTAGCTGTAGTAGCAGTAGTAGCAGTAGCAGTAGTAGCAACAGTAGCAGCAGAAGCATCAGAAGCAGCAGTAGCAGCAATAGCATTAGTAGCAGTAGTAGCAGTAGTAGTAGTAGTAGCAGTAGTAGCAGTAGTAGCAGCAGTAGCAGCAGAAGTAGCAGTAGCAGCAGTAGCATCAGTAGCAACAAAAGTAGCAGCAGTAGCAGCAGAAGCAGCAGTAGCAGTAATAGCAGTAGTAGCAGTAGTAGCAGCAGTAGCATAAGTAGCTGTAGTAGCAGTAGTAGCAGCAGTAGCAGTGGTAGCAGCAGAAGCAACAGTAGCAGCAATAGCAGTAGTAGCAGTAGAAGCAGTAGTAATAATAGTAGCAGTAGTAGCAGTAGTAGCAATAGTAGCAGTAGTAGCAATAGTAGCAGTAGTAGCAGTAGCAGCAGTAGCAGCAGAAGCAGCAGTAGCAGCAATAGCAGTAGTAGCAGTAGTAGCAGTACTAACAGTAGTAGCAGTAATAGCAGTAGTAGCAGCATTAGCAGCAGTAGCAGAAGTAGCAGCAGTAGCAGAAGTAGCAGCAGCAGTAGCAGCAGTAGCAGCAGAAGTAGAAGTAATAGTAGTAGTATTATTAGTAGCAGTAGTAGTAGCAGAAGAAGTAGCAGCAGTAGCAACAGTAGCAGCAGTAGCAGTAGAAGTAGCAGAAGCAGCAGCAGCAGCAGCAACAGCAGCAGTAGCAGTAGCAGCAGCAGCAGTAGCAGTAGCAGTAGTAGTATTAGTAGTAGTAGTAGTAGTAGTAGTAGTAGTAGTAGTAGAAGTAGTAGTAGTAGTAGAAGTAGTAGTAGTAGTACATGAAGTTGCCCGCGTCATGCAAAAATAGGTCTTATGATATATGTTGCCAGCGAAGCTCCTGGCCAGCCCGCACATTTTCACAGTCTGGTCAGGAGCTACACTGTCAGCCAATGAGACCACGAAACTTTGCTTGGCTTTTTAGCGGACAGGGTAGCTCCTGACCACTTTCCTCGGATGCGAACTAACGAACGAACAAGCTAGCAAGTAAACAAACAAACAAACAAAACACAACAACAACACAACAATATGTTTAATCGATTCCCATGCATATCTTACAGACCAAGATAAAAAGTTAAAAACCAAACGCCGTCAAGTCCATTAAATATTTACGAATCGCTTTTTTATATAGGATCTGCACACATGACAATTTTAGATGCCGGTAGAATAATTCGAGTAAATACATTTTGTTTCGTTCAAATCGTACAAAAAAGCATTCAATTCGCACCACGCGAGTTCTAATATTAATGTGTTAAAATGTGTTACATACGGAAAATAAAAATAAATTCAGAAACGTTTATATTTTTTTTCCTTCTATTGAAATTGATGTGCCTTTAAAATGCATCGAACTAATTTCGGTGGAAAAGAGCTTTACAAATCTTTGTTTAAATCAATTTGAGACAAAACATGATATTCTAAACATTGCAATAAGGTAAGCGTGGCACAGATAATACGTAGCGCATGTCAATGAACATGATGCAATTTCAACCGCATAGCAATTATTCAACGACAATTGTCAATCATTGTAAAAAAAATAATGCTTTATGATGCAAATGCAGAATGTCAAAGACAGACGCTTGACGTGATTCACCGTTAAAGTTACGTCTACGGCAGCCTGATTTTACAACAACGAAAACAGTGTAGGCCTGTAGGTCGCAATCGAGTGCAAACAAATAATTTTAAACTAACATATGCCCTCCCGTTACACCGTACTGGCGTGCATTTTTTTTTTTACAGCAAGCAGGTTTAATAGTACAGTCGATCAATATCATGAATACTTAAATATACATCTACCGGTATATAAAGCAACATTTTAAGTTATGAAAGACAGAACTAACGAACGAACAAGCAAGTAAACAAACAAAAAAACAAACAAGCAAACAAAACACAACAACAAAACCATTTTTTAATCGATTCTCATGGACATCTTACAGACCAAGATAATAAAAAAACAAACGCCGTCAAATCTGTTACATATTTACTAATCGCCTTTTTTTTTATAGTTTCTTCACACATGGCAATTTAAGATGCCGGTGGGATAATTCAAGTAAACATACATTCTTCAAAATAAAAATAAATTCAGAAACATTTACAACTTTTTTATTTTGTTGAAATTGATGTCCCTTTTAAATGCATCGAATTAATTTCGATGGAAAAGAGCTTTACAAATCTTTGTTTATATCAATTTGATAGAAAAAATGATATTATAAACATTGCAATCAAGTGATGATACATACAACACACAACGCACGTCAATTAATATGCCGCTCTTTCAACCGCATATCAATTATTCAACGGCAATTGTCAATCATTGTTAAAAACTAAATTATTGCTATATAACGCAAATGCAGAATGTCAAGGGCAGAGCCTTGACGTATTTGTTTCACCGTACGTCTATGGCAGCCTGAATGGCCACAACAAAAAAAGTGTATAAGTCGCAATCGAGTGCAAACAAATTAGTTTAAAGTAACTTATCCCTTCTCCTCACACCGGACTGGCGTTTATATGTTGTTTTTTTACAGCAAGAAGGTTTAATAGTACAGTCGAGCAATATCATAAATATGTATCTACTGGTATATAAAGCAACATTTTAAGTTCTGAAAGCCAGAACTAGGAAAATGGGAATACTTCACAAGAAATAGTTTACGTATCCACACTTATTCATAAGAATTATTTTTTAAATGTCGCATTTAAACATTTCCCACTCTAAAGCAAAATGAAAATAGCTATACGCAACCAGCACAAAACCAGAACAGCATGCGAGTAACTCGCAGACTGTTCAGGTTTTATGCTGTTTGCTGGTAATCAGTATCAAACATAGGTTTGGAAACTAAGCCTTTATAACTTGAATCTGTTATTTAAGGTCTATCATTTAATTCGATTTTCTAAGGGACTGCAAACGGGTCAAATGCTCATCTGAGCGGGAAAGGTTTGATATTGCCAGGTCAGTACTGAGTGGCAAGGGTTTAAACTTGCCAGGTAAGTACTGAGTGATAAAGGTTTGATATTGCCAGGTAAGTACTGAGTGATAAAGGTTTGATATTGCCAGGTAAGTACTGAGTGACAAGGGTTTAAACTTGCCAGGTAAGTACTGAGTTGCAAAGGTTTAAACTTGCCAGGTAAGTACTGAGTGATAAAGGTTCAATATAGCCCGGTAAGTACGAGGCAGTAAAGGTATTCCATACACCATGATGACTCTATTCATGCCCATTGCATTTTTGCACTGACATATACGGACAAAAAAGCCATTTTTTGATTGATGTTGTCAAACGGATCTCATTTACTGCAAAGTACAAACATAGGCACAACATGTTTGTGTCAGGTCACACATCAAAAAGTGTACGGAAGGACACACTTTCGTTCAGTCGGTCGGGACCGAATTAGGCTTTTAGTGGTTTTTTTCTATACTAACTCCTTCCAACGATAACCAGTGCAGTCACAAGTAAAATCTCGAAGGATTATCAAAATTAGAAAATGAACAAAATAAGTTAAAAAAACAACACAAACACACACAATAAAAACAAGATCTGGCAAACATTTTTAGGGATGGTCGGATAAACCGAGACAAGAAACAATCATTCATTTATTTTTTTATTCCAAATAAATCAGGCACTGCTAGACACAACGTAAGATTGATCATTTACAAACCAACACATGTGACAATTAAAAACAATATAAAATAATTTTGTACCATGGCGATGCTGACACCAAAACTCGAAGAGATTTTAAAGCAACGTGTCGAAAATTTAATCTTAGTGTTTCCACATTGCAATTGGTATTGTGAAATGCATGTGTTTGTGAATCTTAAACACCGGAATAACAGTGATTGGGAGGTTCGAAAAAAATAAACAAATAATATAATACTGTAAACTCATTATTCAACGCGGGACGTGAACTTTTGTTGTTTTCGTGGGTTGACATATCCACGAATTAAAAAACAAACACATCGGAAAATGACCGACGCAAATCGCTCTTTATATCAAAAATCTGAAATCCACGAATTGACGTGTACACGAAAATGTTATTTTGACAGACAAATCATAAAATTTCATGCCGAAGAACATACATAATTTTACAGTGTTATGTAGGCAGTGAACAGAATGAAAAAAGTTTACTGATCCATGATGAAATGCGTGGAATCTCAAGACCTTCATCGAGGGACAGCATTATTGCAAGTCAAACAGCTTAAGATGTTGTTGCAAGTCTCATAAATATCAAACAACCTTGTTTATATAGTTTATTTTTTATTATAATAATTATAATAACATTTTAATCAACTATAATATCCAATATTTCACAATTTGCAAATCAAAGACCTTCGTCACGTGCATTCCACACAGGGAAAGCTACTTTGAAAATTGCCAGAAAAAAATCTCGACAAAGTGAAAAGAAAATTGTTTGAATTAATTTAAGTGCCTTTAAATCATTGTTGAAATGTTAACGTTAAGCATCATAAATTTCAAGGTCGGGCTAAATTAATTTATTTAATGGATACATGAAAAGTGTGTCTGCCTTTCATTTCTACTTAACAGTAGAAATAAAAAAAAAGTATAGACTTTACCTCACTTTGGTGAGTGGTTCTTAAATTATCTTGTCATTATAAATATAATATTTTACTAAAAAACATGGGAAAATATGTGTGGAAAATGAATCACAATTAGAAGGTGTGAAAGAAAAGTAAACAGAAAATCTTTGAGAAAAATGACTTCTTCGCGAAAAGCTGGAATCCACAGAAGGCACCTCTTGGCATAAAGGTATTTCAAAATGGACGCAAGTGTTTCGGAACAAATCGAATGCAACTTATCAAGTCCATTAGTTAGATATGGACATACATATGGCGCATGATGCTCTTTGCTTGTAGAAAACTGGCGTCAATGTTTGAAGGACACGAATAATAACACTGTGAATGAAGACATCTGTGTAACAAAAAAATGTGATATACTGTGAAAAACACGATTTACCTGGTAGGTCCATACCGTTGGAATATTAAGTAAGAGCGCACGACTAGATTTTGTTGTTTGAGAGTTAAGTGTGTGGTTTAGAGCTTCTTTAAACCGGTGGAAGTCATACATGCTAAGCATTTACATTTCCAAGGCGTTGTCCTAGTTTTGATCATTTTTTACATTTAGTGTTGTGCCGTTTGTATTTTACTGTTTTGTACATGAAATTGGTCACTTAAAATTAAATACGGCAAGCATTTCTTTCCTCTTCATGTTTGAAGAAGTTTCATTTTTCATTCATTTTATTATGCAAAATAGGATGAGAAAATTGTAAAAGGATTGCAATTTATTCATTTGAAATTTGACCTCTAAGTTTGACCTTGACTTTTTGAACCACTGATGATGAAATCTTCCAGGCACTTGCGTTCTGAAACTATTGTTGCGTTGTTTTGTCCGGTGAATAAAGCAAAGAAACGACCCGAAACAGATGTGCATGGGATCTACTGTTGAAAGGATATGTAAATTGTTGATTGCTGTCTGACATTTTTAAACGGTGATTGATCGGAGATTTTGAACGGACAAAAGAAACCCAGAGGATGTAACGAATAGCATGGCTTTGCAATGATCAGATGGATGAAGCCAAGGAAAACGAAGAAAGAAGCAAAGGTGATACTACGGATGGCGTCGAATAGAAACGTTGAGATGAATGGAGCAAAGAGCAAAGATAGTTCACTACAGAACGACTAACCTGTATCATTTATGGGCCTTCAAAAACAAGTATAACGATGGTCGAAGCTGGATTATTTTTCAAAGTGTGACTGGACGGTGGTGTCAGTGAAGGTGCTGAGTATGCAAACTTTCAGCATTTTCCTTGACAACCAACGTCTTCACTGCTTAGCAACCAATGTGTCACATAGTTTTCCAACGGATTCGCTGCGTAGCTCAGCAACACATATGCACAAGGGTTTGCTCTCATTTTCTTTACGAAATTGTAACCATATTTTGTCTTCGAAATATTAAAGGTGCCGTTATGTACACGAAATTGGATATGTTCAAAAGTTGTGAGTTAATTATGCGTTCATGTTGTCGGCGATCGACAAAAGTCTGTCTATATTAAAATAAACATTTGTTTTAATACATATTTGACCTTTAGGGTGACATTGACCTTTTGCCCAGAGACACAGGACTTGCGAGAGACACATTTGTAGTACATTATATGAAAACAATCTATGATGAATGTTGAAGTAACAGTCAAGACAATCTATATTATTGCCTATTCGGACATTTGAACTTTAAGTATTATATTGACCTTTGAAATAAAAATATACTGTTTCCACGGTTTTACAATTAGTACAACATGCATAATGGCATCAATATGAGTAACATTTGTAATAAATTATTTTGAAATTGCATGATGGCTGATAATTGTAGTTCGTGCAAGCTGTTTGATAGCAAAATTTAACATGATCTCAAAGTGTAACATTGACATTTAAGGTAGGGAGACGGGTGTTATACGTGACATGCAATCTCTTCATGGTGGTAATTTGTAGTAAATAATTTGTAAATTGCATTATTAATGATGCAGTTATAGTCAGAAATGTTAAGCCTCTATGTGTGGTCTTTATTTTAAAGGTAGGGAGACGTGTGATGTTGTCTCCTCATGCTCGTCATCAGCGGTTAAGTATTTTTTAAATGCATGGGAATGGCACATAAACAGTCCGTAAAAGCTGTTTTTGGCCAAATTCTACGTTTGACCCCCTAAGTTTGACCTTGACCTTTGAGGTATGGAGACAGATGTTACACGCGACAATTAGTCGTATGAGAGAGGTTATTTGTGGTCAATTATTTTATAATTGAATTGATGTATTACACAGTTACAGTCGGAAAAACTCGGACGCATATATTCACCCAATCACATACGCTTGACCACTCAGATGTTTGATCGAGCTTTCCGCAAGCGGACTCAAATATTATTCCATTGTTAACGATTATTTAACAACACGGGATACCGCCCTATTTGCTCCCAAAGCACTCGGAATTAAATTATTGTTTAATGGACCGATCAATGAAAATAAATAAATAAATAAAATAAAAACAATAATTGTTAATTATGCATGCACTCGAGCTAAATGCGCATTACGGTGATTGATAAGGCAGCTATCAAATTGCGACGTGCGTGTTTTGTCCGCTTATGATTGTAATTGTGAAACAACATACTGGTACGTATCAATTATTTATATACAATACAACTCTTAAACGTTTTTACGATTAAATTAAGGTGTGATCGATTATCGTTATTTACGTCACGTCATGGTACAAAAAAATCACTATGAAGCTGCAAAATCTTGGTAAAACAATGCAGTTGTGTATGACTGAATGATAAGGTAATGTGAAAACGAGAATAAAAAGGTACAGTACTATCTGGGTCGGTGATGATAGTGATAGTGTATTTTGACCATACAGTTATCATTAACTATCAATCATGAATTGGCCTAACATTGGTCTAATAATTTTATGACTTCAACGTAGCGTGTGAACAATAATGAGGTGTCCAAACACGCATGTGCCTCCTGAGCATAAAGTTACCGACATTGTTATGGACCGTGTATCTATACACGCAGATACTTCATCTTACACCTTTGTGTCTTTATTAATATACATGAACCGTTATACCCTTTCTGTCATCTTTAATTGATTTTAAACAAAATCCAAGGTCACACCGACATTTTTTCACATAGGGACTGTGGTCTTGACGAATTTAAATGGCTCGTTTAAAGGCCTTTTTGACCTACGATATCAGTTTTTATGCAGCTTGATAACCGAGCAATATATCGACAAGACACTGCTTTTTAAAAATAAATTTCTTTAAATAAACTTACAAAATAATTGTTTGCAACTAAAATCTCTGCAGAAAACAATTAACCAAGTTTTACCTATTTTTAAATTTTATTGGCGGCCATCTTTAAAGCCATCTGGGATTTTTATACTTAACAACTTGTGAGCAAAACGAAATATGGTTCGATGGTTCCATAATCGACAGACTGTAAGAACAAGTTAATTTATCGAATATGATCGAATATAGCAAAAATCATCGCAAGCTTAATAGCGTAGGTCCAGCCAAGGTCAAAGGCGACAGCAACAAGGACACTGCAACCAAAATCGCGAGTTGTCATGGTTGAGGATTTGGCAATAAAACACACCCAATCCCTAATGATCTGTTAAACGAAGTATGCAAGATTCAAATTGATTGACCGACTCAGACAAAATGTGTGCATTTATCAAATGCAAGTTTTATTATTGGTAATTCTTTTCTATCTTTTAGATTTATTCCCGTTTTGTGGCATTTTAAAAATGTAATGAAACATTATAAATTGAAAAAAAAACATGACTCACGAAAAACATTATAAGACATGCATACACCTAGCTAACAATTCTATATCAGAACGCCTGTTTTCATTAAGAAACAAAAGCATATACTGATGTAATTCTTTATCTCTTCTGTAGACTATTTGCCGTGTCTTCGTTAGACTTTGAGCCACCCAACAAGAAGGAGTAGCTGGTTTCTTCGAAAATCTGTCTTGGGGTGGGATAGGGGTGGGGCTTCTTCTTGACACTGCAGGCTACGAGCAAGATCATCGATGTATTAATGCGCACAGCTTGTGAAACAATAGAGCATTCAGTTAAAGATACTAATTTATATGAATAAATGCTAACACAAAATCCGCCTTCGAAGAACAGATTCCTCTTTTTTACAACAACATGTGTATTTATGGAATGGTAATTGACTTTTGATTTTTCCTTCATGACTAAGTAAAGATATGCGAGTTTTCTTGACTTAATATAATTGAATCAACTCGAGCGTGACATAGACGATGCGACATCCTTTTTTCCTCGTTAAAAGAAGTGAAATATATACATAAGTCTAGCCCATGACGCAGCAGTCATCAGTTACATTAAACAGGTGTGCAGTTTATGGTGGGATCTCCTGTGCAAGACTATGCAGATGAACATGTCATGTCAAACAATCAAGAACTACACACTTGTACATGTGTACCAGACCCTGATCCACAATCTATCCTTATGAATGAAGTGATGAAATAAGCAAACGCACCAGGATAGCCTCATTAAACGAAAGTCCTCTTTCCTCTCGCGACTGTGAGAGCCCTGTGTGTATTTTGTTTACTCATTATTTCTGTTCGAATCACACTGTCTTAATAATGTCAAAACCTCGCATGTATAATTCCCTTCTCGATTGCCGACATAAAGCATATTTATTTTTTTACCTTTGACCATACGTCGATACTTGTAAAATCAGTTCATTTGGTCATAAACTTGACAGTGTTTATAAGGGGGAGTAATTCATATTCGGCACAGTTCATTTCCTTCATGTCACCTTCAAAATCGTTTCAAAATGGAAATCATTTCGTAAACCAGAATCCAAACAGGCAAACTGTACATTGAATCTCAACCATACTGAAGGAGGGTTAATATATTAAAAACATGTGGAAATTAAAAGTAATGTGCGTTGTTGCAGTGAAATTCTATTCGTAATACGAAACCTAAGCCTTGCATGTTTAACTGTAATGTATAGCAATAAACGATCACATAACGTATACCCGTAAACCAAATATCTCAAGGACATATAGAAACTAGGTTAGTTATGAATTGAGAGAAGTTATATATATATATATCAGAGGAAGTCGTTTAAACAAAACTAATTGACTGAAATTCACAAAGAGCTCGATGATTGCTGAACAACTGCTTTGTATATGCTTACTTAAGTACATCATCTTATTAGCGAGGGGCACATTTAATAAGGCCAATTATATTTATAATCAAAACGTGGTATTATCTTAACATTGTAAGATTTTAACGTAATTCAATAATGAACGAATATTTCCTTTCGTTTTAACAAAACTTTTAAACTAAGCACGTTCTTCCGTTTATTTGTTGTATATTGTTTTGAACTTATCTGAATGGTATGGCCATATGTTAATGATGCTATTTTATGGAGTACTATTAGGGTCTTCAATGTGTGAATGAGCATCACGATTTAAAAAAAAAAACAGCATCATTCTAAAAAAACATCATAAACTATGGAGTGCGCATTAGATCGTCAATGTCTGACCCAGCATCATGCTCTAAGAAAAGGGTATTTTGGTCGGTACATTTTATTATTATTAAACATCATAATAAAACGCAAATGCTCTTCAAAACTCGTGCAACGAGTTCGAAACTACGACTGTTGTGTTCGGTGAGCTCTGTGCTATAAATATTGAGCGTCGAACATCATTATCGCAAACTCTAGATAGACGCTTCGAAATAAATTAAAAACGAAATGCGACGATCGGCAATAAAGAAACTCGTCCTAGTAAGAAAAACCTTCGTACGCCAATCCATTCTGTGTCCCGCACGAGTTAAGGTTCATCAGACTTCAGTCAACAAGTATCATACTTTTAATGTCGCTGTCAAGTAGAAATATCGCAGAACAAACATTCACATTATTAGGTAATACGAATTATAAAGATATATAACGACACGATTGGTCCTCCGATATCAATTCAAAGTTCCCTCAATCAATGACTGGTTGTTCCGATATTTTCATCGAAATGAATATTTTCCGTAGCCACATGTCACCGAAAATGGGAATGTTATCAAAAACATCATCATATCAACGCCTGCTTTTGTAGAAGGTTACTATATATACGAGTATTTGCAATAAAACAACCTTTGCTGTTGCCATTAGTCACGTGCTGTTCTTATATTCTAATGCAAATATGTATATGCTTTGGCCACAGATCACTTTTTTTTGCGTTTGATGTGTCCATGAGCAACTACATAATTACAAGTAGTGTCACTTATGAGCGATCATATTTTCACTTTAGTTACATTTGTTTTTCGTTTGATGTGTCCATAAGAAACTGCATAATTACAAGTAGTGTCACTTATGAGTGATCAATTACTTAACATAATGTTAATTTTACAAGCACCACGCTCTTTTCTGGCAAGAACAATACTCGATCTTTAAGCGTTAGGCTCGATTTTAAGCAAGAAGCTTGTTTAAATTTGCATTGAGTCTCGTTCATTAAGCATATGCGCATTCTTTACAATCAGGATGCTTATTTTTTAATACTTTTAACGTAATATTTGATCAGGAATATGTAATACCCTAATCGTACTCCATATTGATGTATTTCGTTACAAGTACAAAATGAAACCGTTGTATTTTGTTACAAGTACAAACAATGTTATCCTTGCAAGCGACCGATGTTTTTCACAGTATGCAAATACACCTTAAGGTGTATAGGCAAGGATGTTAATGAAAATGTGAAGTCTGTAAAAATAACATTTCACGTAGGTACTTGTAATTTACTTTTTATGTGATTTATTTTATATTGCATAGCTGAATTGATTTTACACGCGCAGTTTAGTCGAAATTGTCTTTTTCGGCGTATCTGTCACAGCTCACTTTTGGGCTAGAAATATTTCGATAATTTATGTAGCGGCAGCATTGGAACGCCAATCGTACATGTTTTTTTTATTATTATTAAGGGAATGCAATTTTACCGCAATTGTTTAAGATATACCTTAAATAACTGTTTTATTATTTCTTATGATAACATTTTACACGATTTGTTTAAATAAAGCTGTATACATAATCGTATATTGGTATCTATAACATACACTCGAGAACTGAACATAACTTTGCTATTTTTTGTAATTGTATGGTCAAATCCGATTTTAAAAAGCGTTTATAGAATTAACTATTGTATGTGGCCTAATAAACGCGCCACAAGCAATACTGATGATGCTGGCAAATGTGCTAAAGTCGATCTCTTCTTTTTTACGCAATGAGGTAACGTGTGCAAGTTTGTAGAAGTGTGTTTTTGTAAAAAGATGAAAAAGAAATAGGAAAATATACGGAGCTTTTACTTACTATTTGATTGTTTCACTCTGCTTAACTAATTTTTACCTTCTTATCGACTCTTTTCTTTTGTAATAATGAGCGAACAATTCTTAAATTTTTAAAATAGCGTGCAGTAACGTTGTGTTGATCCGTGTATTATGCGATTAATTTAACTTGGCCCTCAATAGTTTTTGCCCATCATTCTACATTATACGTAAGACAAAACGACGAAACACAAGGGCACGATGAAAATATTTTCTTACTTATAGAAAGATAAAGATATACATCGAGATATCAAATAAAAAACTCGCTCGCTGATGGTAAAGTGAATCAGTTTAGGTTTCATACACCGGAAACGAAGGTTATTTTATTACATTTTTTTTACAATACATGTGTGCCTCTTATTGACTTCTTTATAAAATTGATATACGTCTTAAATATATTAATATTATATATTAATTTTATTGTAATTATATTGTGTTTGTATGTTATAAAAATACACGTAACATTATCATATCATTAAGAGTTGACTCACAATATACTAGCTACAAATAGCCTGTTACAAAAAAATAAAAATATGTGACTCAGACGAATGCACTTTCTGTAAAACATAAACAGAAATCATTGTTCATTTATTATGGATTTGCAATGTCATACAATTCTTTTTTTACATCCCATCACCTCTGCTATTAAAACAGTGATAAAAATTTCAGTTTTGGTTGTAAAAACTTTATATTGGGATCAGTTGTTAAACAATCTGAAAAGTTTGACATTTTATTCTTGAAATAAAGCGCTTTATTTATAATTGTAGACGTTAAATGATAACACCATACAATTCATGGTCGGCGAAGTAGCCTTAAACAAGCCTCGGCAGTAATACAAATAAAAAAACTTAACCAAACATTTATAAAAGTTCGTGGGAATTGGTGGATTATCTTTGTAATAATAACTCACTTTCATTAATGTTTAGTTTATTTGTGAATGTGTGTTTTTTTTAAATTATATTTCTATAGCTTTGGAATGCATTATTGTAACACGACTGCTTGTACTGTATTTTCTATGTATTCTAGCAATGTTTGTTATAGACATGTACATTGCACATTGGCATATAAAGAGTTTACACAAAAAAGGCTTGTTGTTAACGTGGATGTGTATACATAATTTTGCCTAAAAAACGTTCGATTAATATACAAATAATTATCGAATATAAAAAAAACATTATGTCAATGTAAATGTCTAGTTTCGAAACACACAATAATAAGTAACTGGCTTTTCATTTATAACATAAAATTATGTAGTAGATGGGTTATGTTCGCATGAAAAGTGCATATTAACAGGACCATATATCCGTACTTATCGCGAACGATATTTATTATCTAAATTAAGAATGGGTAAGAATTATCTACGGATTTTCAACGGATTATTTTAAGGGCCTGCCATAAATATTTCGGATGATATTACCCATGCATGTGTACACGCACCAATAAGCGAACATAAAAAATAAAGTCAAGGGTTTCCATAAAAAGTGTTTTAATGTTATCATCTTTCTGTTTTTATCCATTTATATGTGAATGTTGGTGGTATTGTATTAATTTCTAGGCACACATGCACCTTTCTATAACTTTCTGAAGTAGAAATAATTCATTCTAAAAATGTTTTTTTTATACCTTGCTGGAGGTAACATTTAAAGTAAAGGAAGAAACGTGATACGTAAACATATTAGTCGTGTTACATTCCTCCATCTGCCTTTGGTAACACTAGTTGGATAACCGAAACTAAATAAGGATATTGAATTACAATGACTGTGACCGTGGGTTTAACAGAGGCATTATTTTGCACAAAATTACAATATAACGTGAAAACAGAAGGTCGTCAGGTGTAATATTTGGTATGTAACACTGATGGGTCGAAACGGTGATATAGTTTTATATAACACAAGAACTAAAAGTCTTTTTTTTGTCTGAAACAACAATGATCAGATGTAAAATATTCGTTACGAAATTCGTTAAATTCATGTCCGTATGGTCACATAAACTATATCCCGTGGTCACACTTTTATATAAAATCACAACTTATAACGAAAAATAATTTAAAGAAATATTTTTATCTGAAACCAAAATGTAGTATATCTTTATAAAACCTTGTCAACGGGTCATATTCAACTTGTTTTAAAACCAAGCGACTGTGATTAAAACTGGCAAGGTACCAGAGTTAACATTTATGTAACTTCTTGCTTCATATTTCGACCAGCGGTATCGAGGGAATTGTTCGTCAATTTTGTGAACTATATTTGTATATAGTATAATTATAGTATTGTAATAGAGAAACCTCGTTACCACTCAACTCAGTCCTTTTGTGCTTAAATTAGGACATACCATTTAAACGTTAATTTCAATGCCCAATGACTTAGAAAAAAAACTTTTTTAGAAAAATAGTGTTAATCACTAGCACACTGGAAACATACAGACTATAACACAGTTTGCGCGTGTTAATTTAATCCTTAACACTTCAAGAACATATGATATCTTAAAATAAATAATTTGCATGTATAATAAAAAGATAACGCCGATACCGATACGAAACTTAATCATATATCTGTAACAGTACTATAAAAATCAATAATTTAAAATAAGCAAAAGTCCGCTCTTGGCATTTGTACACGAGACTTAGATGAAGCAATCGGTTCATCAAAGAGTTGTGTACATGTTTTAACCAACCAATACTCACTACACCTTGTGCATTAATGTACTCGTTTAATGTGTGATTGGAGTTGTCGCGCTTGCAACAAAATATAATTTTGTCATTATAAAACGACGGTTTAAAAATCGGGGCGTATAATGAGAACACCTGTGGCTTTTGTTCGGGCTATCCGCGTCCAAGAAAAAAATGGCTAAGCATTAAGTCAAAAACTTTAAATCGGACCAGCATGCAGCATTTAAGAATTATGGTCAATTAATAAAAAAGTGGCTGAATTAATCTGGTCAAATCTGTTATTCAAATAAATTACATTAAATCATCCTTAAACTTGGTAATACTGTTTATGGGCATACAATCTCGG
Source organism: Dreissena rostriformis (assembly GCA_007657795.1). Classification (NCBI taxonomy): domain Eukaryota; kingdom Metazoa; phylum Mollusca; class Bivalvia; order Myida; family Dreissenidae; genus Dreissena; species Dreissena rostriformis. Next base: position 159,957 of record VMBQ01000547.1, on the reverse strand, counting down.
CAAAGTTCGACAACCAGCTAGTATCAGTGAAGCACTTATGAATTATGGTACCTTGAATTATTGAAAAAAGCCTAAATTATTGTTGTCCGCTCTTAATTAGTCAAATGAATTCTTTTAGAATGCATTAATGTTCATTTTTTAAAGAAAGTTAATACGTTTAACGAATGGTAATGCGAGTTTAATGTTTTTATTAACACAGTCATATGTATGGTAATTGTCTCACCAAAGTAATTAACGGCATCCTTTGAGACTTTTGATCACTTTTATTTGCTTTCAATTCCTTTGTATATAGCGGAAAGATGGCGGAAAGCAATCGTAGCCACAAAGAAGTAGCCAAATATGAGGCATTGGGGAATGAGTTCGAAGCAAAAAGGTTCGAGTCAAGGGTATCAACAAGTCAACTATATAAACAGGTTTATAAACAGTTTTGTTTGTTACGTACTTTCAAGTTGTTTCAGGTACGTATTGGTCTCCAATATTGTGCAATATATAGATACATAATACAATATGCGTTTTAGTATGTGTTGCATAATATTTTGACCACACATTCAAGTAATAAATAACGACAGCGAGTATTTGTGAATAATGCCTACTTTGGAATAAATAAAAGAGCCAAGGCTGTTGTTGACAACATGAAAGACTTTTATACACGAAACACATTTAATGAGCTTATTACTAAAGTTGGTTGCGTTTTTTTCTCAACAGATGTTTACCATCGACGAACAAAAAGAAGCATCATCTGAATTGCGGTGAGTTTTGTCACGATGTATGTTTAAACAAACGTAAACTATAATATTAAACGTTTTAAGGCCTTTCCCCAAACTACGTTATCACGCAGTTCACTTCCGGCGACTTACCATGTAAATTTAAGGCATATTAACATATACTTATATACCATTTTAATAGGTTTTAAAGTACAAAATTGTGCAAGTCGTAAAAAGGCGTAACTTGAAATGTTTTACCACTAATATGTTTACTGTTACCCTGTAAATTTGGACTTTGGATACCAATTCCTTATATCATACAACGATTGCCTTTACAAATAACTTCAACCACCAAACAGATCACATACAATACACTTTAATCCGTGAATAGAATAAAATAATATGTTCGCACCTTAATTCTGACAAAACTAGCCAGTCACTAGCAGCACCCTACATGTGTTATGAAAAAAGTTAATATTAGTGCAAAACCGGTCCTTACTTCATTTCTTAAAAGAAAAGTTATTAAATATGCGTAAATATACATACACAAATTGAAGAATTGTTAATTTGTACCGACTCATATGATTTTTAATTTGACAATTTAAGCACATATATTACTTTAAGATGTGTTTTATAAGCTTAGCGTTCATAATGTGTCTGCAAGAAAGAAGCTAAAGCTATAAAGTATTTATAATATTCATACAAAGGGTAAGAAAAGACGATTTAAATGTAAAATGAGCCCCACTTCTTCACTGACACTTAAAAGCTAAACGTTATAGAGTATCACAAATAAGAACAATACGTTATTTTGTTGGTGTAAAGTTATTTTTTAAACCATACACTCGTATGTATCATCAGATTACAGTATAATAAATAAACGGTGCAACAAATTGAATGATATTCAGTGAATTGCTTCATGTAATTTACAGAGTTACACAAGAATAATGCTTTGAGCTCTTGAAATATAGAACTGATTTATATAAATTATATCAATTATTAAATATGTCAATAATTGTTATACTCAATATATTTTTGAAACTACAAATTGTCCGTTGGACCTGAAAACCTTGCTAAATTTAACACATAAATACATGTTGAGTGGACGGACATTATATGAATACAACATACACACTGTCAAATAAAAGTCTAACTAGTTTGCTACATTATGTTTATTCACTTCTTTTGACTTTAAAATCTTATCGAAAGGACATTACTAATGACAACAGCCTATCAGACTTACCATTAGTGTCAAATTAGAAAGAAATCTCAAAATGAATGATTTACAAATGAAACGCAAAATATATCTTCACTATATCCTTATTACAGACAAAACCCCTGAAAGTATCCACTATGACCTTGATCTTTTAGCTAATGCCATGGTCTCGAAAATTATATACATTAATTCTTAAAACCAATTTAGTGATGAATGCCATTCATTTTCCTTCTATTTACTATTTACAAAATAGATTTTAACACTTCAACACTCATGTTGGATTTCAGTTCACTGATGCCCGTCTATGCTTCGTTAAATGACAGAACATGGACATACTCACTTGACAGCGATAAAATTAGCTTCCTGGTGACCAGAATGGTTAAAACAGCCGAACATATACGATGTTTACAGAAAAAAATAAACAAACAGAAGAACCAACAAGAAACCCTCGTTAGTAAGAAGGTTGAGAAACACCAATACAATTACAAACTACGCTGCCACGAACTCAGAGAAGCTTTGTTAACACTGGATGAGGTAGGAAGACTAAAATATTAGCCTTCTCCATAAAACCATGGCTACAGGTCGCCTACAATTAGAGCCAAACGGGAATCACGATATTGTCATAATAACAAATTTCCCAAGAAAATACAACCAACGATAAATGTATTTAAAATAAGATTTAACCATGCACAACTTCAACAAGGCCGTGATAAGTGATAATTTATTATGGGCATTCTAAGGTCATTTTAGAGTACACGACGGCAAAATACCAAAATTTCAGCGCGTTATAGTAACATTTAGTTCTCAGTCAAATTTGAACGTAATTCTAAAATCGCAATTATGTTCTATTAGATGCTTGAGAAAATTATTCAATCTTTATTAATAATTATTTAAAATCTTTAAATATTGTTCGATTAGCAACGCCAATTAAAAAGATTTTGTTTAAATAAATTACGAACAAACAGGGTCAATGAAACACAGCGAATCATGTATGCTTATACAATACATAACAAGTCAGATTATATCTTAATACATGACGATGTCTTAGTAACCGCAATAGTGTATTCTTTATTCCAGATATTCCATCAAGTGCCATATTCTGACGAAATAGGTTCACGGTAATAATATTGTTAAAACATCTTTCTGTTGGATGCCTTTCGGCATCATGTCGAGCCTTCGCTAACAATTTCATTTTTTATAATGTGAAATAAGTGTGAGATTGACCTTAAGCTCAACAAACGGGCATAACAGTATGGTTACGTTTATATTCGGATACGACACGCGTTCTGTTTTCTATAAACTTTAAAGAAAATCATATGTTGATTATTCTGCCACAATTATGGAACTAATCCTTTAAAAACAATTCGGAATAATTCCCGGATAGTTTACAGTTCAATTCAAGTGCTTTAATGCGCTCAATCAAAACCATTTCCAACTTACTAACTTGAATGACATAGTGAAACAAACACACATATTGCATATACAATCTTTAAATATATGTACATAAAACCCAAACGTTGTTAAGTTTTTTTTCAGCGGGGTGTATTACCATGTAAAATTAAGGTATATTATACAATTTGTCTATTCTAAATTGAACAAATACTCATTGAAATCATTATATTCTACATTATTGTTGCACTTTTGCTATAATTCGTCAACAAACAACTCTTTGTTGTTTAAATGCATGGTCTTTAAATGTTTCAAACCACTTCGCGGATATATAGGATCTGGCATGAGTTGTCATATCATACCATATTTTATTAAACGAGTTCAGGAATTTTGTTAGTAAGCGAGCCTTTGGCGAGCTTACTAACGAATTTCCTGGACGAGTTTAATAATAAAGTATGGTATGATATGACAACGAGTGTCAGATCTTTTTTTATCACGTGCTTTTAAATGAGCAAATTAAATAAATATTTACGCAAACATAATGATAAATCCCGAATGTTGTTTACATTTCGTGACGTCATTTGACGTTGCAACGTCATTTCAGCAAAATACCGAAATGCAATTGGTCAATAAACGAAAATTTAGCCAATGAAAACGCTTAAAAAGTATAATACACATGTGTTATATAAAAAATATATGTAATAGTTTTATTACATGGGAAACAGGGTGTGGCATGTGATAAAAAGCCTTAGTGTCAGTCTTCTAAACTATATTTATAGATTGATATAGTTAAAATAAGGTGTATTTTTTTGCCATAACATCAATGGAACATATTGTTTTCACATTGAAGATCATATAAATTGTATTTATCACACTTGGTCAACCAATAAAGTTGCGTATGAGATCGTGCATAACCTTATCCAAACAAGTTGTGTGACGTGGGATTGGTAGAACAACAATAATCTTAGTTTCTTCTAAATGACATTCATAACTTTTGTATTTCAGATCCGTTGAGTTGAAGGAAATGTGCGAGACACAAAAGCAAGAAATAGACCGGTAAAGAACACGCTAAATATTCGTTAATATGTTATGTTAACTCGATTGTTGATTATTATCTAGTACGAAGTTCCTTAGATGCATTTTTACAACATCGATATGATTCCCTATCTTAAATGGTATTTATTTCAATAATTCCTTTAAAGAATTTGCATTTCAAAAACAAGATCAAGTTTAAAGACAAACTAATAATGTGTCCAACGATCTTTCACGTTAAAAAGCGTCAATCGCTAATTAAATGTGTATCATGGTATAGTTACATGAGCGTTTTTATTTTGTTAGTGTTTACGATTTTTATAGTCACAAAGTCTACCGGTGTTAATAATTGTGCTTATTCGTCTCCTAACGGGATCACCGTAGGGTAATATAGGTTTTCTCTGTCCTCAATGTATGGATGTCCGTCTGCTTGTCTGTCTGGGAAAACTTAACATTGCCATTCATCAGAAAATACATTACATATTATTGAAACTTGGTAAACACATTCAGCTTAACATTTTCTGTATGTCCTTCTGTCAATCCCTTCTTCTGTTCACCATCTGCCTATCTGTACGTCTGCAATATTCTGGACTTAAGTGGGTATACTTATTAAGGACCATGTGACAATTATGCAAGACCGGTCGATTTGTACAAGAAGTAAAAGGTCATGTCAGTATTTCTTAAATGAAAAACATCTAAATATTGTCAAATATTGTAATACTCAACATCTGCATAGGATATTATTATGGAACTTCTAAATTCGTTTGCCTTTTTTTTGTTTGTCAGTAAATTACTATATTCTCTATTCTTTAAAACTATAACATATAATGAAAAGTATATAACACTTGTTAATAATATTCAAATGGATGAGAGGATTATACACGGACCTTCAGCACATGTCAAATGTCAAGTGACTATTACTAACACGGGATATGCATATAAATAACAATGTGTTGGTAATATACACAACCTATTTTTTTATCAGAGATCAATCGTCTAGTGAATGTTAAAAACTTATCCTAACATATATATGATATATGGACATTGGATTTCATTATGAAACATGTGTGTGTACATACAAAAGGCAATATGTAGGTAATTTTTTTTTAATGATAGGGGTTTTCACCCGACCGATTTGGGACTCCTGTATTGAAATGCTTTTGTATCAAATCAGTGTTTATTATGCTATTTATTGTATGTTCAAAAGCCTTTCATTCAAACTTAGCATGACATCATACAAGCAAACAGGTGTTTCAAGAACAATGGAGATTCGTTAAGATACATGACATATATAATGCAATTTTATTTTTAAACAGTCTGACCATAATTCACCTTAATTGGTAAGATACATTTGTAAAAAGCATATTCCCATGAGAAACTACTTTGACCTCTCTATGACTGTATACGTTTCACTATAACAGTCTTCTATGGAAGGCAACACTTGTATCTAGTTAATCGTGTGTCAAAATTCCATACATTTGCTAATCACATATGTTCGCTAATTATGTCTTTAATTTTGCTTTCGCTTTTAGACATATTCTAGGCGAATACATAATATTACTTTAAACTAAAACTCGGTCTCTATAAACGTGCGCATTGGTGTTTAATCATGTGGCATTCTGCTAGGTATTCTTATATCATTAGTGTATATTAAAATTACTATCTTTATATGCTGTACTTATCTGTTTTCTCTTTTATGTGTGTATGTGTGTACGTATCGTGTGTGCGTGTGTGTATGTGTGTATGTGTGTGTGTGTGTGTGTGTGTGTGTGTGTGTGTGTGTGTGTGCGTGTGTGAGTGTGTGTGTGTGGGGGTGTGTGTGTGTGTGCGTTCGTGCGTTCGTGCGTGCGTGCGTATGTGTGTGTTTTATTGAATTAATGAACTAAAATCATTATCATTGACTTTATTCATGTCATTTACCTAACAATTATTTATAAATATATATACTCTATTTATGTTACTTATCTTTGTAAATAATCTAATGGCTGTTTTGAGTTGCTTCATTTTGATCTTTTGTATGTGTATATACTGGATTGTATTTAATTGTTTATAATCTGTATTCTATGTTATGCTCTTCATAAATGGATGAAAATAAAAGTATATCTATTCACCAAGATAATTTCGTTTATACAACCAAATTCTGTTAAACGCCATAACAGTTAGAAATTTACCATTCCATCTTATGGAGATAACGACACAATATCTTACTTTTGATAAAATACCACTTTTACATTGTACATATTGGCTATTAATTGCATTACTTTTTAAAGTAAAACCTTGCTTAAACAATGCAATTATTAAATATTCTGTTATCTGTTGTATGATTTACACTAGGTTAAGCAGAATCAATGACGAAAGGAGGGAACTTGCAAAACAATTTGAAACCAAACAGAAACAAACGAGGTAAGTGATTACATTCGCAAAATGCTAATAAAAAAACACTTTGCATGAATCCGTTGTATTTAATGTTCTTACTCACACATAATACATACACGGAAATTGCATTGACAATATATTGACACAGAATGCTTTTCATAATGGCCAAATTCGGTAGGAATTAGAAGTCCGAAAATTCCGCATATTGTTATTGTGTTTTTATTGCAAAATACTAATTAACTTATTATGTGCAGCTTAAACCTCTTAATATATTGGAAATTTACCATACCTGTGGTGTCCTACTTGATTGTATAATGTTGTGTTCAACGACCTCGCAGGCCAAGACGAATTCGATGTCACTCAATCAACAAGTGCAATACAAGCCAATAGAAAACCACCGTCTTGTTATAACGCAATTGTGTACTGGGTGGTCCAAATGTCGTTCAGAACGCCCCGGATATTTACCATACACAACACATAAAAGTAGCAATACTTATCCAGTGGATTGCATTTGAAAGTTATTACCTTGGAGATTCATGTACCATTTTTTTTGGTCCTAAGATTTGGTATAAAACAAACAGTAGGCTTTTGTTGAATTCTTACCTGGCGTTCTATTCATCCCACATTTTTTACAGTGCTGGTACTTTTTTTTTAAATAAACGAGAGACACTCAATAAAAACACAATACGCATCTAATGTCTTCGTGGAAAAGACGTCTTCTTAGTAATCGTGTTAGTTGTTTTCCTCGAGGTGGAACTTTAATTTAGTTTTTTCCATCGGGTTTTATTCGCCAATGCAGTCGTTATGTTGAGATAAATATCTTAAACCTCTGATTAGGTAAAGCTGAAATCTGGTCAATGGTCTAGGGGTAACAAACTGTCGCGAAAACTGATATGTCACAGCCACGTTCCGCTCGTTTTACGCATGAGTGGTGTTTCACACTTGTCTCCTCTTTCTCGCGCTATCCACCGTACCTAACAATCTTAAATCACGGGATTAATATATAACCAAATTGGCAAACATAAATCATGTTTTGCAGTTTTGTACAGAGTTTTCACAGTAAATTCCTTTTTCTGATGACATATTGGATACAACATGTAGACATAGTTATAAATGGAATTTAAAACGTATGTCAACACCGGAACTATTTGTTATAGTGTATTGCAAAATATATGTTAATACATTATTATTTACCTTATATTATCTTTAATACTCCACAATACTAAGGTCTTAAACAATTGAATTGCGGTCCCAAAATAATACTGTTAGAAGTTTGAAAAACTAGAATCCTCTTTGGTTTGTATATTTGTATATTTTCAGATTCAAGGCATTGGTTTGGAAGGCCCTTTGTTGGTCAAGAAAGCAAAACGCTTACAAGTAAGCAAACGCATTTCAAGACCTTGTTATTACTTTGAAAGACGAAAACACATTGTTTGAATGACGACAAACATTTTTTCTATGCATGCCAATTTAGCCTGTTAACTATTCTTTCGTAATCATACGTTTGGAGTTAGTAGAGCTAAACGTGTTTAGCAAATAACATATTTTCGTTACCACCGTATATTCCTATTTAAAATAATAAAATAAATTAAAACACAAAAGTGAAATATAGCTGTTTTACATTCGACGTAATGACATTGTCTCATTTAAAATACTATACGAGCCGTTATTTTATTCGTACCGAGCCTGATATATTACAAAACAATCAGGCATTAATCTGTGTTTCTGTTTATTATACCTCTTAGTCCCCATTGTAAAAGAAATAAATAAATAAAAACGCTACGACGCTGCAATTTTAGCGGGAATGAATATGATTTTTGACGTTTGACGCTGTTAATAATGACGTCTTGAGCACTTGCGCTTAATACTTGTAAAATATTTTTTCTGCTTTTTTGTTGCTTTGTGTGTCTAAAATATACAAAATCTTGGTATAAAATTGTTTGTTTTGTCGAATCTGATTCTATTGTACTAAAATGATGACTTAATAGTTGATTCCGAGTAAAATGACCTACCTCCAAACATCGACTGATATAACAACTTCCCGTTGAACTGATATAAAAAAATAATAATCAGGCAGCGTTATATCAGGCATATATCAATGTAGCGGTATTATATTATATTATATTATCCCACAAACGAGGAATTATGATGGTCGTTCGGTCGGTGTTATGTTATGTTATGCGTTGTTGTTATTGTTTCAAGTTTCGTATATATTATGCTTTATTTGTTGTCGCTGTCTTGTAGTTGTCCAATAATGTTGAAACATGCATGTTTTTTAGATTCATGGACAAAGACCAAAAAGAAAAACTTGATTCACAACAACAACACATAGACAAGTATTATATGTATTTAATAACCATTTGTATTTGCCTTAAATTCTTGAAAAAAAAACGAATATCTGATTTTGTCAACACAATACACAAATGATAATCATAACATAAAGATAACTAATTCCTATAACATGTTTCACATATTTCCGTCGGTCTGAATTGTGCTGTTGTAAGTCAAAAAGAGACCACGGTGTTTATTATTATTTATACTAACCAGCAGGTTTCTAAATGCATTTTGTTAATTATCAAACTAAACCTTTAATAGAAATACAGCTGAGATATTCGGAGATATCCAATACAATAAATTGGATTTATCATTTATATATATTGACAAATTATGATTCATTAAAGGTTGACGAAAGACATTGATGATAGGACAGCAAACGTTACTAAACTCAAAGAAGAAAACGACAGACACAGGTAAAGTCGCACAAGAACTATCGAATGACCGCATAGAACATGCTAAGTATATACACTGGTATCAAATAGAGCATAGTTTGATTAATTGTATATTTTGACCGAACATACCATTTGTACGAAAGAAACTTATATTTCCATATATTCATAATAATTAAAAACTCATCAAATACCTGTGTGCGTTAAAACCAAAGTACATGTTACAAAGAAAACAACTCACTTAACTCTAGTGCCAATTGCCGCTCATCAAAACAGAATTTTGAAAATATTGAAGAAACTCGCTAGAAATGCAATATAATTTCGATCATTTAACATATTGAATGTTTAAGGTTGTGTTATGTTTGGCAAATCAGGATTAATAAAAGCCTCTGCTGTTCGAAAGTAATTCCATGCATGCTAAAAGGGCATCAGTTCTAATGATAGAAAATCCCTGTAATTTCAAGTAAAACTATTGCATGGACTTCGAACTTTTCTGTGCTTGGTACGAACGTTTGGTACTGGATTTATTACACGAGGTATTACACGCTATTGCAATAGGATTAATGATGACCAAATCGGTACAATCCGATCGATTTCAACGCTTTTTTAGAATTTTGATCGGTACTGTCTCCATATGAAACGTTTTATGCAAAGTTTGTTTTTGACTATGTGTACATTTATACTTTTAAAGCGTTTATTTCATTACTCGATTTCCAAATCAAGCGTTTCTTCGCTTCAACTATATCATACTCGATGTGAATAAAATGCAAGGCAAATAACGTTACACGCAGCGAATATACAATTAAAAATATAAATATTTGTTTAGTTTGACTTATATTAGAAGTTCAGTTCAAGTAGTATACGATATCTATTTAATGTATTAATTGTATTAAATAGTTTGCTCTCAGGTGATTATTCATGGTTATGAGTATACATATTTTAGATTATAAATAAATCTGTGTTCAACTATCCGTGCAATATACGAGTATAAATGGAATTATATTGAGTCATCATGCTGATGAAATATTTTTTTTGCCAATTTTAGATTAGCACTTTTGTCTTCGTATGGACAATGCAGCATGTCGATGTTTCGTGGCTTACTGGAGAACACTCGTATAGATAAACAACTTAAGGAGATTTATGAAAACGAATGGTCCGACGCTTTCGATAGCATTGCACTCAATTTGCGCACAGATTGTACTGTGAACAATGCTAATAACGTTTCGCTTAACCAAAACAACTTACTGCCCACAGAAGATGATATTGTCAACAAACTGTTGACCGTTTTAAAGGTAAGATTCTATTTCAAACTCATGGCGTAAACATTATCGATGTATTATTAATTATCTGTATTATAATAATCTATATCAGATAACGTTTGGTCTTTAAAATGACTAAATGTTGTCCTTCCTTGCAGACCGTTTACGAAAGTTGCAAAGAATTGGCGTGGGATGAATGTTTTCGATTCGAAATACAATCAATTAAGGTATGATTTGTACTCGTATCTTTTAATGATCCTTAATTAAATGATTTTTACTGAAACTGTATGATGTTATATTTACCTGTATATATTAACATGCACATAAGCAAACAACTCTATAAATATTGACTAGGAGAACCCGGAAATGTCAGCAATGGTCTGGAAAGAGTTATTGCAGAATTTTCTGGAAACCAGGAAGCAGTCGGCCAAAACTAAAGTAAAGGATATTGCACTGGTAATTATGTGAATTATGTGGATAAATCTGCTGACACACGTGTATTGCATACATGTGAAATGTGAACATATAAATATAAGTTATATTTATTATTGGGCATTTAAACATGTGTTAATATTAAGCACCCCACCAATGGAAGTTGATGTCATTATGTGCACTCAGCAATACAATAAATATACAAAATGTATTATGTTATTGTATAGGCCATGAAGTGTACATTAACCCTCCCAAATGAATCCAAGGCTATGCAGTCATATGTCGGCAAATGTTTGGAGGTGTGCTGGCTTTGTGTGGTTCAGGTGCCGCCAATGGCCCTCAATTTTCATACTGGTCAGCGGTTTGATTCGTTCCTGTTTACAGAGTACACGAAGAGAGGACCACTTACACAATTTTTGGTAGGTTTATATAAATTTCATTTATAACGATGTGTGTTGTTATTTATTCTGTCGTGTCAGCATTATCGAAATAATTTTAATATCCGCATTTAAGGCATGGCCTTCCCTCCACATATTTGAGAACGGTCCTGTAGTTATAAAAGGTATTGTGGAAACGCAAGAATGTTGGAGATGAAGACCAGCAATTCAGCAGTCAAGATAGCAACGATGCACAGTCGAGTATTCCAAGCCTAAGTCACCATGACAGAATAACGAAGGTTGCCATAAATCTGACCGATCTTTATGAAACGGAATGGGCTGATGCATTTGACTGTCTTGAATGCAGAGGCAGTAAAGAAACAATCAAGATATTGTTAGATATTTTAAAGGTAATCAAATAATGCATTGACATATCCATACAATTTATTTTGATGTTTCTCAGTACTTGTTAATCCTTAAGTGTGTTCTGCCTGTTAGAGGATTAGTTTGGAATGTTAAAGATGCGTTGACATATACAAACCATATGCACACGTTTTATTGTGTATTACAGAGATACGATTCGTTTTAAATGTTATTTTTCTCGATATAGGAAGTTTACGACCAGTGTCAAACCTTAGTGACGTCAAACTTTTTTTGTCATGTTCAGAGAGCAATAGAGTTGTCGGCCATGATTTACATGGTTAGTAATCAACTTAATACTGTTCGGCATTTTGTAACGTATGAAATGCTTATAGTACAATAAAGGTGTTATAACAGTGTATGTTCAGTATGAAAATTCACTGGTAACTGTCGAATAATAATTTACCATGTCGTTCTCATTAAATAGACATATGATTGCAGACACATGGACTAATATTCTGCGAAACAAACAGATTTTTGAAAATACTGTACACACATCCGTCAAGCGGTTTGACGTTAGCGTCACGGTTCGACAAACGTGACACAACTGTATGTTGTTTTTTTCAAACGAGAGGAGTCGTTATTTTCTTCCTGTCGAGTAAATACTTATTGATTTGAATGTTTCATTAAAACCATTTAAACGTTCCATATTCTTGTCGGTACAGAGCCAAAATCTCGAATGAAATATGCATCTACAAGATACATAACGTGATATACTATAATGTACAACCGTATTAACTGTATACGATTTCATAAATATGCAATGCATAAAATTACGTTAGTCTTATGGGGCGGGAAAAGATAACCTTACATTAAACGACCATTTTTTTTTCGAATCGTGAAACAGTTCGGTACTAATAAAACAATGGATGAGACGATTCATGCTTATACTTTTTTGTATGCAGAGATTTAAGTGTCGTTTGAAAATAACCTTTCAGTTGTGTCCCGTTCGTCTAACCATGACGAATACGTCGAACCGCTTAAATGATGTGATGCAATGTTACACAATTAACAATAAACATTAAATAACTTAGCATTTTATGAAATGCTGCTTGTTTGATTATTAAAATGGTATTGCCTTCTTCTGGAATAGGTTGATGCTCAGTTGGACTGGTCAGAATATAATGTGATAATTTCTGATGACATGAAGAAAGAAGCAAAACGGATCCGAAAACTCAGAGCACCACACGTGATTCCATTAATCGCAAAGGTAAGTATGCATTTAAATAATTTGGCATCAATTGCGTATGTTTAACGCACACACTTTATCGTTTTTTTTTCAGACGTTAAAGGCAAAGGTAAAACTGCCACCAACTGACTCCGAGGAAGTGATTGCCTACTACAACAAGTGTGTGGAAGTATGTTGGGTGGCTGCGTGCCAGGAGCAGCCTCTTGCCTTAAACTTCAATCCTGGAGAGAAGTTTGATAACTCCCTTTTTAATCACTATGGCAATTGCGAAGCTGATGAAGAAATATATGTGGAGTTTGTGGTAATTATATAAACTGATAAATGATCATTAATTTCCATGTGTTCTTTTCGAATTTAAAAAGGTCCTTTCGCGCGTTAGACAGCATAATGTGAGGAGAAGGTGTCACAGCTGTCATACCTTATTAAATTTAAACGCAATTATAATTATAGCTTAAAATTCCAGCTATTAAGGTTTTGTACTTAAATACATTCACTTTTGCTGTGGTCTTATTGAGTTGGAGAAACTGGGTACGCAGAAGAATTCCCGCCTTGTCGGTATGATGACCACCGGAAGTGGGTATTGAGCCCTGGACACCATTGTAAAAAAAAACGCATGCACCAAGCACTTCTCTGTACTGAACATCCATATTAATTACCATCATTAAACACTATTTGATGTCATGTTTTCATCTTGAACTGCTTATAAATTGCTATTCTTGGGCAATGAGGGATTTCCTGTACGAAATGGATATTCTTTAAAAAGCTGTAGGAATTTTTATTTCCAGGTCTGGCCCGCTATACAGCTTGAGGATGGAAGTGTTTTATCAAAAGGAAAAGTCCAGTGTGCTGCCGCTAAGCCACTGCCACTGTTGCGCACGCTATACGAACGGAACTAAATCACCAGTGTTTTGTGTACAATTGTTCAAAAAGAGTTTTCAAGAAATTACTAAAATATAAAAGGATATTTGTGTGGACAGCTTTTCGATAGAAATGGTGAGATTTTTTTTTTCTAACACGTCATCGGAATCACAATGTTGATTGGAGCGTTTCTACCTCCGGGCTGATTTCCATGACGACAAACGACTATAAAATAATCACAATACAAGAAGTATAAATGTGATACGAATTAAGTCGAACATTTGTATAAACATCGCAATTATGACAATATTTATTGTATGAATTTGTTCAAAACTTTTTCCACAAATGCCTTAAAGTAAAAAAAAAGAAGAAAAATTGTATCTATAACATTAGTATATATATTTATTATTTTATAGATAATGTATTTTTTATCATGTTTTCTTAATAAGGTTTAATCCTTTGAAATTTATTGAACGATTTTTTTTTCTCGCTGTGAAGTCTGTAGTCTTTACTATGTAAAATGAAGAGCACATGTTTTCTTACTAAGGTAGGTTTATATGTCTTCTTTAATGTGATGGATTTGTTTTTCTAAAGAAAACAAAAAAATAGTAAAATGTTTTGACAAATAAATATACATTGTCTACGAATTTCATGAAAGTCTGAATTAGGATGTGTGTAATTATTTTAATAATGTTTTAACATTGCATATTTGTGAAACCAACAAATTTCATCGAAAAGGATTTTTCTGTAATATTTTGTCCTTCAAAACAGTACACTCTAAAAGTACATGTTTTTGGATTACCTAAACACAAACTCTTTATTATGTTTTATAATGCTACTTATGTGCCATATTATTTATATTAGCACTTAATTATATATTTTTTTATAAACATAGCAATATTGGATAATTACAGTTTAGCGCGAACGAGTGTTTATAAACAGATAATATTACGAAAACAAAATTTGGAATACACGTATATTACTCGATTGCAAATGTATCAATTGGTATTTGTTGAATAAATAGTTTCAAAGGACAATATATCCCGTAAATACTAACAAGTACTACAAAAATGCATATTCTCATTGTGCATACATATATTTACCTTTTGAACGCTTCGAATGACACAAATCGCACAAGTTTCACGTACATTTCATTTATACCAATTTTACTACTAACCTCGCGCCTGCGAAGTGTTTCCGTCACAACTTTGAATATTTTATACCGTATAAGCCGTAGGTTTTCTTTAATGACTTCTCGTCGCTTTAATATAACTTCGCGGAATGGTATTATTTTATAGGATTTTCTATTAAATAAATAATGTTTATATTCTACATTTAGAGAGTAAATTATTTCAATTACCATAGCATTTGACCCTCTGTACACATAGTTGCAACAAGGTTTCATAAAGTCGTACATTTTCTTCATTCGTAAGCCGCTACAGTCCGTCACGTCCGTCCGTCCGTCTGTTTGTCTTACCGTCTACCCTGTTCATTAGGCCGTCAGTAAGAAAACTTGGTTCTGTGATTTCTTAAAAAGCATTTAAGTTACTCTGGTGAAATTTGGAATACTTATGAAGGCAAATGCGAGGATTAAGAACGAGATGTTCACCAGACGCAATAGGTAATGTAACTGTTTCCAAATATAATTAATCAATTAAACATTGTAATAACTCGAAAAGTATAAACGATGTTATCATCAAACATGTATGCTCACCGGCTTAAGATCTTCCATTTTCCTCAATGTATTCGTAGGTCTGTCCCACAGTATGCAAACATTGGAATAACTCATTGAATACATAATATATTAACATGAAATTTGGAATGCATATTCAAAGCGATTTGCGCCTACGAACAAAGTGTGACGCCTTAAACGAACACCTTTTCAGACGCAATATTGTTACATCCCCGCTAGGTCTATGCGGACTTCATGAAACGACGTCACATTATTTTCTCGAATGCACTCAGTATGTACATATTCGCGGCGAACTTTTAAGCTTAATATCCGTATATTCCATACCCTGCATTGAAACTATTATATATGGAGACAACACTACTCTAACTCTTTCTCTATCTAATTCTCCCTCCCTCCCTCCCTCCCTCCCTCCCTCCCTCCCTCC
>VMBQ01000547.1:128474-141808 GCA_007657795.1 Dreissena rostriformis | reverse complement strand
AAAACTCCAAATGGTGTAGAACTAGAGTATTATTTTTCAAAGGGAATATATTTCAGGTAAGTGATGCTTTGCAGATGTATACATTTTTTTTAAATACATCCTTCGGATTTAGTCAATAATTCATAGGATACACTAAATCCTGCATGGAGAGCATTAAACTATCTGTCATATCGTTCTAGCGGGTTTGAAGACAACAAATACGAAAACACGCAAGAACGACAAATATTCCCTTTCGAACGACAAAAAGGGCGACAAATTTCATAATTGTCGTAGCGGCGTCTTTTTGGTCGATCTGACACCTGCAAATCAATCACCTTATACCACTGTGTAATGGGTGGTTAAAATAAAACTTCAAACTTTAAATTTACATCATTTTAGCGAAAACGTGCATTTTATTTTTGTATTTTTTTTGTCATAAAATATATACAATTTTAGTATCCAGGCAAGTAGTTTTGTTATAAAATCAATTTTAATGATACAATTATGCATGGGGGGAGAGTCTTTTTTACTCATAAGTCGTAAAAATTAATTTATTCTTGGCAAGAATGATATGGTTATTTATTCAGAAGTGTGAACTGATTCTTCGTAATAATTTAGTTTCATGTCAATTCAGTATTTCTGTACAGTCATCTTCTCTTTATTTGTGTTTATGGCAGCAACGGTTTAGCACAAAACAGTCCCTGTAATAAGTACACCATTTCAGAGCCTCAAGTATAGAGCACATGACCGTGGGTGACCTGGCCAAACAACTTGAGAACGTGCAAAACCTTCCGATTCGTGATGACGACGTCTACCTTGTTACGTTTCCAAAGTCACGTAACTATGATACATTGCGACCAACTTAAATAGTTTAAACCTATTGATTTTCGCTCGATTGCATCGAAAGCCGAAGGCTTATTTAAACGCTATCGAGTCTGTCTCCTGGGTTGAACCAGTACTTTGTATCTTTGGGTATATCTACAGAACGCTTTAACAGTGGGGATCGGACACGTGACCTCCTGGTCGCTAAACGACATTCATATCCACATCGCCACGGCGACCTCAAGGTCGGCGAACATGATGATAGTTGCCATATGCACATTTTGCATCCAGAATAAGATTTATGACTTTTCAGTCGGATATGCTTTTTAAGTACTCATACACCAGTACGATTTACAATAGTTTTATTTAGCATGTGCTAACCTTTGTCATATATACATGTACTGTAATTACCGATAGCTTTATTTTTTGTTTGATGTTTTTTATGGCCTTTGATAACAGCCGAGTACGACAAGGACGTAAAAGAAGTAGCATTCCTTGACTTCAAGTCTACAGAACAAATCGAGGAACTTCCGTCTCCTCGAGTAATCAACTGTCATTTTCCCGTACATCTTACTCCGCGGGAGGTATTCACAAAAGGCATCAAAATTATCCACGTGCAAAGGAATCCAAAGGATATCGCCGTTTCGTACTATAATCAGTTTTTCAAGTTTAGAAAAATGCCTTCACCGCTGCCAACGTTTAGCGATTTCCTGCCGTTAATGCTCGGGTCGTACGGCATAGGTTGGTAAAAAAGTAACATATCTCTTGTATATAACATTAAACTTATGCCCTAGTGTGAAAGTAGTAAAACTAAGTTGCATAACTAGCAGTATAAGAAGCAGTAAAAGAAATTGTTGAAATGTTATCGTTCTTTGAGAAGGATTTTTTTCCCGGTAATTTTAATCAAAGTATACGGTTTTAAGTACGCCGGATGTTTACCAATGTACAGCATTTACTTGTAACAATATAAGTATCTATACACTAGTATCAGTATCCGGTCTAAATGCCTGCTTTTGATGAGCAATTTCCTCGCTTCTACATAACAAATTACTTCGTGTAGTTTTGTTTATTTTTGTGTTGACATTGGAAAATATTCACGCATATGAAATGGTACAGTAAATAATGGTATTCGAATTGTATTCCAGATGTATTTTATCCTTGGAATAAATATGTCAAGGAGTGGGAAAGGTTTTCCAAAAAACATCCTGATCAAATTCTTAACCTGTACTTTGAAGACGTAAAAGAGGTGAGTTTGACAAACAAGCAATGTTATGTGATTTTTTGTGCACTAACTATAATTCCTTTTCCGGATTTTTTTCACATATTGTTATCTAATTTCAGAGAGAAATTCAAAGTAATTCATTGTTGTGTTACGTATGAAGTGAGTTGTACGCTATTTAGTATGCCTATCTATATGTTACACGCATTTTATTTGTTGTTACTCTGCAACAATATTATTAATTACACGGCTTTTGAACCCGTTCGTTGTTATACAGGGTCAGCCAATTGATATTGGGCTTTAGCTACACTATCGCTATTAATTTACTACCCTGTATCACACTATTCGGGGTCAGTAGAAAGCCTTGTAAAGAATGTATCTTACCGAGTATCATTCCTTCTCTAGCATCAACGTAGTAACATGATAACATATAGCTATTCTGCATTTTATGACTTCGTGTTGTTTCTTCCGTTACATTTAGTCACTAATCTAATATATAAAGCAACTGACCTAATATTAAAAAATACACGGTCAGCATTTGATCTGGCTTAGCTTATGAAAATTGAGTATTGTGTGCGATGTAAGATAAATAGAAATACAATCGTTTATATATTACATTTACTTGATCTATATTCACGAATCGTTTGATTTTATTTAACTCTGTTACCGCAACTGTCACAGAACCCTGTTCGAGAGATTCACAAAATCAACGAGTTCCTCGCAACAAGATGCAGCAACGAGCTTATTGCCGAGATATCTGAGGCTTGCGAATTTGAAAATCTGAAGAAAGCGGACGCTGAAGTGAAATCCAAAAAGGCGTTTTATAAACATGATGGACCTTCACAAATGTATCGTAAAGGTAAAATGAATTATGTTAAGTTTCTTTGCAGATACTAGTATAATTAATAACACGGCTTCTTAATGACCCGACACGGTGTGATACATGGTCAGTAGTTTAATATTGGTGAGAGCATAGCTCAAGCCCAGTATAAATTTAGTACCCCGTTTCACACTATGCGGGATCGGTTAGAAGCCGTGTTACGAATTTATCTTCCCAAATGCCATTCTTCCTCTATGAACAACGTACTGACAGGAGAAAAATATGTTCAATGTATATTGTACGTTATGACTTTGTCTTCTTTACTTTTATTACGGCATTTGACTTTACTTACATACTTATATGAAAGCTATTGGTCAACTATGGAAAAATACACGATCAACGATCGAACTATCTTAGCCAATGAAAAACGAGTATTCTATACTAGGCAAGATAAGTGTGTATATCTAAGCGGCAGCAGCACCCGTAAGATATTAACACGAGTAATAGTACCGCAGCAGCAGCGCTAGTTATACCTACAATGTATATTATATTAACATAAGTACTAGTACTGTTTAGTCTAAATCTGTTTAAATCTGGATTTTATTAAAAGTTAAAGGTTTATTTTGACACTCCATAACATTATGCAAGTGCAAGTCCAAGTCGTGGAAGTAGCAACAAAAGTTCTTTATGTAATTTGGTATTACTCTTTCTCCTGACCGTTGATAAAAGCTTTATGCTTAATACCTATCTGTAATCTTACTCAAGTAATGGGGTATGTGTTTTTTTTTTAATTAAAGCAAGGAAATTCCGCCTTTCACATGCGGAAATCTGTTTCCGTATTCAACGGTTGGAAAAAACCGGACTTTTGAATGACGTGATTAATGGACACATCGTAATAACGTCATGACAACGTGCTTTATGTACACATCGAAATGACGTAATGATAACGTGAAAAAAGTATTGTAGTTGAATAGTATGCTACTTTAATATTCGAAATGTGTCACCCAGTGTTGCTTTGGTGACGTGTGATAGTGTTTTTACCATATTAAGGTATTAAATAAATGGGATATGTATGGATTGGGTTTTCCGATGGGTAGAAACCCAGCACTCGAAATACAAGGTCTCACAATCATGTCGTGCGATTGAACCCATCGGAACAACATCGTCATGTTATGGGCCATGTGTCTTATTCCCATAGTATTGTTTGATTGCAGGCGAAGTTGGTGATTGGAAGAACTGGTTTACGGTGAGTGAAAACGAGCAGATGGACCGATGGCTCAGTGACAATCTAACAGACACCGACTTGAAGTTCAGATATGCATTGTAACGATGAACATTGATTCGCTATTGGGTTAAGCCTCGTGTTATATTATAGCGACCGTATATCAATCTCAATAGTAGCAAACTTTTTTGTTTAATTTTACGAATGTTGACCGAATTTGTAAATTTTTATCGTATCGTACGTGTACACTGGATACTGGTTTTGACTGGTTCAACCGAAACACGTGTAGATTTAACAATTTTATTGCCTTGAAAAGACGGTGAACGGGTAGCAAAAGAACCTGTTTTCAGCCACTTTATAACTACAATGCATATACAAAATATAGAAAATAAAGTATTGTTCTTTTTTTATTATTTATTTATTTATTTTATTTTGTTTTTATTCACATTACTTATAACTGTTAACAATGTGCTTCAGCTTTTATTCGCATTACTAACAACTGTTAAATATTTGCATTAACTTTTATTCACATTACTTACAACTGATAACAATTTGCTTCAACTATTGCTCACTTTACTTACAACTGTAAACAATTTGCATCAACTTTTAATCACATTACTTATTAACTTGTATTCACATTAGTTTCAACTGTTCATAATTTGCTTCAACTTTTATAAACATTCATTACAACTGTTCACAATTTGGTAATATATATTGGAAACAATTTTAACACTCTTATGTTACAATAGTTCATGTGATTTCATAGCAATTAAAGCAAATACAACGATTGATTTTGCGAGAGATGTCTTTGAGATTGTCTTCCATGTTATAATATATAAAATACCCTCGGTTACATTCTGTTCATACACAGCACAGTTTGAGTAATAGAATACGTTTTCTAACAGGTCAATAAGGACCAATATGATGCCATTGCCTTTGTGAATAAAACACTCACATAATTTAAGCCACGGTATGGATTAAGTTTCAATTATAGATGTGACTACAATACCAATATATTATCGTGTACGCCAGTTTACACCGGAATACTTTCTGAACCATGATTGACATAAAATCCTAGTGCCATTTCAAGGTATATTCCACGGTAATGACCGCAATCACACTCATGTTTATTATTTGGTTATAACTTCTAACAGCAAACTCATACATATCTGATAAATTCAATTGATATTGCACAAGAAGATAGCACCACACAAAGGGATTTCTTTCAAAGCATGGACATCAATAGCCACTTGTAGATTATGTTGCTTTTTTAATTGTTTTTTTGAACCAGCTTTGAACACGGACCAGTTTCAAAGTTAAATATATGTTGAATGAATTCACCATTTTCAGGACCATGATCTTGGGTAAACGCAAACAATTATGTACATGCTTAGTTTTTTGTACATTTCTAGTATCAACTTATTTACGCTGTTCTTAAATAAATAGCCTTACACCAAGTATTTAACCCGACGTTACTGGATAGCATACAACAGGCAATATTTTGAAAAGTGTCAAAGTTACAAAATGACATAATTTTTTGTCAATTATACCATGTTAAGACTCCACAGATTGAAATTTCGTTGTTTTTAAAAGGATTGTTTGCCCTTGTCAACAGTATTTCAGTCATATCACTGCAGTCAGTTCACCCACTTTTCCTGAGCAAGATGCTTTACCATACATGGACATGGGTTCTGATGTGAGGATAGTACTACAGAAACTTTTCGAATGGTAATTCTTATTTCAAAAGACAACATCTTCTGAACTGAGCTTGGGTCAACCTGAAGAACAAATCAATTGTTAATCAAACAATCATGTTTGATAATGTTATTTAAATACCATTCACAAGTCTCAGTTATATTCATTTTCTACACAAATAAAAAAAAAACGCAATTACCTACTAAGAGTATTGTAAACGTATTACATATTCTTTCATGCTTTTGTGTTATTCTGGGGCATAATGTATCTACAGAATAATAACATATATACTAAGCAAATAGTAATAATACATATTTCTTAAGTGTTGGTAATAACAATATATACTTAACAAAGTCTCAAATAAATTTAGCGATAAAACATTCTCCGTGACATTAAAAGATAAAAGAGCGGCGACGTCAATTACTGACCGTTGAGCTTGAATTGTGACATAGTTCTTCTACCAAGAAGGATGAGATTTGCACGCGACATATCGTTTGGTCATGGGGAAATCAATATGGATAGAGACGGGCAAAAACACTTATTTACATCAAATGGAGACTGATGAAAAAAAACTTATAAATACTATTTCACAGATACTAGCAGTCGTTCAAATAAAAATGCACATTTAAAGAATCGTCTTCGGTTGCCTACATGCATATGTTTGGCCAATATAAAAGACTCCACTGTCTTTGTAAATGGAAATGGAAAAACGAAGGGTTTAAGTATTTACTAAGAAACACTTCAGCTACGCCAGTACGAGAAATTAATCGTATTACTGAATGGAGGCCTTAATTTGTTTCATTGGATCAACTGGGTATTATCGGGAACACGGATATCTGCAGAAAAAATTCCTTCCGCAGGAAATACATCAAATATAGGATGAATGAAACTCTATGAATAATATCCAGTGCTATTTTATTGCTAACATCCGCTTGTCCTTTATTTAATCCATATGAACAATAGCTTACACAATACAGGAATTATATACAAAACAACATTATACATAAAAAATAACTTAAACTGCGCTCACCGTTTCGAACGGCCCATGCAAGGACTTGATAATTTAAAGAAGTTATATGGCGCGCCCAATATCACAATCAAATCAAGTCATTCAAATAATTTCAGTTGTTATTAGTGGTTTAAACAAAGATGCGTAAAATTGTGTGGCGCAACGGCGAATATACTAAGTTCGTTCACCGCTTTGATTTCAATATGAAATAGCTGCGCTATTGACATTTATTGTAGCAACGCACAGGGGAGAAAACTGTGTCTAAACTAAAATACTTCCTGCTTTACATGCAATACAAATGGCTTCCAACACGGATAGTTCGCTCGCATCAAAAGGATCAGATACGATATGGGACTATACATGCTCGGCTTGCCAGGAGCTGGAGGCTCAGTTTCACTGTGATGAATGCTGCAAGGGTTTCTGCGACAGCTGTGTGAAACTGCACAACCAACTTTACAAGACTCACTCCGTGTTTGGCAGGGAACAAATGGAGAAATGGCCGATTGCCACGTCCACGTTAGACATACTAGAGCAGTGTGCAGAGCATAACGAAGAGAAAATAAAACTGTTCTGTGAGGACCATAAACAACTTTGTTGTCACATTTGCGTGGCACTTCATCACAGGTAAGTTAAAGTTAACAAATTGTTTTGTTGTTGCTGTGGTTGAATCTAACAGTTATGTTTTATAACCATATGAAACAAGGGGAAGAAGGGGTTTTGAGAATTGGGTAGACTTCTTTAATCAAGTTTGATAGATTTTACAAGTGCAAATGTGTAATAACCGTTCCGAATGTTAAATATGTATGTACACACAATTTAGCACACCTTATGGTTTTAAACATCGGCTTCAATAGTTTACATAAACCGTCTGATTTTAGTCAAGAGGTTTATATTGATTAACAGTTTCGGCCTGCTACGTTAGAAATGATAACGTTCTACACAAAAGGTTAAATGTTGATTGCCGATATCAATATTTACATTTCCCGAATACTGCCAGCAGTAGTTGGTAGAGTGCAGGACTTCAAATCTGAAGATCGCGGGTTCGATCTTCGGCCCGACTACACTACTTGATTGGTTATTGGTTATGTAATCCTTGCCACGACTATTCTCCACTAGCTCTAAATATCGTTAGTATTTACACTTAGCACTTGTAACCAGCTATCCGTGAAAAGTGTGAGTTGCTTAACTGGTTGTCGTAATATGACTGATTTACGGTTCAAAATGGTGAAAACATCTATCCAACCAAACAAACAAAGCTTAAGTGGAAAACATATCTTCACATTCCATGTGGCCAACGTTACTTTCTCATTACTACATTTTCATGTTTAAAGATAACTTTGCTTTGCAATGATGAAATGAGCTTTACACTGTATCATATTATAAGAGCAAAATAAAGGTACATGCACAGTGGTTGTTATATATATATAGTCCTCACCTTTCATTGAAAAGGAATTTATATTATTATATTACTTGATTTCACGTATTTATGAACTTAAAGTACATGAGCTTGTCTTGTAGATCATGCAGTAAAGTGAGCCTTATAGAAGAGATAAACAAATATTCAACGGCAGACGCCCATCAGCTCTCATCAAACATTCAGAAAATTCAAGAAAAATTGAAAGAACTGAAAGACACATCAGAGTTCAATCTTCAGTCGCTTGAGAAGGCGTCCGAGCGAATTAGGAAAGAGATTGACACAGTGCGACAGAAAATAAATGCAGAATTAGATCGACTAGAAAACGCCACAATGCAAGCAGTGGACGAACTGATGGAAACTTCCAAGATTTCTATGACGAAAGAAAAAGATGAATGTAACATCGTTCAAAAAAGTCTGCAATGTATCAGTGAAGTGTTAAATGAAGTTTGCAACAAGAACAGTAAACTCCTTTTTATAGCTGTTGAAAAATGTCAACAGCAGGTAAAGGACTCTGAATTATTTCTTAAAGAGCTGAACAACGGAAAAATCTACGATATGGATTTTGCACCAAATAATGACATTGAGAAGTTTATATCAAATTTGACAAGTCTGGGTAGGATTAACCAATCAACAAGTCTGGGTAGAATTAACCAACGCAACACAGTTATTTCACTGCAGAAAATGTCAGAATATAGCGTTCAAATGTCGCCGGATGTGTCTTCATGCTTTACCATTGCAATCTGTGAGCTTCCTTCTGGTGAGACGCTTGTACTAGACTATCGAAATAATAAGGTGAAACTGTTAGACAAGAAATACAAGTTGTTGAGCCATTGCGAAGTGTCTAACCTTTCATATGACATGTGTCTGATATCTCCCAGTGAGGTGGTTGTAACAACAAATGAGCGACTAGGTAACGGTCCACACGGTCTACAGATGATAACTGTTCATAATGACAGGTTGGAGAAAGGAAACAAGATCAAGCTGCCACATAGATGTGTTGGTATTGCCCACCATGACGGTTATATGTATGTAACTTCCGGTACAGCTCTGTATCAGTACACTCTGACTGGAACACTTATAAAGAAACTGTACGAGGACACGACGGGAGGTGATACAGGTAGGGGATATATTCTCGTTTATTATAATAATTTACGATGTAAAGGCATAATGAAAAAAATAGTTATAACCAATGTCATGATTAACAAATTAATAGTTGGTCATTGGTCGTTTATAATTCGTATATTTCAGATTTTAATTTGTATTCCAGATTGAATACTCATATACAACATCAAAAAAACTAAATGTATGAATAAACGGTTAGAAAACGAAAGAGCACTTCAAGATAAAAGGACGTTTTCATTAACTTTTTGTTTAGATAATATTGTTTAGATTTCCATGATAGTTGTGTGTACTTGATAAAGCACGGTTTTTCATAGTGCTAAGGGCGCTATTGACAGTATAGCGATACAAAATAATATGTTCATGTGCGTTTCCTCATGTAATTGCCCTGACAAGGTTCATATACATGCATGTAATGTGTCTGAGTAATAACATTGTATAATTGAGTAATTTCATAATAATCTTACATTGTACACAAATATTGCATTATATTGCTTCTCTGCAGTGTACAAATGTGCTGTGAACCTCATTGGTGACAAGATTTACGTCACAAACAATGCCAAACACTCACTGCTCACACTGGCCATGGATGGAACAGTTCTGTCCACCTTTTCCGACATTGACCTTAAAGGTCCACGGAATCTGCATGTGACGCCTGGTGGACAAGTGCTGGTTTGTGGCGCGTCATCCAACACAATTATACAGGTTGACAGCGAGGGGAAGAAGAAGCTGGCTACACTGGTTTCTGAGAAGGACGGCATTAAAACGCCATATTCAGTCGTCTACAGCTGCAACACTGACTCAGTAATCGTGGGTTTCGCAAGGAATAATAGCATCATGGTTTTTAAAGTAACATAGGCGGCTGCTAAAAAATAGTCATGAAATAGAACGGTTGAAAAGATCATATAAGGATTGATTTGATACTTATATCAACCATGTTGATTTGCAATGAAGCGCATGCGTAAACATAGAAATAACAAATATAAGTTGTACAAATTATTGTTTCGTACATTTAATGCATACATTAAAGATACGCATGTGTATATTAAATTTGACACTTGAACATACTTAAATGAAATATTTGAGAGACATTCTTAAGTCGCATCGAAACATATATGTTTGTATATAATTGTATCTTATTACATGTAAAAGTATGTTGTCAGTTTCTTCCAGAAAATAGCATTTATGTTATTAATGTTTGCAGTAAGGATACATTTTTTAACACGGCAAGTTATACTTTGCTGCATATATTACTACTATCTGCAACGTATTTTGATTAATTCATATGTTCGATGTTAAATTCTTTACAATATTGAACGCGTATCATAATTTTCACATTTGCAATCTGACGACTTGAACGATGTGTGAATTGTTTGCAGACGGAAATAAATTCTTAATTCGCTAATTATTATCTGTATTACATCTATCCAACTACTATATACATGTTATTGTATATGTGTTTCTATTCGCTGTTAATGTTTGAAAATCTTGCATATAGTTTCCAGTTATGTTTTTGATTAAAAGAGGGCATAATGTCAGTAAAGTGCAACATATTGTCCGGATTAAGAGTAACATGTGTTGGGCTAAAAGTGTTGAAGGGTATAAAATATGCAACAAACGAAGTTGCTTTAACATTTACTTACACTTCTTACACATGTTAACAATTTGCTTCAACTTTTATTCATATTACTTACAACTCTGGACAATGCGGTAATACATATTAGCAACAATGTAAACACTCTTATTTAACAACAGTACATGCTGTTATAGCAAATAAAGCACAAAATAAACGATGGATTTAGAAATAGATGTCACTGAGATTATCTTCCTGGTTTCAGTACATAAAGTCCCCCTACGGTAATAAAATGTTACAATTATTTATAAACAATAGCAGCACAATTTTATATTAAGATCATACGATAAGATAACACCACAAAAAGGACAAGTACTTCTTTGAAAGCATGGACGTCAATAGCCATTTATTGATGTTGTTGCTGTTGTAATTGTTATTTATAATCATAATTGTACATGGAATAGTTTCAAAGTTAAAGCCATGTTAAAGAAATTCATCTTGGGGAAACGCAAACAATTATGTACATGCTTATTTTTTTAACAATTCTTTTCTCAACTTATTTACGCTGCTCTTAAATAAATAATTCAACACTCAGTATTTAACCCGACTTTTATGGATAGCATACAACAGGCAATATTTTGAAAATTGTCAAGGAATACAAAATGACATAAATGTTTGTCAATTATGCCATGTTTAGCCCCCACAGTTTGAAATTTCGTTGTTTTTATAAGATTTGTTCGCCGGTGTCGAAATTACTTCATTCCTATCACCGTAGTCAGTTAACCTAACTTTTTGCATGCTGGTTTACCATACATGGGGATGGCTTCTGATGTGAAGTAAGTACAGCAGAAACTCATAGAATGACCATTGTTATTTTTAAAAGATGAATAGTTTAAGACTACTGTAGTGGTAGTCATGTAAGAAACATTTTAGTATCTAGTGCACATCTTAATTAATACATCTTGCTTAATGTATGGCAGTCACCGAGTTTTGCCATAATACAGGCTGATGTTCGGTGAGGTACTTTGTTATGCTAAAGTGCTGTAGACATCATCTCCATACATAGAACATCTTCTGAACTGAGCTCGGGTCAACCTGAAGAACAAATGCATTGTTATTAAAACAATCATCATTGATAATTTTATTTTACTACCATTTACAGTTTTATAGTTTTAGCAACCGAAAAACATTTTATACAAAAAAATACCACAATTACTTACAATGTAAAGAATAGTGTCTAAGTATTACAAATCCTCACATGCTTGTTCTAAAAGTAGGTCAATATCAAGGTCAACGTGATATGTGTATTCCGAGTTAATTAAACCGCAAATTTGGGTTGAGGTATTTGACCTTATTCATTAGTCTACATCCAAAAGTAGGTCAATGACACGGTAACAATGAGGCCAGGTGATGTGGGCCTGTTAAGAGTATACATAGATAACATCTGGGCAAGTATCAAAGCTTTGTTTCAAGAGGTATTGAGTGTAGATGAAATGGTCATTTTATTTTTAGGTTAACCAAGAATTTGACCTTCTGAATAAGTTTACGTCAAAACGTGGGTCGATGTCAAGGTAAAAAAAAGGTCAGGAGATGTTGGTGTTTTGATAGTGTTCAAAGACATCATCCATGAAAGTATCAAAGGCTTGTAACACGCTGTACTGATGTAAGAACAAAGCGTTATTTTGGGTTTACCAAGCATTTAGATTTTCTGAAATAGTCTAAAAGTAGGTCAATGTCAAGGTCAAAAGGAGAGCAGGTGGGGTGGTTGTGTTGAAAGGTTTCAAAAACTTCATCCATGCAAGGATCAAAGATTTGAAAAAAGCATTATTAATGTAAGACGAAATTTGTCATTATCCCCACGCTTTTTGAAAAAAAGGTGGGGATATTGTGGTTATCTCCGCCGTCCGTCTGTCCGTCCGTCCTGGCCAATATCTCCTCCTACACTTTTAGCACTAGAACCTTGAAACTTACACACATGGTAGCTATGAGCATATGTGCGACCCTGCACTATTTGGAATTTTGATCTGACCCCTGGGTCAAAAGTCATAGGGGTTGGGGTGGGGCTGGGTCAGAGATTTTCACTCATTTGTTTAGGTTATTAACTTCTTCATTTCTACACCGACTTACTTCAAATTGATACTGGACCTCTCTTATGACAATACGGTCAATATCAACCATGCATGGCCCCATTCCCAACACTGGGGCGCCCCGCCCAATAGGCCACACCCACCCAAAATTGCCTTTTACTATAATTTCTTCATTTCTACACCGATTCACTTCCAATTGATACTGAACTTCTCTTATGACAATACGGTCAATCTCAACCATGCATGGCCCCATTACCAACCCTGGGGCACCCCGCCCACATAGGCCACACCCACCCAAAATTGCCTTTTACTATAATTTCTTTATTTCTACACGGATTCACTTCAAATTGATACTGAACTTCTCTTATGACA
>VMBQ01000547.1:0-127929 GCA_007657795.1 Dreissena rostriformis | reverse complement strand
AATAGCACAATTAGAACAATTCATAATCTTGTCAATTTAAACATCAAACGTGAATTGTTAGCATAGAATTTACAATCTTAAACTTCTGTTTCCATGGTAACCATTTTATTTGCTGAGACAAATACATATTTATCGATTGTTTGACACATAACATTTATCAGTTGACAAGTTTAACTATTTGCGAGTCTCTTACTCATTGTCAGGCCCAGTGTTAAGTATCACAGTGTCCATGTCTTCACTCAGGGGACAGAACTCCACTTCAAACCAGGAACAGAAACCGTGCATTGTCTCCCCTTGGTCAATGACAAATTCGAATTTACATTCTATGTTCTCTAAATTCTCTATGGTAACTGTCTTCATATCAAGTCGTAAAACAGACTGGCCTGACAAATAGAAACCATCGTCATCATATTAGTATATTATACATTTCTCTCTTGACTGTGCAGGATTTTGTTGAGTGTGTGTAACATACTTGTTATTTTTATTGTATTTTTGTATCACATTTATACCTTTTTTAATTTTACAGATTTTAATGGAAAATCTATATTTAACATATCAAGTGGTAAAACAGACTGGCCTGAACAATAGAAAAATGTTGTTCTATCAATCATTCGTTTTGATTACAAGTTTATATCTTGATCGTTGAGTAGATTGTTTGTAACAAACTTGTTTTTTTTTCTAACATTTTTTCCTTTTTTTAATTCTAAATTTGATAGATGTACAAACTATCCGAAAAATAAACCTTATTTATGTATGCATATAACCATAAAAGCGTACATAGTCATTATGTACCCAGACAGTTCATACATTATGATTGAAAACATAAGCACTTTAATGGTTGTTAATTGAAATGATCCATGACAAAAAAATGTGGTTTACAAAGTAATGAAGACACATGAAAACAAGAGTTCCGCATTCGGAGACATATTCCCCCGAAACAGGGCCTTTATTCATACACTTATTGTGACAGTTACCTTTACCTTTGACCTAGTGACCCCAATATCAAAAGGGATCATCTACTGCCCAATGCCAATGCACATGTGAAGTATCAAGTCAATCGGTCAATTCGTTGACAAGTTATTGATCGGAAACGATTGTCACACTTATTGTTAAAGTGACCTTGGCATTTGACCTAGTGACCCCAATTTCAATAGGGGTCATCTACTGCTCAAGGCCAATGCACATGTAAAGTCGGTCAATTGGTTGACAAGTTATTTATCAGAAACAATTATTGCACTAATTGTGACAGTGACCTAGACTTTTGACCTAGTGACCCCAATTTCAACAGGGGTCATCTACTACCAAGGCCAATGCACATGTGAAGTATCAAGTCAATCAGTCAATTGGTTGACAAGTTTTTGATCAGAAACTATTATTACACTAATTGTGACAGTGACCTTGACTTTTGACCTAGTGACCCCAATTTCAATAGGGGTCATCTAATGTCCAAGGCCAATGCACATGTTTCTATGTTTCTTATCCAAGACTTTAACGATCAGTTAGTTATGTTTATCCAAAAGTTATTACACGTTTCATTTGAGTAGTTACCTTATCGACAGACAATCACCACCAGGAAGTACATAGTCATGGAAAGGTTTGCTTAACAGGTCTTCTTTAGCAAGAGTTCTGAAAATAGAAGAAATACATATTGGATATGGACAATATGACCAGCGTCATGCAATAATAGGTCTTATGCCATATGCACATCAAAAATGGGTATGTGCCATACGATTAAGTCACGCAATGCTTGGTGGTCTCATAAGCTAACAGGGTAGGTCCTGACTAGACTGCGAAAATTCGCAGGCTTGTCAGGAATTACTCCGGCCGCATATGGCATAAATCCCATTTTTATCCATTAAGTGCCTCAGTGTCAAGCACATATGCAAACAAGACCGATACGCCATTTAGAGTTTCCACAGATGATTTATGTATTGAACAGATAACATGACCATAAGATAAAATGGTGAAAAACAAACACGTTCAAAGACTTGCAATATAAACTCTAAATTTTCAACACCTTTCATACCTTAGGAATAGCCTCAACTTAAAACATGAGGGCTATAAAGACACTCTTCGAGCCTTATTCTGAGAAAACGCGGCTTTATGCATGTGCGTTAAATGTCTCATCAGATTAACCTATATATATATATATATATATATATAACCTTATATATATAAGAATGATTCAGATAGAGATGATTAATGCCAAGTTTGACTCAACATTAAATCAATTTTTGAATACTCCAATGTAAAGAAATTTCTTTATTCTTAAACTTAAGTCTAACAATTGTTTGGTGAATTCGGGCCCAGGATATTCCCCATAAATGGATTTGACAGTAATTCTGTAAAGCTAAGGCTGTAAATGCAACTGAGCTTGTGTAGGATTAAACTAATTGTAGTTTACAATAAAATTGAAAATTATTTCATGTCTTGAAGATATATTTATAAGAACTAAAACATAATGGTGTTGTTATGTTATAGAGTTTTGATCAATGGAATACTTTCATAAAACATGGATTTCAGCAAAGCTCTTGGAAAACAGGGCTTAATGCATATGCGTAAAGTATCGTCCCACATAAGCCTTTGAAGTCTGTACATGCATATCAGGGGCAACACTTTTATGTTTTTTTCATTTAAAGGACGATTCTTGTGAAAGAAAATCCAGTCAAGGCTAAAATTGTTGACCCTGATTAGCCTGTGGGGATTACAAGGCTAATCTTGGAAGACACTTTACACACATGAATAAACCCCTTTTCCCCACAGAGCGGCTAAATTCGTTGAAGCAATGGTTCTATGCAAGAAACTTACTTTTCCTGAATGACCAAGACACAATTGAAAATAAGCTTTCGTGCTTTCACAAATTCTTAAAATAATTAAATCAGCACACAATGTCGCTGTGGCATTATGCCGCATGGTGGATATGGTGTCAGCCTTACAACTGAGATGTCACGGGTTTAATACCCACTTTTGGAGTGTTCTTCCGATCTCACATCAATACAAAAAGAACTGGTACTACCCAGAAAGGGGACTTGACAACGTTTCAATAAGCTTTAGGGTTTCGATGCAATTTGGCTTAAATAAATAGGTTTAAACTAATACATTGGAAAAAAGTATCATATGTACCAAAAGCATGGTTCCCATCCATTCAGATATAATAACATCAGCATCGTCTTCAATTTTCGCATTTTCAGCAAAATCATGTTACACTGTAATCTTGTCAGCCATTCCATTCTTTTCAACAGCTTGTAGAGTGTACTCTGCAATATCGCTGGCTTCAACCGCATAAATCTGAAAGTGCATTGGTAAAGACTGATAAATGGTAAACCAGCAATATGGCTGGCTTCAACTGCATAAACCTTAAAGTGCATTGGTAAAGACTGGTAAATGGTAAACCAGCAATATGGCTGGCTTCAACTGCATAAACCTGAAAGTGCATTGGTAAAGACTGATAAATGGTAAACCATCAATATGGCTGGCTTCAACTGCATAAACCTGAAAGTGCATTGGTAAAGACTGATAAATGGTAAACCAGCAATATGGCTGGCTTCAACCGCATAAACCTGAAAGTGCATTGGTAAAGACTGGTAAATGGTAAACCAGCAATATGGCTGGCTTCAACTGCATAAACCTGAAAGTACATTGGTTGGGGTGTGGGTTATATTGGTCTATGCTAAACCAAAACAAGATACAGTATTACTGTAAAATTATTTATATTAGTCGGCATGAAGTTTCGTAGTTTTTCAAAAAATGACTTTTTTGTCGACATGTTAATTTGTGGTCTTCTGATTTTTGAAAAAAAAGGAGAGGAATTTGGATTGGTCATTTTCAAATTTGTTTAATTCGAAGATCGGTCAACCCACGAAATCAACAAAAATATATTGTCCTGAATAATAACGATTTTATAGTATTCATGAATGAGAAGGCTAATTTTAAGTGTGTTTTTAGTATGTTCATGTATAAAGTATACATTGTATTACAATGCACAAAGCTTTTATAACAACACTTTTAAATGAGAAATATTATGCTGTGGCAATAAAACAAGATATATCAAAGTCACAAATGCTCCAACAACATAAAATTGATGATGAGACAACATTCCGCGTTTGAAATCTATAGCAAAGAAAGAAGGATCTGAATTTTGAGTTATGGAGGAATATTCATAAACTTTTAGTGAGAAACAATATAATTTCCATAAGCAACAAAGTATTTTGGATATTTTTGCAGATTGTTTTTTTAGGATTACAGTTCAATTGATTTAACTCTAAACGGTAAATTGTGTAATGACTCCAACAAAAAAGTACAAAAGAATGTCATTGTCATTTAGTAAGATCGATTTTTCTTGCTGTCAACATTTGATAACATAGGCCTTACAAGCATACAAATAAACCATTTCATACAGCTTTATGTATGAAGCAGGTTTGCAGTTCTGTTCAGTGTAGTCATCAGTAGAGCCTCATTATGGAAAACATGTGTTTACCGGTAATGCATGTGCTTAAAGTACCGTTCCAGATAAGCCTGTGCAGACCCTGCAGACTAATCAGGGATGACAATTAATATCACGACTAGATTTTCATTTAGAAGAGATTTCTATTAAAGGAAAAATACCATAAAAGCTGAGAGTGTCGTCCCTCGACTGTGCGGACTGCACAGGCTAATCTGGGACAACACTTTTTAGCTCATGCATTAAGCTCTGTTTTCCCAGAATGGGCTCAGTATTACTCACGTGTTTCGGCCGTGCATGTTTCACACACAGCATGCTCAAACGAATGTGTTGGCATGTACACATATATGTGAAGGTTAATATCATCCCTCTGACCCGTTTGTGCATGTCAATCACTGTAACAAAAGTTCAAATAGTATCTAAGAGAGTAAAGATATGGACTATTTAATGAATTCATGTGAAATAGTTTTTAAATGATGAACTCGGGAGGAGAAACGTTGCGTTTATATATTATACATGAGAAACTTCCGGAGGGAGTTTATAACTATGAACTAGATATATATCGATATAGTTGCTCTTAGAATACAATAACTTACACACGTTCGCATGTAAAAAATATGCTGCTTTTTGGACCGTTCCTAGTCAGAGCTACCGTAGTTGGTTCTGGACAGATTGGACAATTCTTGGTTTTCCACCAGAAGCCTGCACGTGACTGGTCGGCCTGTCCCCGTGATAGGGCATGTAGCGCAGTTGGTTCCTCTGTGCGGAGGTAGTTCCGGAGGCGTACTCGACGGAAGTAGTTTCCTGGCTATATATGGTTTGTCGGCCTTCAGATATGGATGTTAATCTTGCGTACGCGCCTACACAAGGTATTGAATCAACGTGAGATAACTAAGGTATATCTTTCAGATTTGAAAAAAAAAACACGAAACATATATCCATCAAAATACAAACTTTGCAAAGACAATGTTATATAAACCTGCCAATGTAGTAGGAAGCCTTATAGAACATAAAATCATTTTAATAAAACGCATTTCTCATGGTAAACTGTCCCTTTAAACTCTTAATAGCAACGCATAGGGGAGACCACTCTGTCCAAAACAAAAATACTTCCTGCTTTACCTGCAATCAAAATGGCCTCCAACTTGGAGTGTTCAATTGCAGCAAAAGGATCAGATACGATATGGGACTATACTTGCTCGGCTTGCCAGGAGCTAGAGGCTCAGTTTCACTGTGATGAATGCTGCAAGGGTTTCTGCGACAGCTGTGTTAAACTACACAACCAACTTTACAAGACTCACTCTGTGTTTGGAAGAGAACGAATGGAGGAATGGCCGATTGCCAAGTCAACGTTAGACATTCTGGAGCAGTGTACAGAGCATAAGGACGAGAAAATAAAACTGTTCTGTGAGGACCATAGTAAACTTTGTTGTCACATTTGCGTGGCAATACATCACAGGTGAGATGAATTAAAAAAAATATATGTTGTTTTTCCCGATATTACCGCTTAATGGCGTCTGTTAGTTAAGTCTATTACTTCCAGTTTGAAAATCAAACAACAACATTAGAACTTTTATAAAAAAAAAAGGTTTATACACAAATTAAGACTACGTTCCCGTAGATATCGGAAAACCCGCCAGCCTTAAGGACGAAATTTTAACACAACACTACAAGTTTACACTTTAAATATCGGAACACTCTAATTGCAATGTTTAAGCTCCAGCTACAGCTCATGTTACAACTTATATAAACACTCGACCTATTTAAACCGCCATAATGAGAACCTGTGTTTACCTTAACTCCATTCAATATGCACACAGGTTTAATTAAATTATCAGTTTCAAAAGTGCTATTACAAGACAATGGGGATATGATCTTACTAGTCAATAATTTAAGAGTTACAAATAACGAATATAAGATTGCTCATTAAATATATAAATTATGGGGCGTTTATTTTGTAATTTGACAATACCATTTTGACAATAAAATCTTACATATCTTATATAGTAAGTGCATACATTCTTCATGTGTACGCATGACCATTATTATTTAAGGGATTATTACCATTTTTTGTTCTTGTTATCAGGAAATTTTCATGAACTTCTTATTCATATGAACCAGATGTGTTTGTTATACATGTATGTACCGGAATTAAAGTCATCAATATGTGTTATTGATATGTATATTATATAAAACAATTTTCCTGCAACAAGCACCTGTGACATTGGCCTTTGACCTCACAATCGATAAGCGTCCTCTTTTCCTCCCAAATGATAATCTAAACAATTTGCATGATCATATGATAAACAGTTTTTCTTCATAAAGTGCGGCATCGAAAAGTTTTATGGCCCGATCGCCCCACCAACAAACCGACGGAACAATGGATGGACAATTGTAAAGCAATATAACCATTCTTCTTTGAAGAGGGGGAGGGCTACCAATGTAAATGAACAAGGAATTTATTATTCAACAATAACTGTCTAACATTCTTTGAATTTGGTTTGTAGAACATGCAGAATTACTTATCTGATCGACGAGACGAATACATATTCAACGGCAGACGTCCATCAGCTCTCATCAAACATTCAGAAAGTACTTGAAGAGATGAGAGAACTAAAAAACGTTGCAGATTGTAATCTTCAATCGCTAGAGAAGACGCTCGAGCGAATAAAAGAAAAAATCAACTCAATGCGTCAGGAAATCAATGCAGCATTAGATCTTCTAGAGAACGCGACGATTCAAGAAGTTGACAAACTCATTGCAAGCTCTAAGATTTCTATTACGAAAGAAAGAAATGAGTGTGACATCATACAAAAACGTCTGCAATGTCTCATAGAGGCGGTAAATGAAGTTTGCAACAAGAGCAGTAAACTTCTTTTTATAGCTGTAGAAAAAAGTCAACAGCAGATAAAGGACGCTGAAATATTTCTTAAAGAGCCAAAATTCAAACATAAATATGATATGGATTTTGAACCTAATAAAGACATTGAGAATTTTATATCAAATTTGACCTGTCTGGGTAGGATAAGCCGGCCGAATACAGTTATTTTACTGCAGAAAATATCTGAATATAGACTTCAAATATCATCAAAAAAACGTCTTTGCATTTGTGCCATATGTGAGCTCCCTTCTGGACAGACGCTTGTCCTGGATGGTTTTAATAAGGAAGTAAACCTGTTCGACCAGAAACACCAGTTTTTGAGCAGTTGTAAAGTGCCTTACTATTCAAATGACATGTGTCTGTTATTTCCAAGTGAAGTAGTTGTTACAACGAATGAGCAACACGGTGACATATGCGGTCTACAGTGGATAACTGTCAGCGATGACAGGTTGGAGGGATGGAACCTTCATCTGCCACATAGGTGTGTTGGTATAGCCCATCATGAGGATGATATGTATGTGACTTCCGGTAAAGCTCTGTATCAGTACACTCTGACTGGAACAGTAGTAAAGAAACTGTACCAGGACACAGCGGGATCTTGTACAGGTAGTAGACACATATTCTTTATTATGGTAATAACGGTGCAAAGGCATACATAAAACCAAAAATTGCTAATTGATATCTCATGATTAACGAATTAAAAACAAGTCATTTATGTTTTACAATGTGTATGTTACAGATTTGTATAGCGATAGCAAAGAAATCACGTCATGTGCGTTTCCTTCTGAAGTTAAATTGGCATATTTCATCTATGTGGTGTGTCTTTTAATCAGAGTTATTACACTTGATTATTAATATGAAGAAGTGAAACTCCAGAAGCTGCAGTCACTGAGATTATCTTCCTTGTTTCAGTACATAAAGTCCCCCCCCCTACGGTAATTAAATGTTACAATGATTTATATACAATATTAGCGCCATTTCAATGTATATTATATTAAGTTCTTTCAGAATAACCTTTAATTACATATAAATATTGTATTACTTCTCAGCAGTGTACAAATGTGCTGTGAGCCTCAAGGGTGACAAGATTTACGTCACAAACATGAACAAACACTCACTCCTCACACTGGCCAAGGATGGAACTGTAATCTCCACCTTTACTGACCTTTACCTACAGGACCCAGATGGTGTAATTGTGACTCCTGGCGGACAAGTTGTGGTTTGCGGCGTGTCATCCAACACAATAATACAGGTCGACAGCGAGGGGAAGAATAAGCTGGCGACACTGGCTACTGCGAAGGATGGAATTGAAAAGCCATGTTCAGTCTCTTACAACTGCAGCAAAGATTCAGTAATCGTTAGTTTTCAATTCAGTGATAAGATCATGGTTTTTAAAGTAAACTTGGCAGCGACATAATAAGTCATGAAATAGAACGACAAAAAGGATCTTCTGAGGATTGATTTGGTATCGTAGTTATGTTTATTTGCAATTCAGCACAACATGTAGTACATTTATAACGGATATTTTTGTGATGTAAATATCATTTAAATAAAAAATAAAATTGTGTAAACATATCAATTTCAAAACTTATTTAGACAAATTATATGTGCATACATTTTAGACATTAATTGAAGATACACATATGTATATTAAATTGTATACGTGAACGTATTTAAAAAAAGAGAGACATTCGAAAGTCGACTGAATTGTAAATTGTAAAATGTTGAACAGAATAAAAATCATCTACGTATACGGCTGCATGCTCTTATTTACTGCAACGTTTCTGAGGTGCAAGAAAATGTAGGCGAATCCTGTATTCATTTACTTACTTTATATGATTCTTGTTTTCATTTACGGACTTAATTTGAATCTTGTTTTTCATGTATGTTCTTTATTTGATTATTGTTTTCATTAACGCATTTTATTTCATTCTTGTTTATACTTACTTAAGTTATTGAAAACAAAATTCTAATGATCATTGAAACATATATGTATGTATATAATTGTATCTTATCACATGTAAAAGTATGTTGTCTGTTTCTTCCAGAAAATAGTATTCATGTTATTAATGTTTGCAACAAGGATAAATATTTTAACACTTCAAGTTACACTTTGCTGTATATATTACTACTATCTGCAACGTACAAATGTATTTTGATTAATTCATATGTTCGATGTTAAATCATAATTTCCACATTTGCAATCTGACGACTTGAACGAAATACAATGTATGTTTGTTAAATGATGTATGACTTGTTTGCAGACGGAAATAAATTTTTAATTCGCCAATATTTATCTGTATTACATCTATCCAACTACTATATAATTGTTAACGTGTTTCTATTCGTTGTTAATGTTTGAAAAACTTGTATATAGTTTCCAGTTATGTTTTTAATTAAACCAGGGCATAACGTCAGTAAATTGCAACATATTGTGCGGATTAAGAGTAACATGTGTTGGGCTAAAAGTTGTGCAGGGTATAAAATATGCTTAACAAACGAAGTTGCTTTAACTTTTATTTACACTTCTTACACATGTTAACAATTTGCTTCAACTTTTATTCACATTACTTACATCTCTGGACAATGCGGTAATAAATATTAGCAACAATGTTAACACTCTTATTTAACAACAGTACATGTTGTTATAGCAATTAAAGCACAAAAAACAATTGATTTAGAAATAGACGTCACTGAGATTATCTTCCTTGTTTCAGTACATAAAGCCCCCCCCCCCTACGGTAATTAAATGTTACAATGATTTATATACAATATTAGCGCCATTTCAATGTATATTAAGATACAATAACACAATAGGATAATACCACAAAAAGGTAAAGGATTTCTTTAAAGTATGAACGTCAATAGTCATATAGTGATGTTGTTGCTGTTGTTATTGTTGTGTATAAACAGAATTATACGTGGAAAAGTTTCAAAATTAAAGCCATGTTAAAGATTTTCATCTTAGGTAATCGCAAACAATTATGTACATGCTTAGTTTTTGGAATTATTTTTCTCAGCTTATTTACGCTGCTCTTGAATAAATACTTCAACACTCAGTATTTAACCCGACTTTTATGGATAACATACAACAGGCAATATTTTGAAAATTGTCAAGGAATACAAGATGACGTACATGTTTTTCAATTATGCCATGTTGAGCCTCCACAGTTTGAAATTTTGTTGTTTTTATAAGTTTTTTTCGCCGATGTTAAAAGTATTTAATTCATATCACCATAGTAAGTAAAACCCACTTTTCCTGAGCAAGCATGTTTACCATACATGGAGATGGCTTCTGATGTGCATTAAGTACAGCAGAAAATCTAAGAATTATGATTCTTATTTTTAAAAGATGAATAGTTTTAGACTAGTGGAGTTGTAGTCATGTCGGAAACATTTAAGTATCTAGTGTACATCTTAATTGATCCATCTTGCTTAATGTGTACCAGTCACTGGGTTTAACCATAATACAGGCTGATGTTTGGTGAGGTATTAAGTTATGCCAAAGTGCTTTAGACATCCTCTCCACACATAGAACATCTTTTGAACTGAGCTTGGATCCACCTGAAGATTGAATGTATCGTTATTAAAATAATCATCATTGATAATCTTATTTAACTTGTATTTACAATTCAAAGTTTTATAGTTTTTTAACAACTGAATTATTTTTTTATCCAAAAAACGCAATAACTTTTTCAATAAAGTAGTTTATATTCTTAAATGTGTTTTGTAATGCTGGGGCATAATGTCTATTCAGAAAAATAAAATATGCTAAGCAAATAGCCATTAATTTATGTCGATAGTGTTGCAAAAAACAATATATGCAACCAAGTCTTAGATAAATTTAGCGTAAAAAATCATTCCAGGCCTTTAAAGGTTAAAGAGCGACGACGAAAATAAATGACCGTTTAACTTGAATTGTGACATTGACCTTTCACCAAGGAGGAAGGGATTTGAACGAAACACATCGTCTGGTCATGGGGAAATCAAAATACAATATGAGACGTATACGCATCACTTATTAGCATCTCTTGGACTGATACAATTTATTCATATAAAATGCACTTCTAAAGAATCGGTTTCTGTTGCTTAAAGGTGGGTTTTGGCCGATATGAAAAACTCTTCTGCTTTTTAGGTGAACAAAACCCCAGAGTAAAAGTGTTTGCTAAGTACAACTTCAGCTGCACCAGTACGTGAGAAAGTTTATTGAAGCACGAGGACCTTTTTTTAAACCAAGGGGCAAACTGGGTCTCATGCGGACCACGGCAATACATGTAGAACAAAATTCAACTCTGCAGAAAGGACATCAAATATGGGAAAACATGAAACTACGAAAATATATTCAGCGGATAGAGTTTTGTAAACATCCGCGTAGCTTTAAAAAAATACAGGACAAAAATAACAAACAAACACAAACATAAAAAGAGGGCCAAGGGGCCCTCGGTCGATCACTGAAACATGGAAAAACTAACTTGTTATGTGTAGACTTTGTGATGTTTGTGTAATAACTGTAGTGTTTCTCCTATGTGTTTGTTTACAAGTATGACATAGACTTAATGTGGTCTGAGTCATACGTAGTAGAACAAATTAATGATTTAATAAAAACAAACAGAAATAACTCATAGAGTTGGGCCAATTTTGATCCCCAGGGGCATGATTGGAACAAACTTAGTAGGCGACCACCATACGGTGTTGCACATCCGATATAAAAACCCTGACCCTTGTGGCTTCAGGGTATACGATTGTGTACGTTATTTACTGTATAAGTCTATATAAATCACATGACTGCTGGGCGTGGTTAGTTTTGACACAAGGCGCATGCTTTGAACAAATTTAGAGAGGGACAACTTTACTAATTTTTTTTTTAATCAAACCCCTGAACCTTGTTGTTTCAGAGGAGATATTTTATATGTATTTACAATAACGCCTTTATAAATAATTTTAGCCCGGAGGCATGATTTGAACAAACTTTCCAGAGGACGATTCTAGCACGTTTCATTCTAAATCACAAAGCTCCGGGCAATGCTGTTACTGAGAAGATTTTAATTTTTTTCATTATGTACATATAAGGCTAAAAAGCACCTGATAAAACGGGGACAATTTTGACCCCAGAATCATGATTTGAACACACTTAGTAGAAGAACAACATACGATGTTCAGCACCAAATATCAAACCCATGACGCTTGCTGTTTTAGAGAAGATTTAAAAAAAGTTATTTACTATGTAAGTCTATATAAATTTTGTGATTCTTGTTCATGCCCAGTTTTTTTTATCCCAGGGGCAAGAATCAAACTTAGTAGAGAATTACGATAATACTTAACCAATATACCAAATATGTTGGCATTTCGGCAAAAGAAA
The DNA here is from genome assembly GCA_007657795.1 of Dreissena rostriformis. NCBI lineage: Eukaryota > Metazoa > Mollusca > Bivalvia > Myida > Dreissenidae > Dreissena > Dreissena rostriformis. Next base: position 115,248 of record VMBQ01000547.1, on the reverse strand, counting down.
AGATCAACAGTCGCCGTGGCGTAGTGGATATGGTGTCCGCCTAGCGATCGGNACCATGACATAAGCTCTTCTGGCCTTCGGCCAGTAGAGCTAAAAAAAACACAAAATTTCTTACCAATGAATATAAATGATTTGACAGTATATGTTTAATGCCATGTGAACAGCAAAAGGGCTTTTACTCATTCAAACTGGGCTTTTAAGGCTGATTTTATAGCCGTTACGGTATTCGTTCATATTCCCAATGACAAAAATCCAATCCTAAACGTCTGTACTAATGGTTTTTCTTTTATACCTAATGATAAAATACGACATTTCTGCAGTGAAATAACAGCAGTGAAAATAACACAATTGTTATTTTCACCGATGAAAATCACACATTTTCCGAATTCTTTTTTTCTATTTTTAGATTATCATATCAAGATTTACTTCCCTTGTTTATATCCTTGTTTATATTTTTTTATGATCACCAGTGAAATAAAATCGATATTCCACCGAATCCAACAAATTTTCTTTTAATTTTATCCTTTTTTTTACGTTTTTTTTACATTGTAAAAGATTTTAACTGAAGAATTTCCCTGGAATAATGACATCATTTTGACAACAAAATGATGTCATTTCGATGTATTAAGGCACGCCACAGGAGAGAGGGTCACTTTTCAGCGAAAGGGAAATTATTATTAATCATTTTCTTGAAAAAGGGGCATAAAAGAAACAGAAAATGTGTTCATGTAAGTGTAAGATCCTTTGTTATTTCACTAGTGATCATAGAAAAATAATATTTTCACTCGTGGCTGCGCCACTCCTGAAAATATATTTTCTATGATCACTCGTGAAATAACTAACGATCTTACACTGACATAAACAAATATCCTCTGTGACTTTTCATGTAGAAATAAAGAGTTTTGAAGATGTTACATCCATTTTACTGATATTTTAATGATTCAAATTCTTCCTAACACATAAGTTTTATCAGTAATATTTAAATGTCATCAATCAAACAATAACCCATTATTCCAATTAAAAGTAAAATCACGCTAAAATACCCAATTTGATGGGAAAAGGTTGTATTCCAAAAACATTGTAAAAAATTCTTGATTTAAAGAACGTTTGAAAATGTAAACCCAGGGTAGATTGAAGTTTACTTTTTAGAAGTACCTGAGCCCACAACGACAGCGACTATTTGAGCGATAGTTATAGATATACTATGCTCACATTGTTCACAGTGAGTAGAAACATAGAGTGAACATGCACACGAATAAATAAATGAATCACCATACCAGATTACCATAATTTCCAAAATATTCCTCATCCTGCCATTCTGGCTGCGTAGCAACAACACCGCCACCAAGGTGATTGACAGGTGCATACCCATAGCAACCGTTACTTTCAACCCACCACCAGTTCTCATTGGACCTCTTGAGAACATTTACTGGTTGTCCCTTCTGGAGGGAAATCTAAAACGAAAGCATCAGAAATAACGATGTCAAGCATCAGAAATAACGGAAATTACTTTCTTATAAATACATTTGATATTGAAATCTATATCCCATGCGATGTTTGGTTGTTGTTTTTTGCACAAGCACTTCATGTAAACAATTATTGCAACATTTACAGTAAGGGAGACACACATTTAAATATAAAAACTTAAGGGAAATAAATGCACAATTAAAAAATAATTCGTTGGATGGAGATGGATTTGAAGATTTTATAAGCTTAAACTGGGTTCTGATAAAAAAAAAGACAGAGCACCATATTCCAGCACCAGATTCGCACAAAACATGAATCATTATTTATATTTAGGGCTCAATTTGTGTTAACACAACATGCTATTGTTTGTTTAAATTGAAAATCTTAAAGGGCAAAGAATTGTATAAAAGGCTGTGTATAGTTTACAATAATGTCTCTACACATATTTTTCACTTGCATTTTTATACAGCAGCTAGAATAATTTCTGGCAAACTCTCATTTTTGCTTGCACTGTAGTGATTTAAGGTCACTTCTACTTCGTACTTTCTACAGTCAATTGCTGACTATTACAGGAAAGCCTATTATAGCCTATTTATAGGCAGATATGGACACGGTCGAGTCCGTTTCCTGGGAAGAACCAGTACTTGGTGTCTATGGAGGAGATAATGAGAACGCTCCCCGAGAAGGGAGCGAACCCACAAACTCCCGATCGCTAGGCGGACACCTCATCCACTACACCACCGCGACCTCTAAGTGACTTCCAACAGCCTTGCTGTTGGGCTAGCTCTTAAGCGACGCGGTTAGAGTGTCTGACTACCACTCTGGAGGTCGTGGGTTCAATCCCTGGATTGAGCTTTGTATTCACATGAATACCGACAAGGCAAAAAAACTAACTGTGAATGGGGAAATGGGTCTGAGCTTGTATAATGGTTCCCAGTAGGGCCATGCGAATGCAAGACATACTGTAGCGGGTGTGTCTGGGCCTTGAAACATTAAGAGGGGGCAAAGTGAAGTGATTTAAGGTCACTTTCAACAGCCTTGCTGTTGGGCTAGCTCTTAAGCTAAGCGGTAAGAGTGTCTGACTACCACTCTGGAGGTCGTGGGTTCAATCTCCCGATTGAGCTCTGTATTTCCACATTAGCAGTTTGCAAACGTTAAATTAAAGAATTGTAATAAAGTTATCAGCTTTATCCGTATACTTTGTAAAACAATTTGTCGCCTTTCGAGAAGGTTTCTGCCTTTAAACAATGTAAATTTACTAAATGAACCACAATCACGTTTTGACATTTTTTATAAGTGGAATGTAACCCAAATCAGGAAGATTTCTACCTGTCCGTCTCCGATAGGATTGTAATCACTTATGGCGTAAAGAGGACCCGAGATTTCTTCATCCTCATCTGCAGTGCATTCACATGTTTCGAACGTTTTTGTTTTCTGATCTTCATTCATTTTAAAACCGTTTATGGAAGTATAATAAGTTGGGCAATTAAACTTCAAGCGTCTACGTAATTTGTACATTATATCAAACCCTACTATATAGGCTACACAATTCTTCGAGCGACATCGGCAAAATTACAGATGACATTTCAGATTTTTTTTTATCAATTTACTTAATATCGTGTATGCTTTTAAGTCGTTTAAGGTGTGAAATGGTCAATATTGAAAATAAAAGTGGTGAAAGAAATGTTGATAGAATTGCCAAACAGCATAAAACTTCAATACCTAAATGTCTATTAATTTAATAAGTGTTCATTTATAAGTGCTTATATATAAAAAAAGATCACTCAATCACAGGCATTTCGTGTTTAAATTGCCATGTTACGTAGTACTATACAGTATATCTCCTTTTATTTTCTCAAATAATTAAGNCAGTGTACATTTAATTGAGACTGGCCTGGCATCATCAAGCTGCTATTGAACAATAAATGTTTATATACATTTTAGTGTCACTATCATTTCGCTTACTTGCTAGTTAAATGAACAATGAACTGAACTGTTCTGTTTTTGCGTGATACCGCGATGTTTGGGTCCGGAGAATTTCGATTCCACCTCATCAACCGCTTTTGACGCTATATAAGATAATAAACTGCCAACAACAGACTTCGGACTTTGTTCTCGCCGCGAAATGAAACCAAGTATACTTGGCGCTGTCGCAGCATGAAGTTTCTTTTGAATTCGTCCACGCTTTGCCGCCGCCATGTTTAATTAAAGTAAACAGAAGGGCAGAAACGGAAATGCGAATATTATTGGTAACAATCAACTAATTCACGGAACCGGTATCGGAAATCTCGTTATCATTTAACTTTTGCTGCGCAGAACTCGAAAATTCCGTACGATCAAACGGCCGGTCATAATTCGGATCCGTCTGTCTCAATTCGTTTTGATACGATGGATTTTGATTTTCTTTTCGTTTTTCTTTAAAAACAAATCGTAATAACGATAAAACGATGCTTATCTGGAGCTCTGTATGGACACGGTCGAGTCTGTTTCCTGGGAAGAACCAGTACTTGGTGTCTATGGAGGAGATAATGAGAATGCTCCCCGAGAAGGGAGCAAACCCACAAACTCCCGATCGCTAGGCGGACACCTCATCAACTACACCACCGCGACCTCTAAGTCAGTAAGTGACTTCCAACAGCCTTGCTGTTGGGCTAGCTCTTTAGCGACGCGGTTAGAGTGTCTGACTACCACTCTGGAGGTCATGGGTTCAATCCCTGGATTGAGCTTTGTATTCACATTAATGCCGAAGAGGCAAAAAAAAACTAACTGTGAATGGGGAAATGGGTCTGAGCTTGTATAATGGTTTCCAGGAGGGCCATGCGGATGCAAGACACACTGTAGCGGGTGTGTCTGGGCCTTGAAACATTAAGAGGGGGCAAAGTGTAGTGATTTAAGGTCACTTTCAACAGCCTTGCTGTTGGGCTAGCTCTAAAGCTAAGCGGTAAGAGTGTTTGACTACCACTCTGGAGGCCGTGGGTTCAATCCCCCGATTGAGCTCTGTATTTCCACATTAGCACTTTGCAAACGTTAAATTAAAGCCTTGTAATAAAGTTCAGCTTTATCCGTATACTTTGTAAAACAATATGTCGCCTTTCGAGAAGGTTTCTGCCTTTAATCAATGAAGATTTACTAAATGAACCACAATCCCTTTTTGACATTTTTTATAAGTGGAATGTAACCCAAATCAGGAAGATTTCTACCTGCCCGTCTCCGATAGGATTGTAATCACTTATGGCGTAAAGAGGACCCGACATTTCTTCATCCTCATCTGCAGTGCATTCACATGTTTCGAATGTTTTTGTTTTCTGATCTTCATTCATTTTAAAACCCGTTTATGGAAGTATAATAAGTTGGGCAATTAAACTTCAAGCGTCTACGTAATTTGTACAATATATCATACCCTACTAGATTTACAGACGTTTCGCACTCTAGTTATTTCGCCCCCAAGACGTTTCCGAGGACCCCTACTATATAGGCTACACACCACCTAGTACATTTAAAAGTCTTCGAGCGACATCGGCAAAATTACAGATGGCATTTCAGATTTTTTTTATCAATTTACTTAATATCGTGTATGTTTTTAAGTCGTTTAAGATGTGAAATGGTCAATATTGAAAATAAAAGTGGTGAAAGAAATGTTGATAGAATTGTCAAACAGCATAAAACTTCAATACCTAAATGTCTAAATGTCTATTAATTTAATAAGTGTACATTTATAAGTGCTTGTATATAAAAAGGATCATTCAATCACAGGCATTTCGTAAACTCCGCGCAGAGATTTGACTGGAACCAGCATAACTGTATGTGAGAGCAAGGAGCGACAACTCTGCGTTTCGTGTATAAATTGCCATGTTATGTAGTACTATACAGTATATCTCCTTTTATTTTCTCAAATAATTAAGTAATGTGTTTGGTCATTGTATAAGTGTAACAGTTATGTATGCAATAATAATAATAATAATAATAATAATAATAATAATAATAATAATAATAATAATAATAATAATAATCGTCGTTGTTTTATTATTGTTATTCCGCTTCTGTTGATGCTTCTCTGGGCCCCTTCAAGTGAATTGCATATCAAAGTATGACGTTAAGGTCGATACATTATATCCCTTTTAATATAATATCGACTTTATGTCCGTTTCCCAGTGTACATTCACCTCAGTAAATCTGAAGCACTAGTTTTACGTCCAATCATTTACTGACCACGCTTGCATTGGCCACGACAGTGAAGTGGACGCAAGTCAATTGTCGTTGTCGACATATATTCCAAACCGGTGAATTAAATTTTTGTTCATATTAATATACCATTTTATTGTTTTGTATTATGAAATATGTGATAATTAATTTGATATTCATCTCATTCATATTTCATAGTATTGCATCTTGCGTTGTTTTGTAAAATGATTGTTATTGTCTTTGTAAGAGTCTTTCCGTCATGTGACTATATATATATAGGTCAACGTCTTAAATGTACCTGTATTTTTTTGTGGATTTCGTGTAAACAAGCGCCCCACCCCTACCACTGCAAGAATAAAACAGAACGCATACTATTTAAATATGGCTCGGCAGGTCTACGCACAAACTATTGAACACGTGAGAAAACAATACATCACAAAATAAAACATACGATATATTCATCATAAGTAAACATAAGTAAGGCAGCAGCTAGATAATTTGCGTGAAAATAGCTTTGAAAAATGCAAAAAGAAATTTACTTGACCTTAAGCACACGTAGGTGAACGACCAAACGACTGACAACGTAGTTCTTTCAACAACAAAGTCAATATAGATTAAACATAGGGTATGGTATCATACTTTTATTTCGATGCATATTGCACTTGAACTAAAGTTTCCCAAAACCAGTAAAAAAAATAGCAATATTATATTTGTTAACAATATACCCTAGACACCCGTCAGATAATCTGCCACACATTTTCTCAGTGGTATTAGAAACCATATTTATTTCAAAACATACATTTACATATGTCCACTTTTTCTTAAAACATTCAATATGTTCAGTAGAAAATGCAAACATGTCAGTTTGTGCCCGTTGCTAGCAATAACGGTCGCAAGATGAAATTACGCGGATATTTAGGAATTTTCTTTATCTTTAAGGTCAAGTACGCCTGTTTTATCCAGAACTGTTTCATGCTGACGGAATATCGTATGATCGGCACATTTCTTCAAACCACATATCCACTTTGCTCTCCCCACATGTTCGTATAATATTTCACAATTTCAGTTATTACCTTGGCGAAAAGAAACCCCGGACAGTTATTTTCAATATTTAGTCACTCACTGTTAACCCCAAACTAATCGTCGGACACTCATTTTCTTGAGTCCTCTCAACAACGAAATCAAATGTGTCGCGTTCTGAGAAAACTGGACAAAATGCATGTGCGTAAAATGTCATCCCAGATTAGCCTGTGCAGTCCGAACAGGCTAATCAGGGACGACAATTTCCGCTTTTATGGAATTTTTCGTTTAAATGATGTCTCTTCTTAGCGAAAATCCAGTTTAGGCGGAAAGTGTCGTCCCTGATTAGCCTGTGCGGACTGCACAGGCTAATCTGGAACGACACTTTACGCATATGCATTATGCCCAGTTTTCTCAGAACGCGACACAAATGTCCACCGAACGATCAAGTCCGACGTCTTATATCAAACTTTTTAAAATCCATGAATTTAAGATCAATCGAAAATGCAAGTATTTATCCATGAAATTTCAAGTCAACGAAAAATAAATGTATCTTCAGTATTTATGTGAAGGCAATTGACTGAATGTTATTGATATTCGTCATATCCACTTAAGTAGTGTGACCAAGTGGTGTAACGTGTTGTCTTAAGCTTAAGCTTGTCTTGCTTACCTAAAAATAACTGACTATCCGAAAAAAAGCATGATCTCCAGAAACAGCTAATCTACATGGAATAATACGCATTTACTCTCATTCTCTCTTCCCCCCCACCCCCCGAAAAAAACGGAATTGTCGCTACTCTGTGAGGTCATGGGAATAAATATTAGTAACCCAAATTCTCTATTGAAATTATGCTTGAGCGAATATAAAATTTTACGAGAACTAACTGATATAATTGTTGACTTATATCAGACGGTCAAAGGTCAAAGGTCAGATGCGAAGGTCAGAGTATAAATAAGGATTGTAAATAAAGTGTCATGGTCATATTTAAAGATCACGAGTAAAAAGTGACCCTTTGAAAGTCCAGAGTTATACTATGGTAATAATTTGACAGTTTTGAAAAAAAAGGACAAACGTCGTAGTCATAAATGTCAAGGCATCACGGTTTGTTATAAAACTGGTCAAATTAGACGTTACAACCACACCGAGGAGCATAAATCGGTTCTTTTAATATTCTAGTTTATTAATTATAAAAAAGTCTCAGATCGTTCCCTGATTATTAATTTGGATATATATTGTGTGTGTTTTGTCAAGCGTCATCATCTAGGTTGTCATCATTATCAGGATCATCATGATTATCATCACCAACAATCATCATTAGTGTCAATTAGCATAATCCGTTATCATCACCAATCATAATCCGCATCATCCGCATCATCACCCCTGTTATTATTATCACCATGATTATCTTCCCATAATCATTTATCTTGTCGACGAACATTAAGTACCCGTTGCGCATCCGAATATTTATCTATAATGTAAAAATAAAAATTAAATACTCAGTGATAACAGTTGTACTGTTTTTTTGCATATACACTTTACAAACATTTGAAACAGAAAAAGTATATAATAATATCATCATCCAATAAATATGAACAATTCAAAATACAAAGCGTTTATAACAGAGATCGAGCAGTGCCGTCAAAACAGACACTGATCACAAGGTTACAAGAAATAAAACAACACATTGTTAACTGTCTCATTACGAACTGGCACCAGTCTCATATGAGGCATGAAAATATAAAGAAAAAAGCGACAATAAGAATACAAGAAGATCTTTGTCCTCTCAGAACAAATACAAACAAACAGAATTAAAGTTTATTCGCCTACGTTTTTTTGTGTTTTTTTTCGTTTCTTTTTTTTAAACCGAAAATCATTCGAGGGAGCTAACTGTGACAATTTTTCGAATAAATAATAAGAGTGTTCTCCCTTGTACATAGCAATTAACATGTAATCGAACGAAATAACTTAAATGTGTCTATCTAAACCCAAATAGATCCAACATCTTTATCGTCAAAACCAGCCATATTCGTGACCATATAATATTTAATTAAAAATTATAAGTAATGAAACATATGAGCAATTACGTTATAATATTGAGAACACAGTATGGTTTGATGTTTTACAACGCCTGCATTTATCACAATAGGCCAGTTGTCGCGATTGTATTCATCGTTTTTTAATATGCTTTAATCATTAAAACATACTCATTAAAAAACATAAGTACACGTACCAATAAAAAAATATTATGCAACACAAATAATTCACTAGATTAGAGAAACGTTTTTTTTTTAAATTAATAAATAACGTTTAATTAAAACAAATAGTTTTTCAATACACGTTTAATCGATTTAAGAAAAATATTCGTCGAAATAATAATCAGGGATTAATATGCAAAGGCAATGTCATATGTGTATATAACAACGATTATACAATAATACATTTGCTAGACCTGTGTCTTTTAAACGGGTCAAACATCAACCGAGGAGAACAACGCCCAGCTTCAGTCGTGTGACGTCATCATTTTTAGCTTCAATCGTGTGACGTCATCACTTTATAGACGTCTCATAGCGCTAGAAAACTGCAGTCTCCACCCATATATTATAAGAAAACAAGGATAGGTTTATTATGACTTTATATTTTAAAACAATTTATTTCAGCTCGATTGCATAGAAAGCCCAAGGCTCATTTAAACGTTCTCGAGTCCGTTTCATGGGTAGGACAAGTACTTTGTGCCTTTTGGGGGAGATCTAAAGAATGCTCTCAAATCGAACCCGTGACCTCTCGGTGCTAGGTGTACACCATATCCACGACGTCAATACAACCAATCACGCATACGTCAAATATCATGACGTCATTGGTCATTTCAAAACCTACCTAGTATGATGACGTCATCAGTCATTCGAAACATAATGCACATACAACACGACAACGTCGTCGTACAATGCACATCATACAGATTAACATCACAGCAAAAAATTTGAAGTCATCTTTAATTTCAAATCCAACGGATTTCAGGATTTCAATCACATAAAAACGTCATCACGACAGTGTCAATGGCCTCATCGTTTCTTATCCATCCGGCGACATAAGCCAACATGCAATCACAACTACACTATCAAAACCCGCAAAGGTATTTTTAACTTCACTCAGGCCTCGTTTTGGGAGGAGCTGGGCGTTTTTGAGAGAAGCTGCGTCCTTCCTTCCGTTGTGTCAACGTAAACGACCCTCGCGGCGTCTTCGCGTCCGACGTTACGTAGACACTGTATTAGACGCGACACGGTGGCGACGTCACGCCGTTCCCAGTCACGTAGGAGATGCTTAAAGCACGTGTTCTTCTCACGCGCGTGCTTAGATTCTAGCTGTGATATACGCTTGCTGCTGTACCCTGAAACAGAAAGATTTGTCAATAAATGAACAGCTTCCCATTGATCAGTGATCCAATTCATGTCGGGGAGTAACCATATGCACAAGTGTATCCCTTTAGAGGACTAAAGGTTTGCCCATGGGTAAGCAATAATACGCTTTGTTGCCAGTTTTCAGACGTAACCGTATGAAAACGCTTGTCAAACAACGTAGGGAGCACAAAGAGTCGCGTCAATTTACAACATCGACAACGTTTTAAGTATTTCTGAAATTGCGTCGATAAAAGTATAAACGTTTCTGTTGGACGTCTAACAAATGGCTTCAATTGAAAAGCCAATAATGTTTATTATTATTTTTTATTTTTTTTCTTTTACTTTAATGTATTTATCCAAATATTTACCCAGTTCTTTCGCTAGGCGTTTCCAGCTATCAGATTCTGGCACAGACATGATTTTTTCGAGCTCTTTATGCTTCATCATCGGCATTTCACGTACCCGCGACGCGAGGCAGTCTGGAAAACAAAGTGAAACGATATACCAAAGTCCACCTGTTTTGATGACTTGTCTGTGTGTCTGTCTGTCGGTCGGTATGTCGGTCCGTCAGTCTTTCGATCCGTCCGTCTGTACGGTTCCGTTCCTTATCCGTCCCTCTGTTTGGACCGTGAATCCGTCCGTATGCCGGTCCTCCCAAAAAGATAAACAGCACACCTTGTATAATACACAGCAAAGTACCTGTGGTGCATCTGTTCAATTCATAACCAAGCATGTATAATTCTTCAACGCATTTGATCAAGAAAACATCTATTGGTAATCTATTTAATTAACATACACCTATAATTTCCCATTGGATCATATCAAGGGACTTGAATGCACGCTTCCACATATCCATACTCCGGCTAAGAGTCATTCCTCAACTTCTTACACCACAACGAAAAGCATAAAGGCCTATTAGCGTTCTGTGCTTATGTTACAATAAGCCCGTCTGGCTTTTGACGCTGATATAAGGCCCTAGGTAAAGACCGTAATGCCATTATCATGCCGATGTAAAGCATTCATGCGTAACGCTGATGCTTGCGGCAGAGGCGGGGCCATGCTGATGTTTGTTTAACTGATTAATAATTCACAGAGGTATATCGCGTTTAGCTTTACCAATAATTATATGTACATGTATATGTTGGCCGATTACATACTCATATACGCTAAAACAGAAACTAGTTCGTGTATTTTACGGCAAATTTCGGGGAACGTTAAGGAAGAGATTTGCGAAAATATAAACATTCTGTTTTAGTAAAATTGTTTATTTTGCAAAAATATACGTCTTAATACACGTGGTTTCAAAAGAAAAGCCTTTTCATCAACGCGGAAATTTATGGTAAATTTATTCAGAATTCGCGCTCTGGGAAAACCGGGCTTAATGCATGTGCGTAAATTGTCGTTCCAGATTAGCATGTGCAGTCCGCACAGGGAAATCAGGAACGACAATTTCCGCCTTAACTGGATATTCGCTAAGGAGGGAAGTATTTAAAACGAAAAATACCATACGATTGGAAAGTGTCGTCCAGGATAAGCAGTCTAATCCCGGACATCACTCTACGTACATGCATTTGACCATGTTTTCCTAGAACGAACCTCATTGTTTTATCTATTAATTTGAAATCCATCCATGCCAAATGGCTAACACTGACAAAAAAAATCTGGAAGTTTTATGTTGTTTAACCATTGAGCATACAAAACAGGCGAATTTATTATTTTTTCCTGTATATCTATGGATCTATATCACTTTTTAAATGAATAAGTTGATCCGTAATTCTATTTACGACATATGTTACAATAATAAAATGTATACATTTGCAAGGTTAAAGATAGGTAGATGGGGGACTTTTATCGGAACTTTACACCAAATAACACCAAGCCCCGACATATGATTATTACAAGACACGCATGCTACAAAGACAATGTACGATTATCGCATCGAATTTATATTTTTAAATGAGTTGAAGAGAAGTTCGTGGATTATTACACTTGAAACTTCGTGCCTGAAACATGTTCACAGTAGTTAGCCTGTGCTTGTATAACAATATATCCGTTGTACTAAACAGTTTTAACTTACATGAGTACATTTTGGGGGAGTCGTTTTCCACGTACACACCGCTATCACCACCGGAAGCGCGTGAGTACTCAATATCCTCGTGCGCGCTTGGGTTTTTCTGTCGCCGCTTACTGCGCATGCGCTGGTATCGTTTGAAGACGACGTATCCCAGAAGCCCCACGACAACCAAAACGAGGGCGGAGCAATAGAGCGGGAAAATGTTGCCATCGCGGTCTTTCTCGTTTGTGACAGGGGGCGTGGTATGGTTAATGCGCGGGAATCCTACGGGAGGGCGTCCAGCATTGACACCTGCAACAAAATCATTGAAACCTGTTACATGATCATTGACACATCTTTCATAATCATTGACGCCTGTTACATGATAATTGACAACTGCAACATGATCATTGGCACCTGTAACATAATCATTGACGCCTGTTACATCATCATCGACACCTGTAACATAATCATTGACATCTGTTACATGCTCATCAACATCTGTAACATGATCTTGACACCGTACCACGATCATTGACACCTGTTACATAATCATTGACGCCTGTTACATGATCATCGACACCTGTTAAATGATCATTGACACATGTTACATCATCATCGACACCTGTTACATGATCATTGACACCTGTTACATGATCATTAACACATGTTACATGATCATTGACATCTGTTACATGATCATTGACATCTGTTACATGATCATTGACATATGTTACATGATCATTGACATCTGTTAAGTGATCATTGACATTTGTTACATGATCATTGACACATGTTACATGATCATTGACACCTGTTACATGATCATTGACGCCTGTTACATGACCATTGACTGGCAACCTAATATTCATCGTCACATGTAACATTTTAATTGACTTGCAACTTAATAACCATTGACACGTGAAGCATAATAATTGACTTGCGACCTAATAATTGTTGACACGTGTAGCATAATAATTGACTGACAACTTACTAATTATTGACACTTGCCAAATAATCTTAAACACACACACATACACTATCATGATTGACACGTGTACCAAACTCTTCGATGTCTGTAAATAATCTGTGTTACCTAAAACATTACCATATATAAAATTAGTTCTGATAATTCAAAGAAGCCTTCATTATATCACAGTTTGAAAAACATTAAAGTTTCTTGCGTTCGAAATGGTGTAGTCGAGCAAAATAGCATGGTTGTTTAGTAATAACTATTTAAACTGTCGATTAGAGAAAAATATTACAATGTAAATTTATTTACGTTTGAAGTAAAAAGGTAATATACGCTGATTAGATAAATAATTATATTTATACTTATTTTTTAAGCTAAAAAACTTTCACCAAAAGTAGAGCTTTGGCTCCAAAAATGTTCCTTTGTGCAAGTCGTTCAGACCAGACTTGAATATTTGGCGGAAAAAAAACGCAAATTACCGCGTGGAATACAGGGTACTATTGTTTTGATCTGAACGTGTGTGCGGAACGATATCAAATCCCGAAATAAAATCAACGAAGATGCGAAACAGATTAGCATTACAAAATGAAGCAAAATGCTAGGGGTAATTAATTTACATATCAACGTTTACTTGTGTTAAACTCATTATGCCATCATAACAGCGTTAGGGGTTTACAAAAACCGCGAACGAACATAAACACAGAAGAATGCAAAGTGCCGATCAAAAGGATATCGTAGTATGGAGAAATGCTTTGCACCCTTCTCCAATATAACGAGCCTCGTTATGGGAAAACTGGGCTTAATGCAGATGTCCGATCAGGCAAGTCAGAGACGACACTTTCCGCTTTTACGGACTTTTTTTTGTTTAAAGACGTCACATCTGAACAAAAATCCAGTTCATGTGGAAGATTTCGTCCCTGATTAACCTGTTCGGACTACACAGGCTAATCTGGGACGAAATTTTAAGCGTATGCATAAAGCAGAGTTTCGTCAGAACGAGCCGCGCTTATTAAAATTCTTATAAACGGTTCTTTAATGTAAGGCATGTTTCAACAAATGTGTACATGCATGCTACCTTTCGTCTTTCTCGGCGTTGAACAAACGATCAGCATCTTTTTGAAGTATATTTTCATATATTTACGGTATAAATGTATGCGCCAACGTAAAACTTCGTTTGCGGTTCCAGCAATCTTTCATTACAAGAAAGGTTATTCTTTCTTCTTTTTTAAATTGAATTACTGTCGTGCCATCATAAGCAATTGAACAATATAGAAACACCGAATTAAACGAGGCGCATTTTTGTACTATTTAATGATAATCAATACTCATACGGGTCGACACATACACATGTCAATCAATAACTCCAAATCAAGCACGACTTTCCCGTGTAGCACGTTTTCCTCGTGCGCGGTATCGCAGTTTTCTTGACCACGTATTGGTAAGCATGAACGAAACGAAAACATGTCTAACAAAACGGACGAGAGTGTGTCAATAAGAAAAGGGTATGTTAAAGGGTGTGTTGCACTTTCCCGTGGTGCCCGTTTTCCTCGTGCGCGCTATAGCAGCGTTCTGCGCCACGTGGTCATACAACACGTGCTTACATGGTCAACACAATGGATGACAGTATTTGGTTCTTCATCAAAAATTCGCGTGAAGAAAATTATTTAATGATTTACACCTCTTTTGATGATTTACACCAAAGTTGATGAATATGCTAAACAATTAGCAATTAAAAGAAGGTCGGGCGTATACCGGAAGTGATTCAAGGTCGGGACGGCCGGGTGTGAGACATGTATTGCACGGTTGATCCAGAAAGAAGTAACAGGCAAGATGGGATCGGATCCGATTATACGAATAGATCGTTCATAAGAAGAAGGGGTAATACTTTCAGCGCTTAATTAAGAAAACTAATACAAGTAAGTGTATTTTTATAAAAAAAAAATAAAAAATCCGCTCACGTTCCTAGAACTTAAAAATGCCCTTCGTACATGAAAGTAATTTTTTTTTTTTTTGCTTTTTCTTCGCGCTTTCGCGTGAAAGAAAAAAGTGTTTCGCGATTTCAACAATACACATGTCTAAAAGTACAAATACGACGGCTCTAATAGAACATAGAAAGTTCCATTAACATAATTGCAGACGCCACAATGTCTATGCATTACGGTCTTGTATGCGCTTAATAAAAAAAGATCGTTTGGTGTCGTCATTCACTATCGGATTTGTTCGATATCGATCAGGAACCATCAAAGAAATCGGAAAACACTGGCTATTTAATTAGATAAAAAATACCCTTTGATCTTGCGCGCGTTTCACTATACTGCCTGTTCAAAGAAACGTTCCCTTTTTCGACCGCATGTTGCACGAGAGCGACGTGCAGCAGGTCGCGTTTACTGTCCGTCTAACTTTGCATGCAACGACGCAGTTATCTGTCCCAAGCGGCGCGTCTATAAAGGCTGAATTCGAGAAAAACAACAAGAAAAAAGTAGCATGTTGAAATGTTACACTGGCCTGTTTTTAAAGCCCCATTGATACTCAAAAATAAACGGACATGTCGTAAAGTATTTCGTTAAACAAAGTTACCAAATAAAAAATCAATGTTCCTTAAAGCAATAGCCAACATTTCAAAGCCGGATGTGTTATGGTAACAAAGATTTGTGTAGATACACAATGCTTGTTTTTAATTTTTCGTGTCACAATAAATTCCATTTTAATTTCATATTTTAATAACATACGAACACTAAAATGGTACCATGTAAGTGTTCGTGTGTCGAATGAATAGATATCGTCGCGGGAAATTAAAATAGATCTTTTTATGCCACAAAAAAAATACATTTTGTATTTACAAACATACATGTTAACAGACCACATCTGGCGTTGAGATTTTGGCTATTGCTATAAGGAACACTGATTTTTAATTGGGTAACTTTCTTTTACGATATATTGTACGAAATGATCGTTGATTTTTGAATATTAATGGGGCTTTAAGACCAAATTTTGATGTCCTCATACAGAGAACACATTAAAAAATAATCCTTGAGAATAATTGGTGAAAATAAGTGTTCACACATTGAAGCCGCATTTTTAAATTTCACGTAAAAAAGCTATGATGTAATGTATATGTCGATTCATTCTTAGCTGGTTGAAATTGCGGGAGTCATGCCCCCGGGTTAACTGGATTCCGACGCGTTGCTCTATTTCCCAGCCCATTTGAAATATACATGCATTAACGTTATCCGTGAAATTGTGATTTGTTTGTTGCCATTCAATTGAAATATAAAGGGAAACAAATGTGTTGAATAATGCCGTTTAAATAATTATTCATACGACTTTAATAAAATAAAAATAAAATCAGTAAACTTGTTATTACAAAATATGCTTAAGTGTTTCTATACTGAATACGTCTATTGTCAAATATCTGTAAGTCACCATAAATTGGTGATTTTTGGACTTTATTTGCTTCTCGTTATATGTCCCAATAACGGCTTTCAATCCGCTAAAAAAGCCTCGTGAATGTGTGTGTTTTGTAGCCCGCAAAAGTGGAAAGTAATCCACGCGAATCCCCATCTTAAAACTGTTGGCGGAACGGACTACTTCTTACAGTCATACACGATGTTTGCTTTTAAATCAAAGCAACAAGAAAGATCTTGAGCTGGCTGTTTAAAAAGTTGCTAAAGACCCGAACGCCGTTGGGAAGATTCAACAAAAGAAACACTTGTACCCCAATAATACGTGCATGAGGCGATCAATTACGTTTCGCAACGGAAAAGAAACAAACAATCTGCAAAAGACGTTTAACTTTCCTGTGAAAACAGAAAATAAATACTAAACTTCTTAGAAATTAGGAAATTAGGAAACAAACACTCAGCGGAAGATGTTCTTTAAGCTCTGAAAAATCGCGAATCTCTTCTAAGGAATCCGGCATAAAAGAAGTGCTTAAAGGGGGAAATCCGTTTATTCTTTGTTTTGTCGGGAGATAAGACGATAGCTCGAAAGTTGTTTGCTTGGGCCTGATAAACAAAGACGTCCTTATTCTTTAGAGAAACGCCTTTGTGTTTTCTGTTATCGGAAACCTTATTTGTTGAACAAAGATGCGGATGCGTGATTAAACCATTGCTGTTTCAACATGCTTTTGCATGCGCGGTACGGACTACTTCTTACAGACATACACCATGTTTGTTTTTAAATCAAAGCAACAAGAAAGATCTTGAGCTGGCTGTTTTAAAAGTTGCTAAAGACCCGAACGCCGTTGACCTTGAGCTGGCTGTTTTAAAAGTTGCTAAAGACCCGAACGCCGTTGGGAAGATTCAACAAAAGAAGCACGTGTAACCCAATAACACGTGCATGAGGCGATCAATAACGTTTCGCAACGGAAAAGAAACAAACAATCTGCGAAAGACGTTTAACTTTCTTGTGAAATTAAAAAATAAAGACTAAACTCCTTAGAAATCAGGAAATTAAGAAACAAAAACACTCAGCGGAAGATGTTCTTTAAGCTCAAAAAAATCGCGAATCTCTTCTAAGGAATCCGGCATAAAAGAAGTGCTTAAAGGGGGAAATCCGTTTATTCTTTGTTTTGTCGGGAGATTAGACGATACCTCGAAAGTTGTTTGCTTGGGCCTGATAAACAAAGACGTTTTTATTCTTTAAAGAAACGCCTTTGTTGTTTTTTTTTCTGTTATCGGAAACCTTATTTATTAAACAAAGATGCGGATGCGTGATTAAACCATTGCTGTTTCAACATATTTTCGCATTCATTTGTAAGATGAGGAAACATTTTTAACATGAGTCATGCACGTTTCTTGATGGCATTTTACTTGAAAACAAATGAATGACGTCTTTTCAGGAAATGTTGGTAAAAAAAAAACTATAAAAAATACATGTACAGTTGTGTGTGTTTTACTTGGTAAAATTTGAGGCCAAAATTTGGGCCCTATTCCCGCTCTCAAAAACTTAAGTAGATATTTTTTTCCCAAATGAATTCCCCAAAAGTCCCAAATGACCCCCCCCCCCATCCCACCATTTTCATAAAAACAAATTGCAACATTTAATTCATTTCCCTTCCAATTCAGCTCGATAAGTCGAACCATTGTAAATAAAATATTGAAAACAATTTAATTCTCAATTTTTAATTATTTTTTGGCAAAAACAAAACATCGATATCCCAAATTGAATTCAAAACGACTCGATTTTTTCCATAAGCTTCAAGTTTATAATTAAAAGCGGCAATACTAATTTATGTTAAAAGAAGATTTCACTTCTTCTATCGACTACTACCAAGTTGTTTAACTCGTGCTTACAAATGTTTGAAACCACAGGCATGTTTGACGATCCCATGTGATTATAAAGGAATGCAAATCAATAAATATAATTGTGCCCTTTGATAAAAGATAGATGAAAACATCAAAGGGGCGTAATAAGGCAATATTTTTTAATGCACTTCATACTTTTAAAGAATAATAATAATACGTTCTCATTACATACAATGGAATAGAGAACGATAGTATGCTAAATTTAATATGTAAAAGGCGTGTTTTTTATAATGTAAGAGAACATAAGCTAAACTGTTTTACATTTGTTGATTAAACATACTAATGTATATTTTTAAGCGTCTATGGAATCGAAATTACAGTGTTTGAAAAAGTCGACAATTACTAGGTTATTTACATAATGTATAAACTATTATTATTATGTACTAATGCTGCTGGTTACGAAAATGATTGCGAGGAAGAGAAAGAAAAATGAGTAAAGGAAGAAATTACTTACAACAATACGACTAATGTGATACGTGCTTATCATACACAGATGACAAGGAATTAAACTAAGTAAAGGTCGACAATTAACTTGCTGAATAACACTACCAATTCAACCAGCTATAGAAAGTTTATTCAACATTAATTCGCCGCATGGACGTAAAACGGCCTATTAATTTTGAATCACAAAAATCAATTACTTAATTCATATTTAGCCATCGGATTTTATATGCGTTTAACTATACCCCGAACCGAATATACCATGATATTACACAAAGGCCATGACAGTAAGAGGGCAAACAGATGTTTAACTACTATTATTTCAGCCAGAATAAAAATGCCAACAACTTTTATGGCGGCTCTCTAGTTGTATAGCTGAAATAATGCCATCGAACGCTTGTTAAACAGCCCGTATCGGAATTTACCGAGCTGTGGACATAACACCATAATGTTCACATGTAAATTCACATACCTCATAGTCAATTGTCATAATAAAATAGGCTTCATAACAACCATGGTATACCTTTTCGCGCATTCACATTATTTATGTTAGTTGGTTTGAGCTGTCAATGCAATTATATTGGTCGGTCTATATAAAGTTATGTCAGTTGCACCAGCCTTTCCCCAGGGATTTTGTAAAGGCGTGTGCTAACAGTTGGTCATGCATTCGATTATTTATATTCTTAAATGTCTTTGTTGTGTTTAAATTTCTTCATTACGCCAGAGCTTAAACACTTACATAGGGTTACTAATTAGGTACAGTAGTACTCCTGAATTGTAAAATCCGGTACAGGAGTACCCTTAATTTGTAATTCAGGCACAGGGGTGCCCCTGATATAAAATTGTAGGCACATGGGTGCCACTGTGCTTAAAGGAATTTGAGAAAGGTCTGAAGACTCAGAACACATACTCTGTCGCAACTTAGAAATGATATAAGAAAGGCCGTTTAGGAAATATTTAAGAATTAGTGTATAAGTAATTATGTAGATTACTGATGACATTATAGTGACCTACAAGTCAGCCCAACAATGTTGAACGGACCGAGCCATAGTTGGGAGAAAAAACATAATGGACAAGATCTGCTTTATGGTGAAAATTTAACGATTTGGGCGATTTGTTAATGAAAAAAGCCATGGGTAAACATCAACGGAGAAAACACAATTTGACACAATTTGATTTAAGACTGATCGAGGACATGACGCAACTAT
Source organism: Dreissena rostriformis (assembly GCA_007657795.1). Lineage (NCBI taxonomy): Eukaryota > Metazoa > Mollusca > Bivalvia > Myida > Dreissenidae > Dreissena > Dreissena rostriformis. The sequence continues at coordinate 95,202 of VMBQ01000547.1, read as the reverse complement.
TATTAAAAAAAAAAAAAAAAAAAAAAAAAAAAAAAAAAAAANAATAAAAAAAAAAAAAAAAAAAAAAAAAAAAAAAACAGACGGTAAATTAATACGATTTCGCACGGATCAATGTTTCAGTCACGTGTTATACCGATTGCGCAATAGTAAAATGGCGGCTTCTACAGATACTTACTAAAGCATATGGTGTCCTCAGTTGTCATACACTCCTGGAGCATAACCTTCTCAGGGCCGCACTTGGAGCACGCCTCACACTGAGAGTAATAGTCCAGCTTGTTGGAAAACGTCACATTGGGCTCGCACGGCGAACAGATCGTGTTGAATTGAGCACTACATCTTCGGGACGCACCCCACCCAGCCGGACAAAGGTCACAGAATCTGCACTTATCGGCCTCTTTGTCATAATATGAACCTTCCGGACACAGGCAAATAGTGTCCTGCGTGATATTGCAAGGGTGTAGCATGAATAAAGTGTTGTTTCCGCACGTGGAGCACGGTTTGCACATGTCCTCGTGCGAAGTCTTATCCGAATACGTCCGTCCGGAAACGCATGCAATGCAGTGGGTGTCTTCGCGCGGGGTGCAAGCCACCTCTACACCGCTTCCGGCTGAACACGTGGTGCAGCAGATGTTGAATGTGACGTTGTACTGGACTGCGACCTCGTTTTCGAGACATCCGGTCGCCATTGTGATGATGACCTGACAAAAATAAGTATAATATACAACCCGATGACATGTGTTCTTTGCATAATGCATTTCCAGTGATCACAAGATTAGAAAACATTGGGTTTAGCTGCGACGAAAATCACATAAGCAAAATGTATTTGGTAGCCTTTTTTTGGAAAACGTTTGTAAAGTTCATCTCTAAATATACAACCCTATTGATTTTGATTTATAATGCGTATAATTCAAAAACGGGAGTTGTTTATTTTACTCGAATAAGCACGAAAGAATGAATGTGCATGTATTATATACTGAAAGAAAAAAGTTTTAGACCGGACAATCCTTGTTTAGTTAGTATTATTTTATTTTGGTTCGTGAGATTTCCTAGAGAAATAGTTTCTTCAAAGCATTATTTTTTAAGAACATTTGTTTGATTGCTGTTTTAATGCCTTCTTTTTTTGGATTGGAATCCCTTAAAAACGTCATTAACATTTGTGTAGCCTTTTGAGTCAAGATTAAAAAAAGTCAGGAATAGAATGGCGTTCAGATAATCGACCTACCAAGTTTTTTTTTAATGCTGATACCATTTTTCTTCTATACAGACTTTTATTCTCTTGCAAGTTTTTTTTTCTCGCACGTTTGGACTTCAATAGTAAGTGGCCACTGGATGTTCTGGTATTCTCTTTGATACCGGCTCCGCGCGTATTGACTGTCAAAGCTCACAGTACTTTGTAGCGAACTACAATGTAATTGCATTCGATGTTTCCTTTTCTAGGGACATCATTATAATGAAACTGAATACCCATGTCATCTTAAGTTAAAGTTTGTTCATAAAAGGTCCCCGTTTTATGTAGTGATATATTTAGGAGCAAAACATAACACTTGCATTTATGTACTGAACTTGCAATAATAAGTAACATCGCATGTAATTTCTCGGCAAAGAGACTGTGTAAAACTTCACAAGATTTTCCCATTCTCTACCGACGTTTTGAACATATACATTTCCAGCGATTATTCTAAGAATCAAATGCTATATGCTTGATGCATAGAAAGAGTTGTCAATTATTTATGCAAATGTTTAATGTTTTTATGAACATATGTATTTACTGCTGTTTAATGCCTTCAGTTTTGTAATGGAATCCCTTAAAGACGTCATCAACAATGTGGAGCCTTTTAAGTCAATATAAACAAGTTAGGAATTGAATGTCATCCTTAGAATCGAAACTCGGAAGTTCTTTTATCTTACACCGTTTATTTCCAATGAAATACTTTTATTCTCTTTAATGTGTTTTTGCATTTGTTCATGCACTCTTACAAAGGACTTTAAAAGTTACAAGTGCGTTCTGGATGTGGAGATATTCTCTTTGATATCGGCCCCGCGCGTATTGACTGTGTCAATTTGTAAGGACTTTGTAGAGAAGTTTTTGTCTCCAATAAAATAATGTTATTCTCTTGCATCGTTTTTATCCTGTATTCTTTCTTGCACACTTGCGAAGAACTTCCAATATAACAATTGCACAGAGGTTGTTCAGATATCCCTGTAATTTCATGTTAAAGAATAACAAATCGAGTGTCATTAACTGAAAACAGGTCTTCCAGTAAATCAAGATGATTTTTTACATCTAAATTATTTAGTTTACTGTAACCGTATTCTCTTTGATATCGGTCCCGCGCGCATTGACTGTCAATTTGCACAGCACATTTATAGTGAACTATATGAACAATATATGATTGCACCCGATGTCTTCTTGTATAGGGACTTTATTCTAATGTGACTGCCATTGAGCAGATACATCTTAAGTTAATCTTAAGTCCAAGTGTGGTCGTAAAAGGTTCACATTCTTTAAAGTGATAAACTTAAGAGTAAAACATAGTACTTGCATTTATGTACGCAACACTTAATAATAAACAACAATTCATAAAATATCCGGGGAAAAAAGCCTTGTTAATACATTGCAAGATTGCCTCAATCTAAAGATGCCTTTTCAAAAAAACATTCTCGAAAATTTTCTGGATTTCAATGTATAGAATATATTATTCTTATTGACCGATCTAGTACTTAATTATCTTCTTATATCAGAGATTATTCTATGAAGTTAATTCTATATGCTTTATGCGCAGAAAGAGTTAATTGTTTCTTTAACGTTTTAATTTTTATGAACTTCGTGTGGACTGCTGTTCTAGTGCCTTCATTTTTGGACTGAAATCCCTATCAACGTTTTTGTAGCCTTTATAGTGAATATAAATACAGTTAGGAAAGAATGGCGTCTGCATAATCGAGCCTTTAAAGTTCTTTATATCTTACACCGTTTGTCTCAAATAAAAGACGTTTATTCTCTTGACTGTTTGTTTTTGCATTTTGTAAGGACTTCAAAAGTAACAAGTGCGCACTGGATGTGGAGATATTCTCTTTGATATTGGCCCGCGCGTATTGACTGTGTCAATTTGCACATGACTTTGTAGAGAAGATTTTTTCTCCAATAAAATAATTGTATTCTCTTGCATCGTGTTTTCGTGCATTAACGTGCGAAGAACTTCAAAAGTAACAAGTGCGCAGAGGTTGTTCATTATGGTCACAATATACTAATTCAAATCCATTATGTTATTTCATGTTACACCTTCATTTTGGGCAAAACACGTCAACACTTTGAACATGTGGACCCCAATAACCATATTTTTTCTTAAATAGCTTTCTGCGCTGAAGACAAAAGGTATGCTTTGTGCTATGTAAGAAAGACATTTACACGAATCAAAGTTTACTGTTTGTCAACGGGGTTTTTTCCGCCTAATATAAGTTGATTGTAACCCGTGTTCGCGCAAATTTTCCGCCGCAGTCTCCAATCTTTAAACCTTTTCATGTGCACAGTCGAGAAGAGAATAATAAAACGCGTGTCATTAACTGAAAACATGTCTTCCGGTTAATCATAAAGTGTGTGTTTACCACTCAATAATTTAGTATACTGTAACCGTATTCTGTTTGATATCGGTCCCACGCGAATTGAACTATGAGAGAAATATTGGATTGCACACGATGTCTAGGGACATTATTCTAATGAATCTGTATTCCAAGAACTCTCAAGTTCTATAATCTTTCACCGTTTGTCTCCAATAAAAGACTTAAATACTCTTGAATGTTATGTTGATGTTTTTTTTTGTTTTTTTTTTGTTTTTTTCTTGCACTCTTACAAAGGACTTCACAAGTAGCATTTGCGCACTGAATATTAAAGATATTCTCATTGATATCTGCCCAGCGCGTATTGACTGTGTCAATTTGTAAGGGCTTTGTAGAGAACTATTAGAGAAATATTGGATTGCACCCGATGTTTTCCTGTCAAGGGACATTATTGTGATGTAACTGTACACCCAGTGTCTTTTGTCATATGCATCTTAAGTTGATCGTAAGTTAAAGTATGTTAATAAAAGGTCCGCGTTCCATGTTGTTATATATTTCAGAGCGAAACATTATACTTGCATTTATGTTATTTAACATTTAGCAATAAAAAAGCAAGGCATTACGTGTTTGTGAAAAAGACTGAAATATATTTTAAAAAGGGTTCAAGTCTATGGAGACCTTTTCAAAATAACATAACCGAAACATTTCGGACTTAAGTAAATGTATAAACATTTTTTTTACTGAATTACCTTTAAATATCTTAGTAAATACTATATGCTTCATGCATAACAATAGCTGTAATTTGTTTCTAACAGATGCACTGACTGCTATTTTAATGCCTTCATGACTGGACTCGAATCCCTTAATGACGTCATCAACGTTTGAGAAGCCTTTTTAGTAAAGCTAAAAAAGGCAGGAATATAAAGGCGTCCGCATAGTCGAACATCTGAAGTTTTATTATCTTATACCGTTTTTCTCCAATAAAATACTTTTTTATCTTGCATGTTTTGTGCATTTTTTCTTGCATGCTTGCAAAGGACTTCAAAAGTAACAAGTGCGCACTGTTTATTCATGTATTCTCTTTGATATCCGCTCCGCGAGTATTGACTGTTTCAAGTAACACAGTACTTTGTAGCAAACTATAGGAGAAATATTGAATTGCACTAGATGTTTTCTTGTCTAGGGACATAATTCTAATTTAACTGAATACCCAGTGTCATTTTTATTCTCTTGAATGTTGTTTTTGTGTGTGTGTGCATGTATTCTTGCACTCTTACAAAGGACTTCAAAGGTAACAAGTGCACATTGGTTGTTCTGGTATTCTCTTTGATATCGGCCTCGCTGTTATTGACTGTTTTAATTTGCACAGGACTCTGAACAGAACATTTTGTCTCCAATAAAATAATGTGATTCTCTTGCATCGTCATTTCCTGTATTGTTTCATGCACACTTGGGAAGAACTTCCAATATAACAAATGCGCAGAGTTTGTTTAGGTATGGTCACACTACACTTAATAAAATCCCTAATGTAATTTCATGTTAAACCGCGCGAGCGAAGAATAACAAATCGAGTGCCATTAACTGAAGGCCTGTCTTCCAGTAAACCAAGATGATTTTGTATATATCAATTATTTAGTATACTGTAACCGTATTCTCTTTGATATCGGTCTCGCGTGTATTGACAGTGTCAATTTGCCCAGGACTTTAAGAGAACTATAAGAAAAATATTGGATTACACCGAATGTTTTCCTGTCTAGATACACAATTCTATTGTAAACTGTATGCCCAGTGTTATTTATCCGGTGCATCTTTAATTGATCTTAAGTTAAAGTGTGTTTATAAAAGGTCCGCGTTCTATGAAGTGACATAATACTTGCATTGATGTACTAAATATTTAAGAATAAACAACAATGTATTCAATATCTAAGTAAAAGACAGTGTTAACTCTTTCAGTGCTGGAACCGAATTTTAAAGGCCTTTGCAAACAGTTTGGATCCAGATGAGACGCCACAGAACGTTGCGTCTCATCAGGATCCAAACTGTTTGCTATTCTGATAGTGGTCTTTGAAATAAAATCGAAGAAAATGCTAATTTTAGAAATTCAGCAGACGACATTTTAGCAGACGACAAATATCCCAGTATGCAAAGCGTTAATTAATCCATTACAAGATTGTCCCACACTCTTGAGACCTTTTCAAAATAACTTAATCGAAAAGTTTTGGGATTTCAATAAATGTCTATAAACTATCTCTTACTAATTTACATATCTACATACTCGATGCTTCATGCAGATAAAGAGTTTTTAATTTTTAATGTACATTTTAAATTTATTATGAACTATTTGCATTTTTTGTGCATTTTTTTACACGCTTACGAAGGACTTCAAAAGTAACAATTGTTGATTGGATGTTCTGGTATTCTCTTTGACATCGACCACGCGTGTATTGAGTTTGTTGCGAACCATATGAGAAATATTGGATTGCAGTCGATGTTTTCCTGTCTGGGGACATTATTCTAATGTAACTGTATACCCGTTGTCATAATACTTAATACTTGGAAAACATAAAACGTGCATTTATGTATTTAACCTTAAATAATTAACAACAAAGGACTAATTGTCTGGAAAACAGACCGTGGCCCATTTTCAAGAGACCTTTTCAAAATAACTTACTCGAAAATTTCGCGATTTCAATAATAATGTATATAAGATCTTTTACGAATTTATCTTTATTTGTATCCTTCCTATATCTATCAGAGATTATTCTAAGAAGTAGATACTATATTATGCTTGATGCATAGAAAAAGTTGTTAATTTTGAATTTCACGTCTATGGCTCCTTTCTGTTGATGCTATTTCATAAAATATACATTTTTTATAGAAGTGTTATTTATCTATCTGTGTTGATGCTTTTGTTTTTGTTGCTATTATAACCGGTGACACAATTATAAACTTGTAATTTAACCAAACCCGTGAATTTCTCCTTTAAATATATATGTGAGCACAGGTAGTCTATACTGATCTTCGCAACATACCAATCTCGAGACCATAAAAATAACACCGACAACAAATAAGTGCAAAATAATCCAGACCCGCGGACTACCCGTGCTTTGTTCTTGACACTTTAAAAGCTCCTTTTATGATCGCACTTTATATAATGATGATCATTAAGAGTGTTTCATTCGCTTAGAAGCTTCCTGACTACACAGAAAACTAATACTCCAAGGAATAAAGCGGGTAATTGTTCAAGAAAAGGTCGTCCACAGATGCATGTTTTATGTGCAACCATAGGCTAACAATAGCGCTTGTATGGGTTTTAGTCTTTGATAATTTATTCATGTGAGTTTTTTTTTTGTTTTTTTTTCACTTAGTGGTTTTGGTTTCATGTAATTTAGAAATATATTTAACAGAAATGTAGAAGTATTCAAACAAGTGCTTGGTGCATGGCGACGGCGACCATTTTGATGATTGTGATTATGACGACTATGACGACGAGGACAATTATGATGACGATGCTGATGCTGATTATGCTGCTGCTGAGTATGATGATGATAATGATGATGGTGGTGGTGGTGGTGATGGTGGTGGTAGTGATGGTAGTGATGATGATGATGATGATGGTGAAGATGAAGAAGATTATGATGATGAAGAAGATGATGATGATAATGATGGTCATTATGATGATGGATGATGATGAGGAAGATGATGATGATGATAGTTGGTGGTGGTGGTGACGATAGTGGTGGTGATGATGGTGGTGGTGATGATAATGAGGAGGAGGAGGGGAAGGAGGAGTAGGAGGGGAAAAAGGGGGAGAAAGGGGGTGGAGTAGGAGAAGGAAGAGGCGGAGGGTAAGGAGGAGGAGGAAGAGGAGGAGGAGGATTGATGATGATGTTTTTTTCATGACGATGAGGAGGATGAGGATGGGGAGGAGGATGAGGAATAGAATGATTAGAATGATTAAGACGACGACGTAGATGATTAGACATATTTTGATGCGGAGGAGGGGGAGGAGAAGGATGAATAGGAGGTGTGATGGTGGGAGCAGAAGTAGAAAGTAGAAAGCAGCGGTAGTGGTTATAGTCGTTGTAATGGTTTTTGTGGACATGTTGAAACGGATGCGTATTATAAGCAAACTGTGTCCCAGACAATCAATATATTTACTTTAAATAATAATAATAAAAAAATTATATTCACGCACGCACTAGATTTTCCCTTGTATTTAAACATGCATGAATCAGCTGTGGTGAAATTACTCGAAATTACCACTTTCTGTAGCCAATTTAGCGCAGAAAGCGCGAGATGGTGGCGTTCAAAGGCGTTCCAACAAATATCGACTATGGCAGAGCAGTTAAACCATTCAGTCGAACAATATAAGAGCGAGTTGTCCTAATAAAAACTTGTGTTTACGATGCTTACAAAGAGATTCTCTAGTTAATCATTTAAAATTCAAGTATTGTAAGACCGGTGTTAATTTACTTTAATTCACCCAAAGGACCCTTTAAACACATCGTTCGAAATTGTTTTTACCGATATCAAAGGGATTTTAAAGTATTGTTTTCCTATTTAATAACACAAAATAACACATAAACGCCTCAAAAGACACGACGTTGAAACAGTATACATTACTTCATAAGAATGAGACGCAAGTTGCCAAATGTGGGGTGTCGTTTTGGTGACTATTGTCCAATTATCGAAATTTATTGGGTGGAACAGTGGTTTGAAGACCAATTTTACCATAACGAGGCAAATATTTGGTGTGAAACTATCCTCGTATACTATACGGGGCAACATTTTTTTTGTAACTGAGAGATTTAACACGACATCAACGGTTTTTCATTCCCGTTTTTGTCTGTTTTCATTATTTCTTTCACTGCGTGTTAAATACTTTAAAACTCTAAAACCTGTTAAAACGGTCGTATTAATGCACATGTATTTAGTTTCAAGAAAGTTTGAATGTATAAACGAATTAAGTTTTATTTTCTCAATAACTGCGCCAACATTTTACGCAGATTCAGTATCGATAACTTGTTAAGTCAGTAAACCACCATTTAAATATTCATCTAGTGAACCACCATTTAAATATTCATCTAGTGAACAAAATATACGTGATATCCATAAGCCTTACATCGACGCTGTTATGCCAAAGATGTATTGAGCAAAAAACAACAAGAATAGAATCATAGAACAACGCCGCCCCCTCCAATACAAACACCAAAAAAAAAAANAAAAAAAAAAAAAAAAAAAAAAAAAAAAAAACATGACACAACAAAAACATGACACAACAAAAACATGACACAACTAAAACATGACACGCTCAATAAAAGAGATGTTGTGATCAGGGCGTTTTTAAGTCGGGTCGCCTGAAAAAACTCTTCGATGTATCACGAACTCTCTATCTATAATTGTAATTTCATATTTCTGTTCAACATAATCATAAGTAAAATTTAACTCCAGGGCGATTGTACATACCATTTCTGAGAAATAGATAAAAGGAAACTCGTTTTGAATCTCAAAACGCGTTCATCATTTACCGCGCTCCGTCTTGTGAAGGGCTATTTAGTGTTAACAAACTACTTATGACAGCTGATATACGTAATTGACTGAGCAACTTAAAAAATAAGAGCTGCCTTCTGGGAAAACTGGGCTTAGTGCATGTACGTAATGTGTCGTCCCAAAATAGCCTATGCAGTCCGCTTATCAGGGACGAAACTTTCCGCCTTAATTTGATTTCCGTTTCAAAGAGACTTTCTTTTAACGAAAAAATCCATAACATGCGGAGAGTGGCGTCCCTATAAGCGTGTGCGGACTGCACAGGCTAATCTGGGATGACACTTGACGCACATGCATTAAGCCCAGTTTTCCCATAACGCGGCTATTTAGTGTTTACAAACTACTTCTGACAGCTGATATAGGTAATTGACTTAAAAGCACTTAAATGTTATGTCAAATTTATTGTAGATTGCTTTAGGCGGTAATATCTTTGAACACGTCTAATTCGCTACTCGAGTGTTTTAACGCGTTTAACGATATTAGAGATCGATGAAATAGTAGATATTGTCAATTATTTCTGTAAAGCTTTTAAGTAAGTGATCTCATACTATCGATGATGCAATATTAGATTTTGAAGGCCTTTGCAAACAGTTTGGATCCAGATGAGACGCCACAGAACGTGGCGTCTCATCAGGATCCAAACTGTTTGCTATTCTGATAGTGGTCTAAGAAAAAAAATCAAAGAAAATGCTAATTTTAGAAATTCAGCAGACGACATTTTAGAAGACGACAAATTTCCCAGCATGCAAAGGGTTAAATGACAACTGGTGGGGAATGTGTTTTGGGGGAAAAATCGTAAACTGGTGACAAATTATTAGTTAATTGAAAACATGTGTTTTTCCGAAGACCTCCAGTTTGGTCGAAAAACTGCTAACAAACGTTTAATTTCTATTTATTTGTTATTTGTTCTGTAAAATAATCCGAAAATGGAAAGCATTGTTCTGTGAACTGATTCGAATTCAGATACAACTATTCTGTGAACGGTTACCTATAATGGTTACACCGCTGTGTTATATGATCCGCAAATTGATATAAATGTTCTGTGAACTGATCCCAATATTGAACGCAGATCAAGTATTAAAAGCTCTGTTATGTGAACTAATCCTGTAAATGAAAAAAGTGACTGTGACACTCTATATAATTATTTTTATATTGAAAGCAATCTTTTGTGAACTGATCAGTCACTTTTGTAAATGACAAAAAGTTGTAAAGTTTACGTCAATAAAACAGTCTGTCTGTCTGTCTGTCTGTCTGTCTGTCTGCCTGCCTGCCTGCCTGCCTGCCTGCCTGCCTGCCTGCCTGACTGACTGTCTGTCTGTCTGTCTGTCTGTCTGTGAACTATTAACACTATTGATTGCATTGTTCTTCTGCAAATATCTGATCAAAGTTACACCATAAAAAGAAAAGATGATAAGAAAATATTCTTACCTGACAGAAAACAAAACAGATGACCGCTAAGAGGTTCACGACCTTGACCTTCGTATGCATCAATGCCATGGGAACTGTTCTCTTTTCACTCACTAAGATTTCCAGCCCGGCTGGGTCTATACCACATAAAATGAGCAGTTAAACACACAAGTGTTCATTTATGAATAATCGGCAGTTATCAATGGATTTTAGTTTGCTATACGCCCTTACCGTTTCTTTAACAACTCCCGTATCAAAACTCAAGGCAGCAGTTGCTTCGAAGGTAAAACATCCTTAATGTTCGCGTACAGAAGCGATTACCGTATAAATCCCGACTGATCCGGTGTCTGAAATAATTCTATATTACCCACACAAAGCTATTCAAAGCGCCGATAAGCCCAAAGGCTTCTGCAGTCAGATCAACTGATTTCGCAAACGAGCTGACTAATTACTTCTAATTACTCAGTAAAGGGTTTGCCTACGTCCGACAATCGTTTGTTGTTGTTTTTAATTTAAAAAAGGAACACTTTGTTTCGTTGTGTTTTACGCCTCAACTTATTGTTCATTTGACTTTTCAATTTGAAGTTGGCAACTTGTAACACCTTTCAACACTAATCGTTTCTTCAATGTATCAATTACGGGTTTACCACTCTTTGGATGCAATCGTCCAATCGATCTCGATTTTGTCTTTTAAGCGTCTTTTGATCTACAGCCGGAAGACTGACTTTTCAAAGAAGCGTTCGCTGATAGAGCAAATCCAAGCGTCAATGATTTTGACGCATGCGCACGCTTTGGTCATCGACGTTTCTCGCTTGTGACGGAACTGTGTAGCGAAACAAATAGTCCGGCAGGATACTTTTGAAGATGGATATTAAAAAATCCGATGAAGATGCTGATTGTCCTGTATCCTGAAAATAAATTTATTAAGTAATGAGTCACGCTGTGGGAAAACGGGGCTAAATTAATGTGCGTAAAGAATCTTCCCAGATAAGTCTGTGCAGTTCGCACACACTAACCAGAAACGAAAGTTTCATGGAATTAGTTTTGTTAAAGGAAGTCCCTTCTTAAAGAAAATCAAGTTCAGGCGGAACGTGTCGTCCCTGATTAGCCTGTGCTTTCCGAAAGCACAGGCTAATCTTGGACGACACTTTACGCACATGCATCAAGCCCAGGTTTTCAAATTTCTTAAGTTAAACAATGATGGGCTTAATCGACCACTTAATGGTTGCAATATGTTTAGATCTATTCAAAAAGGCTTGCTGCGATTTTAAAATGATCATATTTCGAGTCTTTACTTTCAAGTACTGCGGGCTAACAAATGTCGAATAATTATCATCCCCATTAAAAATGTTCCAACAGGGAACGCTTGTAAAACATCTCAAAGTACGTTGCTCCCAAAAGTTGTTGTTTTTGTGTTGTTGTTTTCTGAAAAATGCTCAAATAAGGCTGGCACGCATGTCTTGCTTTCATGCGATGACTTCTAAAGAAAACTTGTTGCTAGATGTGTCGTGTTCTGAGAAAACTGGGCATAATGTTTGTGCGTTAAGTGTCCTCCCAGATAAGCCTGTGCAGTCCGCACAGGCTAATCCGGGATGACACTTTCCGCCTACACTGGATATTCGCTAAGAAGAGACATCATTTAAACGAAAAATTCCGTAAAACCGGAAATTGTCGTCCCTGATTAGCCTGTGCGAACTGCACAGGCAAATCTCGGATGACGATTTACGCACAAGCATTATGCCCAGTTTTCTCAGAACACGACTCATATTGGCAGCGATGATGCCATTACCATAAAGCTTTTTAATGAATTCCCTTTGATTGTACGGTGCAAGACAGGAAACTAATTTGATGCTATACCGGTCTTCGATAAATGATATAAATAAAGTAGTTCGTTCCGATACATTTAACCTTCGGGCGATGGAGTTTAAAATATTCATATCCGAACTATTTGATGTACATTATTAACGAAACCTTCATACAGCAATTATCATACACTTTAATAAAAATAGAACAGAATAAAACGCAGTTTAAGCAACACGAATAGTTCGAGAGAGCAAAATAAAAAATAAAATGTGTATATTACAGTGTTTTATAAAAATTTAAATAGCTACATAATGATTAGGAAAACGAGAACGAAACGTCTGAATGTTTTGTTAGAAAACATCAAAGGACAATACACACTTTCGCTCTCAATAAAAATCGGAGTTCGTTATTATTTTACATAATTATTCTCCCTATTTCATATACATGACTCATTCTAAATATAGGTAACAAAAAATGTCATTTAATTTAGACCATACGTTTGTTTGTATCAATATTCGTATTTAAAATTTTTATTATTTTGATGACCTATCAGAATATATAAGGAAATGAATGCATTAAGTTATTAATTAATTAAGTAATGATAAAATGTATTCATAAGTTTTCTTACAAAAGTACCTCTTTTTTTAAAGACATTTCTTGTGTATATTAAATTATTGCTAATATTATCTTAAGCACGTGTATAATTTTAGCAAACCAACAGTTAGTCAAAAGTCAGTAACTTTATTTATATTTAAATAACTTACCTGATCATACATATATCCATGCGGACATTCAAAATTTATAATTGACACATCTCTGCGTTTTCCAATAATCCCGTATTTTGTAACGTTAAACTACTAAATACATGTATTATAACTAAGACACATAAAGCGGCTTGTAATAATTTATTGCATCAAAGTCCAATGTAAACACACACATTGTTATTTGAAATGTACAAATAATGTACAGTGTAAAAACAAAAGCAGCACTGACATACGTACACAAATCAAGTGTTTATTTTCAACGCTAACGCAACAATCTTTACCCGCACAATCTAACCGACTGTATCTGTATCAATTTTCACTCACTTTCGCACCGTTTTCCGAAGTATTTACATGTTTGAAGTATAAAACATTAAATACATTATATTCTGCATGAACTGACAATCTAAATAGCGCGAGAGTTCGCTCGCTTTGAAAACGGAAAAACTCGGCGAATCAAATGAGGCGATATTTATTACATCGGAGCGTTTGGTGTTCCTCGGGTTTTTATTGCTTCACAATTCATTGCGCCTCTCTATTCGTTCTACCCTTTGAAGTATTAGCTGTAGTCCATCTCTTTCAATAAAAGTTATGCGATGTAAAACGGGTATTCTTCGCTGAAAGCAACCGAAGTTCATATTGGTTTTACGCTCCAAGAACCTGGAGCGAATTGATCTGAGTTTATGTCTTTACAAAATGTGCTTTGTTACACGATTCGTGATGATAAATTTAAGGTTCTAGTTAGTATTTCAAACTGGGTAGGGATCGAAATACCACCTCTATTTCTACAACAACAACACCAAACACCAACAACACACAACCTACAACTTCTACAACTACTTCTACTTTTACTACAAATACTGTTAGATCTACTACTTCTACTGTTACTGCTGCTACTGTTGTTGCTGCTGCTTCTGCTGCTGCTGCTTCTGCTTATTCTTCGTATACTACTTCTACTTCTGCTTCTACTTGTATTAGTACTTCTACTTTCTTAAAAATGATCTAAGACTGTTATACTTATTGAACCATGTAAATAATAGATCAATTTCTTGGAAAAAAATATAAACACAAACGTGGGAAGAAAATGCCTAGCAGGTAAGACGCAAGGCTAGGTGGATGCAACTATTGATATGTGCCGCGAACTAGGAAAACAGGGCTTAATGCATTCGCTTTTCTGGAATGTTTCGTTTAAACGAATTCTCTTCTAAACGAAAATCCAGTTAAGGCGGAAAATGGCGTCCCTCATTAGCATGTGCGGACTGCACAGGCTAATCTGAGACGATACTTTACGAAAATGCATTAAATCCTGTTTTCCCAGAGCGCGGCTCATATGTGAAACAGCTATCGAAGCTCGCTACTTCACACCGGGTAGTGTAGCCCCGCGTGTTTAATTAGTAACTTCAAAGCGAACGCAAAAAATATTCATTGATATATAAACCACAAAACGATTCAAGCGGCAAATATGATTAAAGCATTACAGCAAGTGAACTATTGAACAATTATGTAGTTCTTTAGAAATGGTGCTCGTTCGAAAAGAAAATTATCTTAAATTATCAACGGCCTTTATTTGAAGTTTTGCTGCATGACAAAATACAGCGACCTTTCAAGTAAATTACTCCCATGTGACTTTTTATTTACATCAAAGGGTCTATCCCGTCGTTACTATCAATTTTAAGTAATTTGTAGATTTTTTTGTTTCGCCAGCGTATGAATATTTTAAGTGTCTTCGGCTTGAAAAAAAAATGTAATTGTTAGATGAAAAACTATCCCACATAATTATATATAAGGCACTATTTCGCCGTCTTTTGAACATTTTGCAGTGTTCATTTGCATTTTGTAAGCTATTGAACGTCACCCAAGATTCTGTCGACTCATTTAGATATTAACCCATTTATGCCTAGCGTCTAGAAAAAAGGGCCTTGGCAAACAGCGTAGACCCAGATGAGACGCCGCATGATGCGGCGTCTCATCAGGGTCTGCGCTGTTTGATTTAAGGAATTTCTGTTAGAAATATTCTAAATATAGAAATAAATATACTAGACATCCCTAATTTTTGAAATTAATTGATCCAAATTAGAAAGATGGGGGAGTACACTAGGCATAAATGGGTTTATGCGGTCTCTAGTTATATTCCGTTAACAAAGCAATAGCCTTTTTTACAAAAAAATAATAATAATATGTTGTCCTATACAGTTGTTTTCCTTGAACTTAACAGTTTCTTTTGAAAACAAATAGTTGTCGCTCCAAACGCTGGTATAATTGAACTTTTTTCCACTAAGTCGTTTATTTTATTTTTTGGACCTTGAACAATGTTTTTACTTGGCATGTAGGTATAATATTTTCTGGCCATGAAGTAAAATTTAATATGTAAATGAGGTGACTTTCATTGGCCAAGACAAGTTCGAATCTTCGAGACAAAATATGCAACTATTAGTAAAATACGCCATCTATCGGCCGTTATTTAAATCGTGTTTATTATGGCAATAGCAACATACATATATCACTAAATACCAATAGATTTCAAGCCAATGCCATCATCGAGTATAGAACATTACACAACACCATGAGTTATTTTCCAGGGTTTCCGTGGCACGGGTACAGGGTCCTCAAAAGCTGAAAAATATAACACTAGTTTATTATTTGAGCCTCGTTCTGGGAAAATGGGCTTAATGCATGTGCGTTAAGTGTCGTCCCAGATTAGCATGTGCAGTCCGCACAGTCTAATCAGGGACGACACTTTCGGCCTTAATTGGATTTTTGTCAAGAAGAGTGTTCCTTTAAACGAAAATTACAATAAAAGCGGAAAATGACATCCCAGAATAGCCTGTGCTGACTTCAGAGGCTAATCTAGGACGACACTTTACGCACATGCATTGAGCCACATTTTCACAGAGCGTTTTTCATTTACATAATAACAAACAAGAAATATCAATGAGGCGGGTCTTAGTTACAATTGCTATAGTTAAAACGTTGCGCTATTTATAGCGTGAGGACCTGTGTCATTCCTGGTGTTCTGTACGAATATAGAAGAGGCACTCGGAAGTCGTAATCAATATCCATATTTGTCATCCATTTTATGTTATGCACCATTTAATGTTAACTTGCGTACTGCACATATTTTTTAATTAGTCGGTGCAATACTATCATTTATTCATGTGGCACCACTCTTGAGGAATGTTCAACAATTTTAATTAAACGTTGAGAAATGTCAACGGTTGTGTGAAAGAGCTACGAAGCCCGATAGTAAACTACTATAGAAACCATGAATACAAATAATTATATAAATAAGCCTCGCTCTTTGCTTAATTCAGGTAGGTAAAGTGTCGTCCCATATAAGCCTGTGCATTCAGCGTAGGCTTATCAGGGACGATACTTTCCGATTAAACTGGATGTTTGCTGAGAACAGACAGACGTAATATAAAACGAAACATTCCATAGAGCGGAAAGTGTCGTCCTTGATTAGCCTGAGCGGACTGCACAGGCTAATCTTGGACGGCACTGTACGCACATGCATTAAGTCCCATTTTCTCAGAGCGCGGCTCATACGTAGAAAAGATTGTGAGAAGTGATCCTTCTTCGGGACTCATTAACCATCCTTTTCTTATATTTAAAAGAGGTATGCATAGAATTCCATTGACACCTGTTCATTTGACGCTACGTTCTGTATTCTTAATCAATAATTAACGATAATATTTCAAAACACAAACTTTTTTATTTATAGTTTTTTGTAATTTTGTAAATGTTTGTTTTATTCATTTTATATTCTGATGTAAGCCCCAAGATGACTTGGTGAGGGCGAGTAATAGAGACATGTAGGCCTACTCTGAAACTGCAGCAACGGTAAAACAATACAACCTGTTGTATAAAACAAGATAAAACAATACATACTGTTGTATAAAAAAAAGATAAAACAATACATACTGTTGTATAGTAGTGTTCGAATTCGTGCTTCTCCAGAAGACCGCTAGCTGCAAATGAAAATAATGTTGTGTTTGAAAAACAAATAAGAAACACGCAAATGAAAATATATATTGTGTTTCAAAAACAAAAAATAAACACAAATGAAAATATATTGTGTTTCAAAAACAAACGACACACAAATTAAAATATGTTGTGTTTGAAAAACAAACAATTACACACAAATGAAAATATAGTGCGTTCGCAAAACAAATAACACAGCACACATGAAAATATAAAGTGTTCGAAAAACAAACAACACAAACACAAATGAAAANTTGTTATAGAAGTATATGTGTATGTTATTTTAAGAAGGCCACATTGTAAAAAAGTATTGATTCATCTGCATAATTTGTATAATGTGGTCATTATCTTTATGAGTAACCTTCTGTAAATAAAGCTTTTATTATTATTATTATTATTATTAAAATATACTGTGTTTGAAAAAAAAAAAAAAAAACACAAATGAAAAAAAATTGTGTTAAAAATTCAAACTACAAAAACACAAATGAAAATGTATTGTGTTGGAAAAACAAACAACTTAAATTACGATAACGACATAAAACAATTATATTCCGGATCCTATCGGTCTGTATGTGCTTTATGTCTTGTAAGGGTCGACGGGTCTGTCTGGTCCCTTTGCAAGAATTTCTTAGAAAATTAATCTTTTTTAAAGGTAGCTAACCGTAAGACAATAAGAATAAGGTCTTACTAAACTGAGGAGAACGCCAACACAGAGGTAACAAGAATTAGGATGGTCTTAATTATGTTAAGTCTATTCTGTGGACCATTTGATTAAAGTAAATACCCTGTTCTACATACCGTTTTCGTCAATTTTATTAAACTCTGCCTTCATCATTTGGTCGTTATCGGTAATGACCCAAAGAAAGTAATGACCTTACGACACTCGGGATACATCGTTTATTTCCGGAATGCTCAGTATTACTAACTTTTAGAAATGCTTGCCGGTCCAGAGTGCCGTAAAACAAAACAGTTTTACCAAGCACCATATTTTCCATATTAATACCACATACCGTCTTTATCAATTTTGTGGAACTCTGCGTTCATTTCATCGATATCTAGACAATCGTCATTATCCGGGTCAAAGTGGTTGTACATCTTCTGGTTGATCTCGAAGAAGAGAGCCTGCGTCTCGGCGTTGTGGTACTCCGCGAAACTCACGCACGTGTCGTCTGCAATGAGAACAAAACAACGTCACATCACAATGTCATGATTCAACGTGACGTCGACGTATAATCTATAAATAGAAACTCAGTCTCTGCGTTGTGGTACTCTGTGAAACTCACGCACGTGTCGTCTGCAACGAAAGAAAACAACGTGCATCACGTGATCAACAACATAACGCAGGCTTATATTCATTTTATAGACACTTCATTATTCGACTTAGTCTCGGCGTTGTTATTTGGCGAAAAAATGCACGAGCTACGTGGCATCACACAGCATGATCAAGAAAGGTGACTTCGACGTATCGTCGCCGTTGTGTTACTCAATGGCGTCGATGTGTTGTAAAAAAGTGTCAAAACAACTTCGTAACGTCACGAAATTATGTGTACACGTGTAGTTCAGGCTCAGCAAGTCTTGAGAACTTCTTGACGTCAAGACAGTGTGTGTGCAAGTGTAGCACGGGCTCAACATGTGATAAGAACTTCGTGACGTCACAACATTGTTTTTACACATGTTGCACGGACTCAGCATAGCATATGAACTTCGTTAAGTCACGACATTGTGCGTTCAGTTGAAGCACGGTCTGAGCATGTCATCAGAACTTCGTGACACCACGATAGTGTGTGTACACGTGTTGTACGGGCTCGGCTCAAAACCGCGGCACCACGCTGGCTTTCACATCCGATTCCACATAACTTGTTTGGGGATTTGTCATGAAATTATTTGTACGGCTAGTCACCTATACCTCTTCAAGTTGGAAAGTTGTTTGATTACTGGCATAAGTACATGTTAGTTCTCTTAAAACTGGTAAACAGAGGTTAAGTGTATGAAGGTTATATGACCGCCTTGATGTGACTGACATTCTGTTGAAAACGGCGAAAAATCATCACGAACAAACAAAACAGAAATGGTGCAATTTTTTGCGGTGTTTATTGGATAGTTAACAACGAACACCAATGACATGTTTATATAGATAGAGACATCGAGTATCATGTATGTAAAGAACAATAAAACATACTTATATATCCGACGAGAGAGAAGAAAGAAAAAAATCCAAAATTAGTCATGCTTAATTTTCGTGTCCTTTAAATAAGAATTCTTTATTGTGTTTCCACGTGCTTTCTTAATATATTATTTATAAAACAATAACATTAAAATCGCTTTAGTCGTGTAATTCGTGACACGCTAACGTAGACAAATAAAGCGGTTCAAAAGAGCACAGAATCATTGAACCATTTAGAATGCATTTACACATAAATATGTAACGGTAACAAAACAAAAGGTCAGTTTTTACCTCTATTTACACAGCATGGCGATTTGTTGCTGTGTATTGAACTTCCATTGCTTGGAATTACATGTTGTATTTTGATATTTGATATATGGCCCTAAAAATGGAGTATCACTCGGTAAGTTTTTTTATTTATTTTAGAGCTGATTTTATTTCATTTATTTTAATACTACATATTAATTAATATAATAATATGTAACGCATTCGATCGGAAAGTCTTCCAAATGACACCATCCGTTTGACTTTGGGTTACCTCAAAATGCACTAGTATACAAGGGATGTAACTGTGATAGCTAATACAACAAATTAATAACAGATTTGTTTCCCTTTCAGACTTTTTATATTGGACTTGCACATTAAATTTCGTTTAGTTTGAATGTAGATTTTGACAATAAAGTTTGAAAATATTAATATGAAATCTATCTTTTGTAAAACTTATATGAATCTGTTGTACTAAATCGTTGATTCTTCAAAGAAAAGTGAGTTTAAGCTAACCACGTGATTTTTTCTTTATGCATATTTGCGTTAACATAGAGGCCTTTAACAGAAATAATAATCTTTATTACATACCTGACTAAGAAGTAACAGAATTACGTTGATTGTGTATGGTCTTGTATTTTTCTGGTCTGTTTCATACAATATTTTATTCCAGATTTATCATTTACTACGAAATTTCAGTCATTTCATCAGAAAAATATAAATATGGAAATTATGATTGATTATTTAGGACTTACAAATATTACGACCTAAGAGTTGGAAGAATTTAAGTTGAAAGCGACACATGTATACTAGAGTTATTTTGGAGCAATAATAATATTTTCGGCTTTTAAAAAAAATATATTAAAGGCCATGTAAAGTGACATGTTAAACGCGAAGTCCTTTTTCCTAAGGGGCTGAAATAGCTGGAATCGAGAGTATTGTCTATATGATCGTAGCAAAATATTCGGATATGGTCTTACTTCTGTTGTGAGCAAGCACCGTTATTAAGCATAAATGAGTCTCGATCTGGGAAAATAGGGCTTAATGCAGGTGTGTAAAGTGTCATCCCAGATTATCATGTGCCGTCCACACAGGCATATCAGGGACTTAACCGTATCCGTCTTAACTGGATTTTCGCTAAGAGACTTCATTTAAACGAAAATTACCATAAAGGTTGATACAGGCTAATCTGGGACGACACTTTACGCATATTCTTTAAGCCCAGTTTTCCCATAACGAGTCTCAAATACAAGCTAGATATTCGCATAGGGTCTAACTCTAACTTCTATTGCTAGCGAGTCCTATAACTAAACATCAATCGAAATTGTCTCACTGTTTTTGTCATCCAGGGTGATGATGTAGTCAAACTCGGCGGTCGTGATTTTTTGGTCCCTGGGCATGACGTCCATCCGGTCGAACCCGCCGTCCACCATATCTGTCAGCTTGTGTCCGTGGGGAAGCACCACATCGCAAGTGGGCTGCGCACTACGTCACGAGATCGTGTGTAAACGTAAGTTCACGTTTTGCATAAAGCTATTCACGGTGTTTGCTTGAAACTTATAATACATAGTTTCTGTTAAATTTTCCACACACGAAATCATCCCCCATAACTATTGATTTTAATCTAACAGATTGATTTTTACCTCTAAAGTAAACAATTTGGTTGAAGTCTTTAATGTCCCATAGCTAAAATAGCAGTATCATACTACCAAAAGATATTTACGTGAAACTTTAATCACATAGTTACCATGGTTACCATCAATGTATCCTCAGGGCAACCACCATGAAAAGCGAGCCCCATAAATATGTTTTGTAGTTTGACAAATTGACGCGAGGCCCAGCATTATTAAAGCATTGTTATTTAAAATTTTAAAGCCTTATATTTTGTATCATATGTGGCAGTTTTTCATGCTTATATACAGTGAGCAAAATGTGAATGGTCAGTCCAAGAGAATAGCAGGTTTATAGCAAATATCAATGAACATATAAATAAATTCATGTTAACATAAACAGACACGTCGATAAATAATGCACGAACGAACAAACGAACGAACAAAATTATCTTATCGGAACGGCAGAGCACTATGTACACGAAATACGCAAACCTTTACAGAAGATACACTTAAAACAAGATATAAAATAGTGTTTTTTTTTTCAAAAATAAATATTATATAATAAAATTAACGTACATACATACCCGAATACGGTGCCTATCAAAGCGATCAGGATCACGGGTTGCATCTGCAAGAATGCCATAAGCCATTATATAACCCTTTGAGTGCTGGAACCGGATTTTGAAGGCCTTTGCAAACAGTTTGGATCCAGATGAGACGCCACAGAACGTGGCGTCTCATCAGGATCCAAATTGTTTGCTATTCTGATAGTATTATTTGAAAAAAATCAAACAAAATGCTAATTTTAGAAATTCAGCAGACGACATTTTAGCAGATGACAAATTTCCCAGCATGCAAAGGGTTAATGGAACTTAAATACATACTTTGTAAATACATTTGTCTTTTTGTAGAACATATTGTATTATATTCATTAAAAGGTCGTTTAGTCGGAAAACAAGACGATTAGATAAATAAAAAAAAATCACCCGGCGCATTTTTACTCCACCATACACTTTAACACAGAACCTGTTGTTTATTATAACAAATCAGTTTTTTTATAACTTGCGCTGCATCCTGCATTATTATTTTGCTCCCCACCCTAACACAACTTTATTAACTGTTAATATAATTTGAATATATTTATATACAAATCTAGAAACAATAATTTGAATAATCGCTTCTAGTAGTTTAAATTATCCAGCAAATGTTTTGTTTTTTTCGTTTGTTTTTTTTGCGACCCTAGAAATTTCGCGTTTGACCATGTTAACATGTTGGTCGATCTCCCAAACAAACTTATAAGGACTTTTCTGCCAAAATACTCATAACAAAAAATCACACCCCTTACGTGCACTTGTTCACGGATTGGAGCATTTTTGAAGTGTGTCAGAAAATGTC
The DNA here is from genome assembly GCA_007657795.1 of Dreissena rostriformis. Classification (NCBI taxonomy): domain Eukaryota; kingdom Metazoa; phylum Mollusca; class Bivalvia; order Myida; family Dreissenidae; genus Dreissena; species Dreissena rostriformis. Next base: position 72,709 of record VMBQ01000547.1, on the reverse strand, counting down.
TAAAATTGCTAGATGTTTTACCACGTAACTGTTGAGTTCCATTTAAATGACAAGAATAAATTTTTAAGAAAGATAAAATAAAGAACTTTGTCCCTAGCGGTGCTTGAACGAATGTCCTTTGGTGTTTGTACTTAATATAAGTGATCCGCATGTTGTAAGAAAATGTAAGGAAACAACAGAATCATTCCAAATAATTCAATTGTGACGCGTTTCTAGCGCTTCAATTTAAATCAATTTAAAATGATGATAATGCATAAACAAAAGTTTCTTTCCATTATAAGTCTACGTTTTAAGTGCAATTAAGGCATTTCGCTTCCTGATTTAAAGCGTCCTTTTGTTCTTAGAATCTGTGGAAACATCTTATTTTTGACACTATCTGAAAACTAGTCCATTTACAGGTCTAACAGCCACACACACTACGTATTTATGTATTGAAAACACGTTTGGTGTTTGTGCTCAATCCACAAACAAAGTGATCCCAATGCGTCTTACATGTAAAAAAAAACAACAACAACACCCACACCTTACCGTTCAATGTCGATTTACAATCAGAACTAAGACAAATCAGCGAGCAGCAGCTGGTTTGTTTTATCTGAGCCCCTTGCTATAAAGACGACATGGGCGGCGCATGGTACAGGAAGAGGGTTGGGGCGTCATACGCTTTCTCTATAACGTCAAACTTTGATTTGCAAAACATGCTCCAATCCATAGTTGCGTTTATAATTATTGTTACTACCACGGGATACGCTTATTATTATTTATTTATTATTATTGTCAAAATATTGTTTATTGCAGTCAATTTATCACCTTCATAATCTTTTAACTTAATTACGTAATCACACCAGATTCGCTTTCCTTTGCCTTTGATATCAGTAAACGAAATATATGCGGGAAAATCGGAGAAAAGTTTGTAGCAATGCTTATGTCATGTTACTGTGAATGCCTGTTGTTTTTATATTAGAGATTCTTGTCGATGACAATTTTCATCTAAAGTCATGAAATTGCAAAACATTTATTCACTAAAATACTCTGAGTCTTACACAATAAGATACAGACAAAATAAAACAAAAACTCAGATACTATAGTCTATACAGCAAGTAGCGTACACATAACACTGAATCTTTCTGCCTCCCCCATTCCAAAAAAAAAAAGCAAAAACAATGTGGTACGCCCCAGTTATCATATACAAATCACGAGCTGGACACTGCAAGAGTATCATTTGATTAGTAAAGACGGCACGATCTCTGTGACGAATATTTGGCCGTGTTTTATATAATGACCTGAAATGACCACGAACCACCTGAAACAGCTATCACAGACACATCACGATCTTGGCACTGTAACTACTGACACGTAGAGACGGCACGATCAATGTGACGATTATTTGGTTGTGTTTCAAATGTTTGCCTGAAAGGGACGGCGGGACTCGTTCTCAGACTGTGTTTGTGCCCCCGCGGTGGTAATGAAAGAAAGGCATATAATGTTTACTAAGCCCACGTGTTCATTCATGCGTGCGTATGTACGTGCTTGAGTGCGTGCGCGCGCGCGTGTGATTTGGAAACAAATTGGCACACATTATCATTATATTTTCTTGTGAAATGCAATAACAATGTCTCTCGCTTACCGGACAAAGTCGCAATGGACGTGCACGTTTGTTTATATTCAGTATACAATATAGTTAGAGTGAAGGATTGGATAGCCGAAAAAAGTGGCACAAATCATAATCATTTCAATGCGAAAACCAGCGTCCACTTGTTCAGGGTGGTTTTAAAGCGAGATTTCAATGTCTGTTTGGTATAAATGGAGGAGTTGTGTTAACATTTGGTTATATTTTCATCCGGGTGATCTTTATTTATTGTTGAATATGCACGTTTATATGTAAGTTTCCACCATCACTCTTCCCAAGTTCTTCAATTGCACGAAGACAATGGTTATTGAGAGAAAAACGCACTTACAAAAAGTGATAACCGGCATTCACTTTGTCGAACAGCTTTTATTTGTCCATCAACACAGTTTCATAATGCTTGACCACTTAAATACTGTTCACTTTATGTTAGTTAATCATCCTTTTTTTAATCTTGTAACATCATTGACTATATATAACAGAACACATAATGTTGTCACTGAAAGAAATGTTACAAACCAAGTATCGTTTGTTAGAACCACTATTTGCACGAAATACATATATGTATACAATATATGCTTTAAAATGAATAAAAAAAAGGTTAAGGAAAATGCGCAAAATATTTCAGACAAGTAAGATACTCGACCAAAACAAGTCCATACTTTTTTATCTGATTATATGTTTGATGATTATGGATTTCCTTTATCGAATTATACATACTGACGGTAACAGGAATTACTCTCTTGATACTGTTTCAAAAGCATTGCATATTTTAATGCCCCGAAGGTGGGCATATAGTGGTCGCACTGTCCGTCTGTCTGTCTGTCCGTCTCTCTGTCCGTCTGAAATTCCGTCATACTTTGCGTTTAGGTTTCGAAAAATGTGGAAACACACTTTGCGTTTGGGTTTAGAAAAATGTGGAAAAAGGGGGCATATGTCATCCTATAGTGACAAGCCTTGTTATTGTGATATAAAGACTGACAAGTCTTTGAAGGACTATTCACATATTGGCCAGACGACACTCACAAAAAATGACCTATTTAAATACTTAGACATAATTATATTATAACTGTTGTTTTGTTTGTCACGTTAAGATTATCATCAAATCAACTAAATGGTTTATGTTCCCGGCATCTACTTTAAGACTTTAAGGGCCAGTCACATTATGATGCCGGTGGAGCCCCGATTCGTTATCCGGGATCTACCGGGATGAACCGGGGCTATACCGGGATGAACCTGGGCTCCACAGGGGACGACCGGGATGAACCGGGGACGACCGGGGACAACCGGGGCTCCACCGGGAAAGTATTAAAATGTTTTATACCTCTGGGATAAACCGGGAGTCACCGGGAAGGACCGGCAACGACCGGCGCGGCACCGGGAACAACCGAGACTGCACCGGGAACAACCGGGACGGCACCTTAGCTCCACCGGGGCCAAAACAGACCCCAGCAGAGCTACGTCAACGCAACGGTTGTCGCCGTTAGTGCCCCGGTGAATGCCGGCAGTGTCCCGGTAAAGATACGGTACATCGGTAAACCGGCGCTCTGCCGGGACGCCACCGGCATTCACCGTGGCTCCACCTGGGCATTACCGGCGACGACCGGAGTTAAACCGGGGCGTTGCCGTAGCTCTGCCGGGTCTGATACCGGTATAGCCCCGGTGACGGCCGGTGGAGTTACGGTTTACCGGGACTCTGCCGGGACGCTGCCGGCTTTCACCGGGGCTCCACCTGGGCATTACCGGCGACAACAGTGGCTCTGCCGGGGCTTCACCGGGATAAACCGTAGCTAGTCCGGGGTTGACCGGGACTCTGTCGGGTTGTTGACCGGCTTCAACCGCATGAACCGGGGCAGCACCGGGAAATAGTGTGACCGCGTTAAAACATTTCTACGCATCATCCCGGTTCTCGCCGGTCGACCGGCGTTGGCAAACCGGGATGGACCGGGACTCTACCGGCAATAGTGAGACTAGAGCTTAAAACTTATTCAAATGGGCCCATCAATCAAAATTGACGATTCTTCCAACGGGGACATTGGTGGTAATTGAACACAGCGTCTTTTTAAAGTTATTTTGATACGTTATACAATGTATATAGATTATTCTGAACAGTGTAGTTTTTGTTGTAAGCATATTGAATGTCCTTTTCCAAAAAGACAAATAAAAGTGAACAAGCCCGTTTAAATATTCATACATTTCGTCAACCCCATGCGGAGGGCCGAATTGCGTTATATATAAATCTGAACATTAGAAATCTCGGAAAAAAACGTGACTTGTTCCATCGTCGACGTTATACAGAGTCACGTTAAGCGTGATATTTTATCATTTCTCCTTATCGATGGGGTTATTATGGCATAATATATACTGTAGATAAAAGCGTGAACTCACATTCAGTATTACTCTAAAGTTACAATGTCAAAAGATAAGGTTTATGACGCATATAAACGTATAAGTACATTTCAGACGAAGATTGCACAGGGTCATAGACCGTCCTTTAAAACTCAACAGTATGCACCCACGAACAACTGAATTACTTACCAAACTTACAACACTTATCCCCCCTTATTGAAATTGATCCATTGACCATGTTTGCAAATTGCGTTTGTAATTGATCAAATTGTTGGACCTTTTTACACGTAGAAAATTGACTTATAAGACAGTTATAAATGTCTAAACTATTCCAAATTGGGTTTCAACTTATTTCCGAGAGCACGAGTTGATATATTTTTTATGAAATTCGTGTATAGATACACTGTGTCCAGCCTGACTTTACATGTACTGCATAGGATAAAGAACGAAGTTACCGTTACTATAACAGCAAAATATTATCCGCTTGAAAAATCGAGAAAATTGGAGTAATTGTGATAAAACTTCTAAATATCTTATAAATAGACCTAGCTTGGGATAAGTTCAAATTCAAGATCATCGTAAGTTAATATAGAACATTGGTTTTCATTCAATAAGTCGAGAACAAACGGGAACCTAAGTTGCTCCCCTTTCACCTCTCTTTACAGATAGAATCCAAGGTGGACCAAATTGTCCATTGGTTCACCTCATGCTATTTGTAATTCCCGGTTTCTCTTTTTTTTTCATTGTGATATTGCGGTAATTTATTGATAATATTGACATGATGATGTTAACTTGAGAATGTAGAATCAGCGTAGTTTAATAAAAATAAGTGAGAATAGCATGTATCCAAATGCACAATATAATAATTTTATAAACTGCGGTGACATTTAAAGGGGCCGTCCAACAGATTTTGGCATGTATTGAAGCTTGTCATNATCGTACGTAAATTACTTGTATTTGGACCTCACAGGGGATTGTACATAATATGATGGGTGAGTTCATAAAAACTCAGTACGTAAATACTGTATATTGAAAGTGTGTCGGCCGGTAAAGGTCATATATACACACCACATAATAAGTTTTCCACTCAAAAATAAAATAATATGTCCGGTATGGTGACGACCAAACAAATTCACATGCTGCCGGGAACGGGTATGGAATCAAGTTCGCCTAGGTGACAAGCGCGTGTACCAACCACTGTGCTTATCGGACACCCGTATTGACGGAATCACCTAAAATCAACCTTCTTTTATATTAATTATTTTCGGTCCTGGGCAAATCGTGTTTGGTCGGTATTGCTGACGTGTTAATTCGTGTCGTTTTCGTTAAGGTCCGGGAATGGTCCGTATAGATGGCGTGTTGGTTCGTGTTTATCCGGGGCTATCCATATCTCTGCCATGTTGATACGGGTCGGTCCGTGTGGATACCGTGTTGGCACCGGGTGATGGTCTTTGGCAGACCGTCGACGCTAAAAAAAAATCCAAAATCTCCACGGATCGTCCGGGACTGCCGTTTTCATCCGTGCTTATATGTGACTGGGCTTTACGGGTAGGTAGTTGAACATTTCTTGACCTGTTGGGGTTTAAGCGTTGCTTCAACGAGTTGCTTGTGTTAACTAGGCAGTAACAAAATTGTTATCAATAAGTATTGATTAAAAACAAACACTTTGTGGAAACACAATATGGAACATTTGTTTGTTCCAAACACACAAAAAACTGTTTCGCCTGTAGGCTTACCGGATATGCCATCGAATACCGAAACAACAAGAAGGAGAAACAGACAGCGTATTGCTGTCAAAAGGGTACAGAATTTGCGATTTAATTTATGAAAAAAAAACACACACTGTAATTACCAGGCACTGTCATTATGTAATTTTAAATGAAGGTCACTAACTTCTTAAAAAAAGAACGCACACGTGAAACCTTAACAGTATGCGTTGTAGCTATGGATATCATTATTCTGACAACATTTGTCGAAAGAAGTGCGTAAAATGTAGGAGTTGAACATATCTATAAATAAGTCGCCGTAAAGTCGCCATCTTTGGAATTCTTGGCGTCTACGTGCATTCCCCCGATGGCCATACAGCGTCCTTGACGATCATACCGTTTCCAAGGTCGCCGTTATTACGCAAGTCCGGTTTGACGGGGGTAATAATGACGCGGATCATTGATATTAGCTTTGCGACATACTCTACTGGTTCTCTACGAAGATGTTTACCACATTTTCTCCCTGTGTCAACTTGGAAACGTCCATTGTCACATGCTTTGCATTTACAAAAAGACCTTTAATAAAGCCTCAGGGGCAAGATGTTTCGTATTGGATATATGTATTGATGAATTCTCTACTTAAAACGTAAACATTATGCTATTGATGTAAAAAGTGGTCAGATAACGGGTTCACATTGTTAATACATCACTATGAAATTACAAGTCCCAGATGCTTCGTATTTGGTATGAAGCAACACATACTGGTCCCCTAAAATGCATTTTCAAATTATGCCATTATTGGAAAGGTGACCACGCCCTATGATATTGTGGTTTATGTCGTTTATTCGAAAATATACAATTAAATATACATAAACGCGATCAGAATATTTCGTCCCTTCTATGAAACCGCAAGACTCAGATGTTGCATATTGTATATATTGTTGCATATGCTACATACATACATTTACAATTGCCTGGTGAGTCGCAACACAATCTCTACAAATTATTGGATTCAATATCCGGTCCTGTCAAGATCATGTGGTTATGAAAATAACCCTTTGCATGCTGGGAAATTTGTCGTCTGCTAAAATGTTGTCTGCTAAATTTCTAAAATTAGCATTTTCTTCGATTTTTTTTCGAAGAATACTATCAGAATAGCAAACAGTTTGGATCCTGATGAGACGCCACGTTTTGTGGCGTCTCATCTGGATCCAAACTGTTTGCAAAGGCCTTCAAAATCCGGTTCCAGCGCTCAAAGGGATAAACCTGACCAATTCTTATACATTTGTGATGAACTATTACATGATCTGAGATTTTTCCGAGTACAGGTTATGAACATATTGTGAAAGACCACGCATGGAACAATCTGTATTTGACGTTTTCATTACCTTTTTGTTTTTATACCACAAAATATGGATTGTGAGTACGGTTTCCAGCTGGGCCAATTTTGTCAAGAAGCACATTCTATACTAGGACATGGTTATTAGAATTATCTGGCTAAATATGTGGAACAAAGATAAAGGTCCTCGGAAGCATAACATAGTTTTCAAACAATCATATTTTCCATGCTTTTTTATCAAAGCCTATTATTATTATAATTATTTACTTCAAGGACTCCAAACGTTTAAAATGCGCCCACTTGTATTCTGTGTTAACTTTACTTTCGAATACGTATGCAAGCGTTAAGATGAAAGTTACTTTTTTATTCGAAACATTTTAAGTTTTGAAACTGAATTAAATAACGTAAATGATTAGTAGTCTTTCAAGTTTCGCCCTATCCACAATAAAGACGTTTTTGAACAAAATTAAGAAAGGATTTCATGCACAATTTGGCTAAAAATAAAGATCATAGTACTTCCCATCATAATACGCTCTTAGCCCATTTATGCCTAGCGTCTAGAAAAAAAGGCCTTGGCAAACAGCGTAGACCCAGATGATACGCCGCATGATGCGGCGTCTCATCAGGGTCTGCGCTGTTTTCTTAAAGGAATTTCAGTAAGAAATATTCTAAATATAGAAATAAATATACTAGACATCCCTCATTTTGGAAATAAATTGATCCAATTTAGAAGGATGTGAGAGTCCACTAGGCATAAATGGGTTAAGTCAGACAGATAAGTCGAGAAGCGACACTTGGGAACATTCAAAGATCCGCGACTACACGACTATATATTTTATCCACACACATCCGTACAAATATAGAACCTGGTTTACAGTGTGCATGACCGCTTTTATTTGGTTCACAATGCAATACAACAGCCACAAAACAACACACAAATACACCGATGCCTGGCATACATCAAACTATTGTTAACAGCCCTTAATACAATTATGCTCTGGAAAAAATATAGAATACATTTCTATTTACAACTACAGACCTTATACACATGAAATTAGGCAATAAACAATTGTAGATACGTGTCTATGCACACAATCTTTGAACAATATTTTCCTTTGAAGATTTTCAGCTAGCATCGAAAAACGACCAATAAGAATAAATGTTTCCCTTTTAAAAAACATTTTATATAGGAATGAAGGACTTTACCATATCATGCGAATACATAAATTTATAAATGAATCAAATAATATATAAACACAGACAGAAACAGAAATTAACTAGAGCTTTGTCACANTCACAGACGTGACGAATACCCCCACATGCCGCATTGACACAGAATATTTTGCATGTTGTCTTCACAAAAAAAAACAGCGGACACCATGCTCAATGTTAAAAACGCACTGTGACCCGTGACCTAGTTTTTTACTCGGCATGGGCCATGTTCGAACTTGGCTTACACATCATCAAGATACAACTTCTGACAAAGTTTGGTGAAGATCGGATGAAAACTACTTAAATTAGAGAGCGGACACCATGCTGAATGTTGAAAAAAATCACAAAGTGACCCCGTGACCTTGTTTTTGGCCCGGCATGGCCCGTGTTCAAACTTGGCTTAGAGATCATGTAGATAAAACGTCTGAGCAAGTTTGGTGAAGATTGGATGAAAACTACTTGAATTAGAGAGCGGACAACATGCTGAATGTTTAAAACGCACTAAGTGACCCCGTAACCTAGTTTTTGACCCGGCATGACCCATATTAATACTTGACCTAGACATTATCTAGATACAACTTCTGAGCAAGTTTGGTGAAGATTGGATGAAAACTACTTGAATTAAAGAGCGGACACCATGCTGAATGTTTCAAACACACTACGTGACCCCGTGACCTAGTTTTTGACCCGGCATGGCCCATGTTCGAACTTGACCTAGACATCATCTATCTACAACTTCTGACCAAGTTTGGTGAAGATTGGATGAAAACAACTTGAATTAGTTTGCGGACAAAATGCAGAATGTTTTAAACGCACTACGTGACCCCGTGACCTAGTTTGTGACCCGGCATGACCCATATTTGAACTTGACCTAGACATTATCTAGATACAACTTCTGACCAAGTTTGGTGAAGATCGGATGAAAACAAACTGAATTAGAGNTGATTGAACTGGGGCCAACGCCCTGGAACGGTCAATACAAAACATGCGTACGACTTTCATAGTTGTAGGCTACTGATAATTATCATTTATCACTTTTACAATTCTATTGCGGACATGTACGGGTATTTGCATGCTTGACATCAAAATATTGATATAAACAAGAAATATTGATACTGCATATATGAACAACCAAACCTATATAAACAACCAAACCTATTATTGCTAAAAAAAAATACTCGTTAATGATAATCAGAATCGACAACTACAACTTCTTGAATTTACATATCAGACATAGTCATTGGCAATTGCACGTATTTAAATATGATCATGTTTCACTTGAGTCACTTAAACAACATATATCCAACGGTTTCATTCCGGTACTTTCGGTTAAGAACTTTACAAATAAAAATACGAAGAAAAACAATAAAACTCATATCAATATATAATATAAAAATATAACATTTTAAAAGAGAATTTAATCTTATTTAAGCAAATGATTAATTATATGCAAATATCATTAAACATATCATGCAACCGCATTTATCTTCATCTTCTTACGAATGTGGTGACCTTTCTACGGACTGAGAGTGTATTCAAACACATGCGCACGATCTAAATATGAATAACCAACCACTATCCGTCTCCTGCGTTCATCAATGGCTACCGCTGACCCTTTCTCACGTTTAGGCATGAGTTGTTTGACGTTGTTGGAAGAACCGCTGCGAATCACTTGATGCAATACAGAATCAGATGACAACACGTACATATTACCTTGTGAATCACACGTAACATCCATAATCGAAAGGTCCGTTGACTGCCCGAAAAATGTACGGTTCTTCCACAAACAAAGTCCTACTGCGTATACTGTATCCGTCTTACACCTGCCGTCTTGTATATCAAATATGAATATGGTCTTTGAGTCTGCTAAGATGATTTGGTTGCTTCTTTTACACGCGTGTATTCTTCTAGGGTCAGAAAAACGTTCCATTGATTTGTTACTTGAATCTTCGAACTCGTCGAATACGTAACACACACGGCCTGTCTTAATGTCCAGCAATTGGATTTCGTGTTTTGATTTCAAACTCGTCGATTGCACAAGCACTGCCAAATGCTGAACAAACATAGATAAACTTATGACATTGCTGCTGCATTTTAATTTATATTTCTCTTGAAATATATCCTTGTATTCGAAGATTGTTATTGTGTGTGTCATACCAAAGCATAATGCAACAGTAAAGACACCATCATGTGTCTCTTCTAAGACACACATGTCATTGGTCTCTTGTTGTAGATCAACTGTTGATATCAATGTCAGTTTCAGCGAATACAATTTTAAAGCCTTGTCACGACACAAAACAAGTATTCTACCATCGCTTAGTACATGTAAAGCTGTTATAGAACGTCCCTCCGTCGAATCTTTAAATTTTATTGAGGATACTTTATTTTCAATCGTCATTAGACCCAAATTCTGTGTTGTAGAATTTTGTTGACGCATGAGAGCCTCGTCCACCTGTATTCCAATGTCTCGTGTTTTTGTATGAGAAAATGGTGACTGGCAATCATCTGACGGTGCTTCGTCACTGAAGAATTCCGAGTAATCGTCCTGTGTATTAGTAAGCACTACATCACATTCGCTTAGCAGGCTTACTATATCTTCAGTCTTGACAGGGGCCATAAATCGAACGTGTTTAGACGCCATGCATTTTACGGAGTCGTCCTCTTTAAGATCTTTGAGCAACGATTTCATTCTTAAGGTAAGTACTACATTTTCTTTTATTGAACCATACTTCAAAGAAATCGCGGATAACGATTCGTATTTTATCATCTTTTCTTCGATACTTGATAGTCTTTGCTCAAAGTCACTCAGAGCTTGAGATAACGATGAAATAAAATGTTCACGTCTTCCAGTCAAAGTGCCATCTAAGTTCTCAACGTTTGCCCTCATAGAATGAAGAAAATTCCGTATCTCGTCTTCTACCTCACTATTGTTAATCTGAACAGCTTTAGCTAGTTTCTTCATAGCGGTACGTTCAGCTTTGTATGTCCTCTTGAGCTCTTCAATAAGTTCCTTTGATTCAGTGTGGTCTTCATCTTGTCGGCATGTTATGTCAACTACGTCCGCGCACATTCTGTGGTCACTGTGAAGACATTTCAGGCAAATTAATACACCGTGAGTTTGGCACTTTTGGTCCAATTCTATGTCTGGGTGCGTCGGGCAACGTGATAATTCTTTCATTTGTACAAACAAGCTTGAATTAATAGGTAATTCGTCGTCCCCAAGAACTTTGTGTGCGCGGGATGCTTTGTGTTTTCTATGTTCTCGGGTGCATCCAGTGCAGAGATATTCCAGACAGTCCACACAAAAATGGTTCACCTCTACTGTTTCACCATCAAACGAACAAGGTCCACATTTCTGCAAATTCTTCTCATCTTGGCTTGCCATTATGTATTGTAGCACGATCAATTCTAAATGAAGAAGGCATTTATTTTTTAAATATGTCATATACAACATTTCAGTTTAAAGTAATGCTTAATTAAGAAGGACAGTATTCAAAAACACACCATAAATGATATATTCAAGAGAGTGTGTATATGTTTAAATATGTATATAAATTCGTATTTATATTTCTACAATTGTTTTGATGGGTTGGAAAGGCTTTTATCCTTTAAATTAGTTACAGTTCATGTATTTTATTGTTTTATGTGTCTGTTTTATTAAGCTTGTACACAGTGAAAAACTGCTTTTTGGTGAACGTGCGATTTGAAGAACCAACGTAATAGGGTAATAAATTGGAATTTGAAACAACAGTTAGAGTATTTTGTTGACTTGCTTGTCTGCCTTATTATACTCAGTAAAACAACATGCTTTTTTGTGTACGAATTTAAGTATGGTATGTGTGTCGGTGTTACAAGTACATTTCTACATACTTTCTTTATGTATTTAAATAACTAAAACTTTAAAGTACGTGTTAGCATGCAATTTATTTTCGTTTTATGTCTATAGCAAATTCCTTAAATTCTGTAAAGCTAATTGTGATGACAGTGTAATATTAGCAGGCATTTTCATTAAAAAGTACAAACACAGATGTTTAATCAGCATAAAAAACTCAAATAATTCATGATGTATTATTTCTGTATAGAACATTTATACAATTGAGATTGTTAAAGTGTGCATAACTCAATGATCTGTGTAAAACGTGAATATAAAGCTGACAGGTTTGTTCGTAAATCAGATCAGCGTTTATCATTTTAATTTATAACACGAGCGCCCATGTAACACTTCAGATTTTAAACCGACCCAGCTACAATCAGCACGTATAAAGATAAAAAGTAGAAATTTTATTGAGAATACATAGAACAATGTACAACACGTTATGAACATTAGTTAATAATATATATCATGTTTGGACCAGATACTGATACTATGATTTTCAATGTTCATTATACATATTGTCATGTAAGTGATTCCAAGCGATACCATTATACTAATGAATCAGACAAAAGTTTGACGAAACAAATTTTGTATCATGTATTGTTCAACAAAGTTAAAACAATATTAGTTCACCTACTAAAGAATCATTACAGGACAATGATAGATAATAACAGACCATTGATAAAGTTAGTCAACGGCACTTCTTTTTAAATCAACTTATTTTTTGCTTATTTGTATGAATCGTTCTTGCAACAATACATTACTTTCTACTCTATTATTACAATTTAATCAAAGAACGTTCCTTATTGTTGACTAACAATTAATTGAAAAATCGATGTACTCAAACAAACTGGAAAATTTCGTAGTTTAGTTTATTTGTTTGTCGTAATAAATTTTGAAATATAATTGCAAAATTTCGGTTTTCCTCCTAGTTCCGTTTTTAGAAACTGGAAGACAACGACATATTTCAAAAAGGAAAGGATATGCAAAGTGTGTACTGAAATTGAAAACAAATATCTGTTTTTATATATAAACTTTAAAACAAAGTATGAAACTTGTGTACATTCGCTGTTTTTTGTTAAAACTGATCTAACCTTCTGGCGTATACTAACCCTGTCATACATTTCTCAAGAATGCATGCAATTTAATTCACGTTTGAAATTGCACGTGTATTTATGCCTCTTTTATTGCCTTTATTAGCATGAACCAATGATTTTTTTAAACATAAATAATTGATGTCAAATGCCTGCAGGAATAATATTTAAGGTATTAGNTACCTAAGTTTGGAAGATCGTATGAACATTGTGTGATTGTATTGTCTACGTGACCTAGATTTAAAGGCATTAAAATATATCACGCACAATTTTGTGTGTTGTCCATGCACTATCGATACATATTGTTCGGTAAGATGAGCTTTATAAAGACAAAAGAAACTTACGTCTACGGATTTATTCGGAAAACGCACCTTTAGAAATTAAACTACTTCCTCAAAATGGCTACCAAGTAGAAACATAATTTCTATTTAAAGCTCGAAGCTAGGCATGTTCTATTTATAATCATTTTCTGAAAATGAAAAGTAAATCGCAAGTGTATGGAAGCGCTGGAGGGCCCTTTTGACTTCTCACTATTGACTTGTGAGTTTTGACTTGGAGTTTGGACTTGTGTCTTGTGACTTCTTAGGTGTGATTTTTTTTAATTAAACCGCACTTGAAGACGGCGAGCGAGCGAAGACGATTGTGCGAGAATATGAAATTCGTGTGTGTATGTTGTTTTCTGTGCACTCCGTAGGAGACAACCGATGGTGTGGTGTCAGCCTATCTGCCTTTATCGTCTCCGAATAATTAAAAAGCAACACTCATTGAAGGATATTTCAAACAAGGTTTCAAATACAGTGAAATTCTTGGATTTTTGCTACTTTAGCATGGCATTTAATTGTCACTTCGTCAACTGAAAAGAATCTTGAAGAAGATGAACCTGAAACGTCGAGGTGTACATCTGCAAGCGCACTCATAAAGCGTTGTTCACGTAATTAGCATGGAAATAAATTATAGCGGACAGTCGGTCGGCTATCGGGCGATATGGCGCCGGCTGAAAGTTAATCATTATATGGATGTAAGCCAAAAAGATGTTAGGGAAATAATGAAGGTAATATATCCAAACAGCGTTGAAATGAGAAAAGCACATCGACTTAAAACACGTTTCTATTGTGCAAAAGGGCCAAACAACATTTTGCATGTAGATGGTTATGATAAGTTGAAGCCGTTTGGATTTTGTATACACGGAGCGATAGATGGTTTTAGAAGGAAAATAATCTGGTTAGAGGTTTCTGACACTAACAACGATGCATTGAAGCGCATTGAAAAATCACCTCGCATACTGTGTTGCGATGCTGGAACAGAAAACAGTATTATATGCCTTCTACAACAATTCTTTCGGAATTAAGGAACCGACCCATTTTCTGGGAGCTGCAGCGTTATTGTTGGAAAAAGCACTTCTAACCAGCGAATTGAAAGATGGTGGGGTACGATACGTTAACAATGACTACAGTGGTAAATAAACTTTTTTAAGGATTTGCGCGACTCTGGTCGTTTCAACGAGCTCGACCAGATACTTCGTGAAAATTTGAAATTTTGTTAAAATATGAACCTAATACAAACACCTGGATAGAATTGCTCAATTACAGAAAAATACTCCAACTTTAAGAAAGTCAAATTATTAGAAAAAAAGATAAATTTTATAATCTCAACGAAAGATTTTAATTTCAAGAAACCATTTTTTTTCATGTACAATTACTATAAATAAAGGTCAGTTGTTTAAGCTTTATATGTGAGTGGGTCATTGATTTAACATCCAGTAAAATGACGGAGGAAATGAATCTTTAGGCTTTAAATTTATCTAAATGACAATTTGTATATGAACATATACAATGCTTGCGTAACGCTGCACTTTAATATATAATCTATATCATCCTGATTTTACAAAAGTATTTTTTGATTCCCATGACAAAAGCTGTAAAAAGGTATTTAAGTATTTTGTATAATTTACAAATTTACAGTGTTTTTGAATTCCCCCGATGGTGGGCATAAAGTGATCGTACTGTCCGTCTGTCTGTCCGTCCGTCTGTCTGTCCGTCTGAAATTCCGTCACACTTTGCGTTTAGGTTTCGAAAAATGTGGAAAAACACTTTGCGTTTAGGTTTAGAAAAATGTGGGAAAAGGGGGCATATGTCATCATATGGTGACAAGCCTTGTTGGTATTTCTTTTTGACTTAACAAGTTGACACGAATTGCTTGTCAAAATACAAAAACAATTTAAGTCCAGAATATTATGTGTGTTATTTTCATAATTATACATCAAACTGGAGCTTTATACAGATTGTCGTTTCTTTAAACATACATAGGACATCTATTGAAGATAATTTGAAATTTGTTAATCTTTTGTTTTGAGATTTGAAGTATGACGAATAGTTTTGTTTCCAGCCCTGAAAAAGCTTATCTGTCTTACCCAGGTTTCCATCTACATAAATATGATAATTATAGAAATGCAGTATTGCGCTTTGCAATTATGTAAGCCCAATTATGTAAACCAGATCGTTCAGGGTGGAACTATTTGATCAAGTAAAGAAATTTATTTTAAGCAGCTACAACAGTTTGAAACTTAACTTTCAAAATTAATACATTGTATGTGCGTCTTTATATATGTCAGAGAGTTCATGCTTTCTGCGCAATAATTATAGGTTATTAGACGTTTCACTGTACAATACGGTGATATATTTGGACAAGCACACAGTTTGAAGTCATATTGGACGAGCCGTTAGGCGAGTCCAATATTACTTCAAACTGTGTGCGAGTCCAAATATATATCACGTATTGTACAGTTTAAACGTCTAATAAGCTTTTTATTCTATATCTCTTTCTTAAGCTCTTTGTTTGATTTTAATGCTACATATGCATGTTTATTTAATACTTTCCGGTGATTTATAGAGAAAAATCAGTGCATTAAAACTGATAAATCACTGTTTCAAACAGGGAAAAATAACAGTGAAAATTATCGATATTTTTTACTGTTAAACTGTGAAATGACATCATTGTTTGACGGAATGACGTCATTATTCCAGCGAAGTTCTCCAGTTAAACTATTTTACAATTTAAATAAACGGTTAAAAAAAAGCATAAAATAAAAAGAAAAATATATTTTCTATGATCACTCGTGAATTAAAATCGATATTCCATCGAATCCAACAAATATCCTCTATAAAATCGTTATTTGCAGCCCGATAAGCGTCTTTGTGAATCGATTATTGTGCATTCGGATACTTTTTCTCGGTAACGGCTTTTATCGTTAAAAAACAATTGTTTTGTACACTTGTACTCAACTGTCCAATATGGAAAAAATACAGACTTTTTGGATCCAATACCGGAATATATTGGACGGTCACGTGATACTTATGAAGAATGCCCATTGGATGAATTTATTTAATATAGAATAATGTATATTACAGCATGTTGTTGTAACTCACTGTTCCCTATCCTGATATACGCGTGAACATTTATTTAACTTGTTTTTATAATTATCATTCTTAAATTTTGAAGCAATAAATTTTACATAAGACAGCATTCCAGAAGTACAATGGCGATCTTTGTACATGATACATTCCATCTCCCAGGTTATCAAGGTCAGTGCGGTGTCAGCGTGTCTGGAAATTGTTTTGTCAATATTATCGCGTTTGTTTAGGCATGACATATATATTTTTTAAAGATTTTTGCTTTACAATTTTTATCATGCACACATAGTAGGAAATTTTGTTCAAACATACATATTTAAACGATTTTCAAAATGTACACCAAATACAGATTTTTTTTTATAACAAATCACGCTCCGAACAAACAATTATATTTTTAATATAACATTTTACTTGATACTAAATGAATTTTAAACATCAACATGACGTGTACAATTTTTAATTACATTAATAAGAATAATTCAATAAACTTTACCAATGTATTTGGCATGATCGCAATGATTTAATAAAGATACACACAATAAATATGTGTGTACACTTGTCAAAAGCTGTGTACAGCAAACTAAAAAAAATGTTAAAAGAACACTCTCTCATTAATATTTGAAATATTATGGAAGCTTTAAGCCATGTCGGTTTAATATATTTATGTGTTTGCTTTTTTTCCATTTATATATTGATAAATTATCAAAAAACTAATTATATGGAGAAATAAATCATCAAAATTGTTGCAGCAACCCTAAATTAATGTGGGTGTGCTGTAGCTATGAATAACGCAGCAATTAAACATTATCGGCATTAGTCAGCAAGAAACTGTTTGTGCTGATTTTTTTTACTGACGATTTTCACAAAACCAACATCAACCCTGTGAATATTTTGTTAAAGATATTTCTTGTTTACAGTATTGTTTGTACATAATACGTAATTTGTTGAATGCTGATGATTTATAATTGTTTATTATATTATTGGTACTGGTGCTTTAAATGTGTAAATAAAATTACAGTACACAAGCTATCTGACATATCTATGTTTTGTTTTGTTGGATTTAGTTGAAATTTGTTCAAAGCATAACCAATGGAAAATCGTTTGCTCTGAAACCCCAAAGGTAAGGGGTTTAATAGTTTGTGTTCAACATGGTATGAGAGTCCACTACTAAGTTTGTTCAAATCATGTCATTCGGGTCGAATTTGGTGCCACCCTAGTGTTAACTTATATTTTTGTTTTATAGTAAAACTGTTTATTTGTTATAATATTTCTAAGATCACATCTGTGTCACCATTGTTTGTTTTTCTGGAGGGTATATTCGACGTTCTGTCGTTTTGAAGACCTTCAAACCCGCCAATATGAAACAACGACACATTTGCCTGCCAGAACTACAAAAGGACGCCAATACGAAATTACGACAAATGTGTTGGCCATTTTGTCCTTTTGTCGGTATGTACTATACGGGTCTTCGTTGCGGCGGGCGATACCACTACATATATGTCATAACTTAAGTTTCCTTTCTGTCACCAGCTGTATTTTGTTTACTTTGATAAACTGGACATCGTGTGTGCTATAATTACCACCCACAGTCACAATCCCCTCACTTGATGTTATCTGAAACATGTCCATTCGATAGGCAGTCACACTCCAGTGACTCACCAGCTGGTACTGCTGGTCAATCATCTTGATTTCGTAATATCCATTTCTGAAACCAGAACGCATATGGCTCTGTTAAGGCATAAGGAGTACACACTTGATTTTCTCATATTTTGTACAGATTTTCCGTGCAAATAAGGGAACACCTTGTTTTGATCCATCAATGTCTGTGTACTGTGTTCAATCTGCCGAATACCTGACAGTTTGGACAAGTACTGTACAATTTCACTGTTGGGTTGGGCTGTTATTGCAATTTAAGCCTGAACAGGGTTTTTGCCTTAAGAAAGGTTTCAGACTGTTGTATTTTCTCCTCCCATTTCCTGGTGGCTACAAAGGATAGTTCCAGGCTGGTTTTATCATTAATAGCCTGTATGGCATCTCGAAGTTGTTTCAATTCATCCCGATGACTCACGCATTCGTCAAAATCACTTTCTGAAGATGCTAACAAAAGTCAATTTACTTCGAAAAGTTAAAGAACAATTCGCCTAAATGATAGATTTAACACTCAATTAGGTCACTGACACTATTCTTAATCCGTCAATTAACTATATAAAAAAAACACATAGAATTGCTTGCTTACACAAACTGTTTAAAAATTACTAAAATTACGGCTATTATTTTTACGGTAAATTGATTTGAAATTTAAAAATTCAATTCATGTATATATTCAAATTAAGGTGACAAAGGAATGCGGATGTTGAAACATTTTTAACGAGTAAAATCGTCTTCAAGTCTTAACTGCATTTGGCCTCTACCCGTTAATGAAAGACCAAACAAGTAGTCCGCTCTGTGTATGCAGGAGCAGGGAAAATGCTAGTAGGCATGAAAAGGACAAGTTTATCCAACATACAGAGTTTCCTTCAATACAATCATTTAGCTCTATGATAAGAAATCATTTAGCTATATGATATAACTATTTTGCTTCGTCCTCATATTACTTCTATCTGAGCCTCATATGTTAAGCTCCCATGAGCACAATGTTCTTATGGTGAGCTATTGGAATACCGTGATGTAAATAGTCTGTCCATGCGTCAGTATGTATGTCAACTTTTTGAGCTCACCTGAGCATGAAGCTATTGTGATCACCATGTGCCCTGCGCTCTTGTCAAGTTGTGTCCAATTTAAGATCGTTATCGCCCAAAAAGGCACATTTGTTCATGCAATCTAGATAAAACTTGCTCAGAATGTTAATTTCCAAAATATCTAGGCCGAGTTCGAATCTGGGTCACGTGTGTCCCAAAACTAGGTCACCAGGTCAAATCGTAGCAAAATCTTTTTATCATTGTATAGGCCACATTATTTCTCACTTTTTATGAAACTTGGTCATAATTTGTATCTTGACAAACACTAGGCCAAGGCCGAACCAACATGTCATTTGCGTCCAAAACCTAGGTCACCAGATCAACTCTTAGAAAAAACCTTGTTATCACTGTAGAGGCCACATTAATGATTCAATCTTGATGAAACATGGTCAAAACGTTTGTCTTGGCAATGTCTAGGCTGAGTTCGGATCTGGGTCATGTGCGTCCCAAAACTGGGTGAACAGGTCAAATCCTGTGAAAACTTTGTTATCACTATAGTGGCCACATTTATTACTATATCTTAAAGGGACCTTTTCACGTTTTGGTAAATTGACAAAATTGAAAAAAAGTTTACAATTCGCAAATTTTCGTTGTAATTGTAATATTTGTGAGGAAACAGTTATACTGAACATTTACCATGCTCTAAAATATCCATTATATGCATCTCTTGATGATTTAAAAACCTGAAAATGATAAAACGTTACAAACGTGAAATGATTGAATAATTTGAAGAGTTCTGTTGTTATCGACAAGGATTGCTTATAAAAAGTATAAATACACTGAGGTGTATGAGAACGGATGGCTGAGTGTTCTAAGTGTTAGACTTTTACTCCAGGGGTCAGTGGTTTAAGCCTAGTTGCTGATTTCTAATTTTTCTTTTTTTTAATTTAATTCTTGTTTTTACTGGAGCTTTTTAGTTCCAATGTTTTCATTTATAAATTTAAAGCATTTAATGACAAACTTCAATATTTGCCAAAAACTGCGAAAAGGTCTCTTTAAGAACCTTTGTTGGAAGGTTTATCTAGACAATTTATGCAGAGTTGGAATCTGGGTCACATATGTCTAAGATATACTAGAGGTCAGATGTTTTGTAAACCTTGCTATCTCTGAAGAGTCAACATTTATGCATCAATCGTTAACAAAATGTGGTCAGAAGAATATTACCTTGAAAATGTCTCAGCCGAGTATGAATCTGGAGAACATTCATCTAAATCGGGTCAAATCTTAGAAAATACCTTGTAACCTCTCTAAAGGCCCCATTTATGACTCGATCTAGGTGAAACTGAATGTTTATAATGACAATAATTAAGCCGAGTTTGATTATAGATCACATGCGTGCAAAAACAGGATCACAATGTCAATTCTTAGAAAAACCTTGTTGCTACGCTAGAGGCAACATTTATGACTCAATCTTGATATCACTAGGTCAAAATGTTCATCTTGAGAATATTTGAGCTGAGTTAGAATCTGGGTCATATGCGCCCTGTAGACGCCACATTAAGGACTCAGTCTTGATGAAACTTGGTGAGAATGTTAATCTTTACAATATCTAGGCTGAGTTCAAATCAGGGTCACGAACGCCCTAAAACAAGGTCACTGAGTCAAATTTTGTTTGACTGTAGATGCCACATCATGACTCAAATCTTAATATAAACTTGTCAGAAAGTTTATCTTGACAATAAATAAGCACATTTTGATTCTGAAACGTGAATACAAAACTAAGTCACAAGGTCAAATCTAAGGGAAACCGTGTTACCACTCTTAATGGCACATGTATGACTCAATACTGATTATTGATTTTAAATCTGGGTCAAATGCATCCAAAAACTAGGTCACCAGGTTAGATCTTTAAAAATGTGTCACCTCTTTAGAGGCTGCATTTATGTTGATCTTAATGAAAGTTGGTTCACATGTTTATCTGGATAATACCTAGGACAAGTTCGAATCTAGATCACAGGTGTCCAAAAAACAAGGTTGCCAGATCAAGTTTCGACCATTGGTTTTCCCAAAAATCAGGTGTAAGATTAGTCTCTTGTTTTCAGATTGCTTCTTTTCCTGAACAGCTAAGCCAATTCTGATAAAGCTTCACAGAATCCTTAATCTGGTTGTCCTTTTTGAAAGTATTCAGATCCTTCCGGTCTACTGCAAATGTAGGTCACCAGACCTTAAGATAGATTTAAAACGAATTTAATTAAAACGTAATCCCGAATTCTTATATAGGACAGTTTTGTCTTAATCAGATTAAACTTGGCTCGCACTTAAATCTTTACAATATCTAGGTCAAGATAGAATTTGATCACATGGGGTTAAAAATCTAGGTCACAAGGTCAAATCATAAAAACGAAAACAAACTAAAAAACACTCTAAATGCCTAATGTTCAAAACTGGGTCACATGAAGTGCAATCTAAAGTAACCAGGTAAAATCTATGACAATGATTGTAATCCAGATCTCCACAATTTTGGAAAAGATAACAATTGTGTCCAAGGACATGAATGCCCACACATTCCCACATTCCACTATTGTCTTAAATCATAGTGTTATAATAGTTTACATTTGTGCCAAGTAATTTTAAATCCATCAACATAAGGAAAAGGTAAGGTTGGGAAAGGGATTTGCAAGCTGTTTCATGGCCAATTGACATTTGACCTCTAAGTGTGACCATAAACTTTGAGGTAAGGAGAAGCGTGTTACACTCACCATGCCATTTCCTGATGGTGGTCATTTGTGTGAAGTTATTTTAAACTGGATGATGCATTACAAAGAAACTGTCTTTTTATGGCAAAATTTGAAATTTAACCACTAAGTGAGACCTTGACCTTTAAGGTTTATGTTATACGCAACAAGTTGTCTGATGGTTGTTCACATTTGGGCCAAACTATTAAAAAATCCATCAATATATGGCAAAGTTATGGGCGAGACAGACATTTTGAAGCTGTTTTATGGCCACGTTTGACCTTTGACTTCTAAGTGTGACCTTGATTTTTGAGGTAGGCTTGATGATTTTGAAAGGATTTAAAATGGGTCAGCTTTGTTTGTATACTTAAGGGTCATAATGGCCCTCTTGTTAATAAAGATTCTATCCAATCTATTTGAAAGATTCAATAGCCTGACATGATTTTATCATGGTCATTTGATGTTCTCCACAAAATAACACGGGATTGGCGAGTCAAACAAATATTTAGCTAATAAAAAGCTAAAATTGTTGTCTGAAACATGTTTAAACAAGAGGGCCAAGATTGCCCTAGTTCGCTCACCTTTTTTACAAGGCCTTGTTCATTGCTAAGTTGAAAATTCAGTGCTCTAGAGCATATTAGATTGGTTCTCTTCTGTTTACTTTTGCAGTGTGAGCATATGATTAATTCTGATTGAGTACTGTCCATTTGCATGGGTTTTTTGCAATGCAAACATTTGCAATGCAAACATTTGCAAGTAATGCTAATTCTACATGTGTTTACAAGATTTTTGTAAGATTTGAACCTCATGACCAAGATTTTGACCTCACATGACCCTATGTCAAACTTTGCCTAGATATCATCAAGACAAGTTTTATCAGATCTTCACCAGGTACAAATTGGGTTAAAGTTTGCAGTTAATTATTTTATAATGTAATGATCCTTTATCATTGTACATTCAAACGGAGACGTCTCCTATGTTTGCCCTTAAATTGAAAGAGGACCATGAAAAGACACAGAACACTGGACTTTTCTTGGCATTAGAAATTAGAAAAAACAAATAAATTCAAACTGGCCTAACTCTTAAATCATTGACAAAAAAGTTTCTATATTGTTCAAAGTATCACAAAAATGATTCAATCAAAGTAAATGGTCAGAATTATTTTTGGTAACTTGGCATGACTGTAACATACATAATGTTTGTTGAATATAACATCTTATTTAGGTCATTTTAAATCTAACATAATGCAGAATAAGATGAGATGTAACACATCATCTCAAAAGAATGCCAAAACGTTTATTGCTGACCTTCTTCGCATAGTACACTAAAATATAAATAAACTAAAGATATAACTATGTTAAGTAATGAAATCTCTCATTCACAGAACATATAGTATAAATAATTCCTTTATCAACTTGATAACTCATATAGTTCATATCAATAAATTAAGAATTATATATAATCCCAAACCAGATTCAATCAATATAAACATTCTGACTAAATTTCATAAAGATCTGATAAACTGTGACCTCTATCGTCTACAGGAAGTTTTACTTAATGATTTGACCAGATGACCTACTTTTTTACCTCAGATGACCCATATACAATCCCAATCCAGATTTCATCAATTAATACATTCTGACAAAATTTCATTAAGACGTGATGAAAACTGTGACACACAAGGTTTTACTAGAATTGGCCCGGTAACCTAATTTTTGACCCCAAATGACCCATATACAATCCAAAATCAGATATTATCAAGATAAACATTCTGACCATATTTCATTAAGATCAGATGAAAACTATGACCTCTATTGTCTACACAAGGTTTTTCTATGATTTGACCTAATGACCTAGTTTCTGACCCCAGATGATCCAAATACAATCCCAATCCAGATTTCACCAAGATAAACATTCTGACAACGTTTCATAGAGATCTGATGAAAACTGTGACCTCTACTGTCTTTACAAACAAATTGTTGACAGACGCATGCACGCACGACGGACATCACACGATCACATAAGCTCACCGTGTCACTTTGTGACAGGTGAGCTTAAAAGAATATAAGAAATAGTTTTTAACAAGGTAAAGAGTGTGATAAATGCTTATTATGCCTCTACTTGTTTCAGAAGAGAGTTAACCCTCTGTCTGTCATGTCTGCCCGTCCGTTCGCAAAACTGGAGTTACACACATGCTAACATGCATTAAAACCTGTTTTCCCAGAGCGAGGCTAATATATATGTTGGTGTGTTTCTTTTTGCGATATAATGTCCTTTGCTCAAAGGTCAAGGTCACACTTGCTGGTTTAAGTTCAAACATGGGAAAATATTGTGTGTGTTTTTTTTCAGAACGTTACTTCATCATTTATCAGTCAATTTTAAAATGATTTTCCACAAATGATCCTCCTTGAAAAATTGAACTTAATGCATGTGCATATATAGAGAATATTATGTGAGTTTTGGATAAAGATCAAGTTTATCATGCGAGGCTTAGAATCATGGTAGCGCGAGGCTTGCCGAGCACTACCATGGTTCGTGCCGAGCATGATAAACTTGATCTTTATCCAAAACTCACATAATATTCTATTTATCCTATTATTTCTCCCTTTTTTCATTAATAATTATCAAATATCGCATTTTTAGACCATTTTGTTGTTCCGTAGTTGACAAAAACAGATTTGCCAATTTTTGGAAAAACCCACAAATGATCTAAAAATAGCGATAGTATAAAGCTCAAGTTTATACGATCGTTGTTATACTATCGATTTTCATCTGGTAATAGGATAAAGTGTCGTCCCTGGTTAGCTTGTGCAGTCCGCACCGGCTAATCAGGGACGACACTTTGCGCTTTAATGTCATTTTTTGTTTAAAGAATGACTGCTTTACCCACATGCATAAAGACCAATTTTCCCAGATGAAGACTCACTTCTCAATCGGTAACTGTTTGAAGACGGCTTATCATCTGCAGGGATGGAAACTTACTTTTTACAATTGGTTGGCTGTACGGGCAATCATCTATAGTATTTTGGTTGCCCAGCTAAAGACTAACGAGCCCAGTACCATGTACATGTTGTGTCATGTGTATCTTATATTTTCTTTAAATAACATAAGAGATAATTAAACAAGAACATTGCTAACATGACACACTTTCTGTGTATTCTGTTTTATTATGAGTCTGAATTAAATCATTTCCTAGGCCTTAATAAATAAATATTATTTTATTATTACTGGCCTGACTACCAACATTTAAAGTGGAGTTGCCCGTGCCAAAATCCACTAGCCCAGGGCTCACAGGCAACCACTAATTTCAATCTCTGATCTGTGTCCCATGCTCAAAAGTGGGCATCAGACTTACATGTCATATGCCAAATATGCAATAACACAAGCCAAATTTATAACATTCAAATTATATTCTAATATTGCCATGAATTATCAGGTAATACTTTCTAATTAATAATGCACAGTGAACAACAAGTATGTATAATACAAGCATTTACTCAATATGTCATATATGTACATTAAAATGGTATAATTATAATATGAGGTTATATTTCAAAAGCATTTTTGCAATGCTATCAAAATTCTCTTACATTAACCTTATCATATAATATTTTACATGTAAAACGCATGCAAACATAACAAATATTCACAGACTTGTAAAATAAAATAAATATTGGTTTTCCTGATTTAAGTAAAATACCACAAATTCAAACAGGTTTCTGTGAATGTATTAATAAATACCCAGTATAAAAACCAAACAAAAAATCTGAAATTGTTCAGCATGTGCAACTAAAATTGCCTGCATGCATTTAAAAAGTTGATCAACTGCATAATTCTTACATTGGATTTCAAATAAAAGTAATTAGCAAGACATAATTTATTATTTTTCATCCCAAATATATACAGATCTACATGAAACCTGATCTATTAAACATGCATTAACTATCATTCACACGATTCTTTTTCCAAGCAACCTAAGTGAATTTTTATGTCCCCCAGCCTATACTGGGGGACATATTGTTTTTGCCCTGTCTGTTTGTTGGTTTGTTTGTCTGTTGGTTTGTTTGCACAAACTTTAACATTGGCCATAACTTTTGCAATATTGAAGATAACAACTTGATATTTGGCATACATGTGTATACCATGGAGCTGCACATTTTGAGTGGTAAAAGGTCAAGGTCATCCTTTAAGGTCAAAGGTCAAATATGTGGGTCAAAATCGCTCAAAAGGGGACATAATGTTTCACAAACACATCACTTGTTTAATTTGCAGATAAAGACTTGCCAATATTGAAATATCATTACCGTCTGTATTAATAATAACCATCAGTCTAAATAAGGTCGTGTTAAAACAAGACTTTTGCCAAGCAATATACAAAGTATTTGTTGCCATAGCAACCAAAATTCTTGACGTAGAAACAAAATGAAATGAAGTGCATTATGTCCATATTGCCATCTATCCATGTTTCAAGTTTCATGAAAACATATGAAGAACTTTTAAAGTTATCGCATGATCCAGAAAAGTGTGACGGACTGACAGACTGACAGACACACAGAGCGCAAACCATAAGTCCCCTCCGGTGAAACCGGTAGGGGACAAAAAATATATATTACAGTTTTGTATTTGTAAATTCTGCCAAAAAACTGCGAGCATACAGGGCATTTTAAAAATAAATATAGCTACGTTATGTTGGAATTTGTTATACTTGTTTAAGTTAATTATTCAGCATTTGTTTTTCACATTCTCATTATTATATACACATATGCATAAAGAGATTGCACTATTTTACATTATAATTTAATTTTAACAATTACAATTACATCTTAATTTACATAATTGTGCCGCCTGCTTTTTCAGACAATGCTACATATTTGTAAACTTTTATTATTCATTATTTACATCATCATTTTTGTAAAAGCAAATCAATTACAAATGTATATTGACGCATGTCTAATATAATTAGAGAATGTAACAGTATGAGAATTCATGTCATAATATGGAGCAAGTTCTTATTCCTAATAATAATACTAACAACTGTGCAACACTTTCTTCTTGATTTCCTTTTCAACAAATTTATTTGAGTTTCCTATATTCTTTTGTATCCACATGTATGCAATATTAGAGAGTTTAATTTTATAAGTTTTGATGCTGAATTTTGATCGTTTGAGCTTCGATGCGAGAAAACTTTGCTTAATGCATGTGCGTAAAGTGTCATCCCACATTAGCCTGTGCAGTCCACACAGGCTAATCTGGGACGACACTTTCTGCCTAGACTAGATTTTCGTTTAGAGGACATCCTGAAAACAAAAACAATCTGTAAAAGCGAAAAGTGTTGACCCTGATAAGCCTGTGCAGACTGCACAGGCTAATCTGGGACGACACTTTTCGCACATGCATTAAGCCCCATTTTCTCAGAGCGCTGCTCTTTTTTCATTTAAATTATGACATGGGTGAACTGTCCTTGACCATATAGGCCCTGTCAATGCGAGCAGTTTCGATGGTGAATTTTAAATCATATTAACACATAGGTTCAGCATCCATTTCACTCCCTGATGAAGAGTCTGGGTTTATATTAACGTCTTCCATCATATCCTCACCGTCTTCAATATCCCGCGTAGACGTCGAAGTAGCGGTCAAAGAAGTCTGCCTTTTCATCGATACCCTTGAATGTGCAAACTTGGCACTGTCTTTGGCAAGAACGTTAACCCGACGTTCCCCCGTTTGTCTACGACCGAGCGATGCCTGTTCATATTTGCTCGTGTTGTTGTAGGTGTCCAGCAGTCCGCTAGTGGACGTCTGGCGCGACAAGCACGGGAGACCCGACGTTGACGTATGACGCGTCACCCTGTCATGGAAACTCGACCCCATACGAGACAAGTGTTCCAGGCTGGATGTTGAAGTCTGTCTGGAAACGCCTACAATGTTTGACGTTTAAGGTAATATACTGTAAAATCATTTACATTTGTCGGCATTAAATTTCGTTTTTTTTCCAAAAATTATTTGTTTGTCGAGACGTTTTCTGATTTTTGAAGAAAAAAATGAAGAGTTTGCGTCTTTCATTTTCTGATGAGTTTGTGTTAAATTTGGGATCAATCAAAACACGAAATCAATGAAAATGAATGTCCAACGAAAAATAATGATTTTACAGTTGATCAATTTTTACTTAATAAAAAAGTGGTATGTCACCTGGAAATCTATCATAACAAGGGCTGTTTGTAAAACATGTATGCCCCCCATATGGGCTGTCAGTTGTAGTGGCAGCCATTGTGTGAATACGTTTTTTGTCACTGTGAACTTGACCTTTGACCTAGTGACTTGAAAATCAATAGGGGTCATCTGCCAGTCATGATAAATGTACCTATGATGTTTCATGATCCTAGACGTAAGCTTTCTTGAGTTATCATCCGGAAACCATTTTACTGAATCGAGTCACCGTGACCTTGACCTTTGACCTACTGACCTGAAAAGGGGTCATCTGCAGGTCATGAACAATGAACCTTTGAGGTTTCATGATCCTAGGCGTAAGCTTTCTCGAGTTATCATTCGGAAACCATTTTACTGTGTCAAGTCACTGTGACCTTGACCTTTGACCTAGTCCATGAAAATCAATAGGGGTCATCTGCGAATCAAGATCAATGAACATATTAAGTTTAATGATCCTTGGCGTACGCGTTCTTGAGTTATCATCCGGAAACCATTTTACTTGTTCGAGTCACCGTGACCTTGACCTTCGACCTAGTTACCTGAAAATCAATAGGGGTAATCAGCAAGTCATGATCAATGTACCTATGAAGTTTTATGATCCTACGCATAAGCCTTCTTGAGTTATCATCCAGAAACCATTTTACTGTGTCGAGTCACTGTGACCTTGACCTTTGACCTAGTGACCTGAAAATCAATAGGGGTCATCTGCGACTCATTATCAATGAACCTATGAAGTTTCATGATCCTAGGCCTAATTATTCTTGAGTTATCATCAGGAAACCATTTTACCGTTTCGAGTCACTGAAACCATGACCTTTGACCTAGTGACCTGATAATTAATAGGGGTCACCTGCCAGTCATGATCAATGTACCTATGAAGTTTCATTATCCTAGGCGTAAGCATCCTTGAGTTATCATCCGGAAACCATTTTACTGTTTCAAGTCACTGTGACCTTGACCTTTGACCTGAAAATCAATAGGGGTCATTTGCCAGTCATGATCAATGTACCTATGAAGTTTCATGATCCTAGGTGTAAGCGTTCTTGAGTAATCATCCGGAAACCATTTTTCTATTTCGAGTCACTGTGACCTTGACCTTTAACCTAGTGACCTGAAAATCAATAGGGGTCACCTGCGAGTCATGATTAATGTACCTATGAAGTTTCATGATCCTAGGCGTAAGTGTTCTTGAGTTATCATCCGGAAACCATTTTACTATTTCTATTCACTGTGACCTTGACCTTTGACCTCAAAATCAATAGGGGTCATCTGCCAGTCATGATCAATGTACATATGAAGTTTCATGATCCTAGGCCTAAGCGTTCTTGAGTTATCATCCGGAAACCATCTGATGGACGGACGGACCAACCGACCTACCGACATATGCAAAACAATATACCCCCTCTTCTTAGAAGGGGGGCATACAAATTAACAATTAAGCTACTTTGGGCTTCCATAACTTAAAATGTTGCTTTTAATATATTCTTACTTTAATTGTCATAATACAGGCACTATAAAACCTGTTTGCTGAAGTTTTTTTAGATATAAAAAAAAAAATGATACACAAGAAAGCAGTCAATACTTACCTCAGGTCTGCTAGTTGAACGAAAAGAGAGAGCTGGAAATATTGTCACACATCACCATTACAGGAGTAGAAAAAAAGTTTCAAGCTCACATTCATCACAAGCATCATTTTATTTTTTGCTAAGTATTGAAGAAAAAAAACACACACTAATTTTTATATCTTTCAATGCGCTTGAATTTTGCTAGTTAATAAACACAAGAATATCACTGGAACTGATGGATGATGGATGCTAGACATTGCTATATAGCCTTTTTATAATATACTGGATTTAGTAGATGTATTCACATATCTGTCTTATGTGAACTACTTTTTTACCCAGCAGGCTATGAGTCAGTAAATTTCTATATTCATGCACAATTTTCATTGAGCAGTGAGACTTTTGTTTATTGTTACTATTTTTCTTAATATTTTCCTACTTAAATATGATCATATTATTAAGATTGTCCTGGTTTTCATATTTTTTTCAGTAAGGAATAATAGATTCTGGCACATTTCATTTTTCAAAGTGTCTGTCCAGATACAACCAGATACTACATTCATTCTTGGTTTGTAAACAGCTATGAATTAGAGCTTCTTCAGAGGGGGTAATCACGTGACAAACAAGATGGCGATGTCCATGACGAGACAGGTATTTATCGCCGTTTTATACCCTTAATTGATTTTATAAATTTTTAAAATGCCGCTCACTTTCCAGCCATATCAGCAAGAATGTCATAAGCGTTTATTTCGTTTTAATATTTGCTCTTTATCTCGACTTCAAAATTTCTTAGTGGGGTGACCTAATTACAGCTCCACTATAAAAGTCGCAGAGAGTATAAAGTCGAGATATAAAGCATATTTTTATACGAAATGAAAGCTAATCCATTTCTTGCTGAGATGGCTGGAAAGTGAACAGCATTTTAACAATTAGTACAAGTAATAAAGGGTATAAAACGGCGAAAAATACCTGTTTCGGCATGAACGCTGCCATCTTGTTTGTCACATGATTACCCCTCTGTTCTTGGAATTGTAGACAAAGACAAAGAGAGCCTTCAGAACCCTGCATGGATATCAATATGGAATTTGCATGCAACAGTGAAGATAATCACCAGAGCTGAAGAAGAAGACACAAAACAAGGTAAACTGGCTCTGATTTTGTTTGTTTGTTTCCATTCAGTTCTTAACAGCAACGAAAATGTGTGTGTGTATTTTTGTTTTATGAATACATGTATAAAATTGTTGATAATATCATGCAGATGTAATAATAAGTGTTTATTTTAAACGTAAACCTCCATATACAGAAGAAATGCATTTGTTAATTTTGAAGCAATATATATATATGTAATATTTGTTTGTACGTCTGAATCATATCCCATACATTGATTTTAATAGCAGTAATTTACTTATTTATTTAAACCAATGTATATACATAGATATTTTTGCTAATCAGAAATACATTTGTTTAAATATAACAATACTAGGAGAAATAGTAAATAGAAAATACCATTAGTGGACCACCACAAATATTTGGTACCAATTAACACAATCTTATTTTCCGTGATTGAGATTCGCACAGGCATGCAATTCGCACACTTTTAAATTTTGAACCAGGCTTATATGCTCGGATTCTCTGTTTAATATTAGAGGGTGTGTAACATCTTTTTGGTCTCAAAATAAAATTCAAGTTGCAGGCTTGTCTGGTTTCACTGCTCATTTTGATGAGAGTTGTTGATTTTTTACAAATGATCCATGCTCTGGGAAAACAGGATTCCATGCATGTGCATAAAGTGATGTCCCAGATTAGCCCATGCAGTCCACACAGGCTTATCAGGGATGACATTTCGCTTTTATGGAACTTTTTGTTTTAAGGAAGTCTCTTCTTAGGAAAAATCCATTTTAATCAGGAAGGACACTTTATGCACATGCATTAAACCCTGTATTGCCAGTGTGAGGCTCAACTCTATGAACAAATAGACATCCATTCAAATTGAAGCAAATTGTTGTTAAAATAATTAATGAAATGAACGTTAATTTTGTTTCCGTATGTAATGTTCATCAATTTTCAAGTTAACCAAACTCTGAAATGAAACAAAACTTTGTAAATGAACACAAGTATTGACACACTAACACCAACAAATCAACAAGAATGATACAAACATTTATGATTAAAACAATATTGTTTATTCTAGTTTGTAACTGTGAATTAGGAACATGAGTGTCCATAAATGCAAAACAACTGTAAATTAGTTTAATGTCCATTACAATATCTTAATAATAATTATCAATAATTATAAATAATTATCATTCATGTCAACAAATGCATAGTGTACAGAATGGAACAAAACTAAACTAACATACATGAAGAGACATTGTATATATACATATAATATACAAGACGTATTATGGTAATAATAAAACATGTACATTATACATTTTACTCATAAAACCATTATCTGCATGTATCAGATAAGGTGAACCTGTACAAAGCGTATGAAATACAATAAGATTTATTAACAGCATCAGACTATACTATTTGATTTATCACAATATTGGCCTAGCTTCATGAACCTATGAAACAGATTAAAAAGTTTATATCTTTATTATAAGGAGCTTATTTTCATGTACCTGTAGTCACTGCCAACTAAATTGTTTTGTTTTAGCATGTTTAATTTTTAACATTTTTTTTTGTCAACTGAAAAGTTGTTTTCATTCACACACACACATTTATATATATATATATATATATATAAATATATATAATATATATATATATATATAATCACTATAGAATTTATAATGCATCTTTAAATTTGATTAAATTTGACACATTTGGGTAAATGATATTTGCATTTATTGCTTCAAAACAAAATACTGTATACTGTAACCAAATAATTACAATCTCAATTGGGCTATTTACATATTTTAAAAACTCAAGTGAAGTTTTTATGACAATCACTGGATTCATTTTGCATTTGATGAACAAAGAAACATTCAATTAAGAATTTAGTGTGAGAACCCAAATGGTAGCCATTTCTTTGACATATAAACATGTTTTTTTATTATGATGTAACTATTTAAATTTATATTAAACATTTATACATATACAATGAAAACAGAAGACAAAACAAACACATCTTTATACAAACATGTTTCACATGAAAGAGAATGGATAAAAATTACAAGTTAAAACATATTTCATTTCATTATCATAGGCAAAATATAAAAAACTATAATACATATATTGCTATGAATAATATAGAAATTAAACCTTGTGAATATGTAAAATACCTTGTTTTCTTAAAATGAACAGTTTTCCAACATTATATAAACTACAGTTAGCGTTAAAATCTGATTCCTTGAAATTGCAACATCAGAACTTGAATGTTATAGCATTGAATGTTTTCCTAGATATTTCGTAATTTGTTATACATCTGTATCGCTGATGAAACCCATTGCGGATTATTTTATACATATACCGTTATTACCTGTATATTATACATTTACACCTACTTGTTATTTTGTTCACACATTGCTTTTCAAATAACAACTCGCTTTATAGAATAAACTTTTGAAAATCGCGTTTGTGTAACATTTAACTGGAAGCTTAAATTTGCATTTACGAGTTACCGTATTCAAAATCATTACCCTACATTACTGGTTTTGATAGTGCGCATGCTTATAGCGGTACTTCATGTGCATTTCATTCAGAATATTTGAACTACTTTAATGTCTTATAGGAGTGAAAAATTAATGTCATAAGTTTTTTCCCTCATTATTAGAATTTTGGTTGGTGGTTCTCCTCAACTGTTGGTACAAAATAAATGTTTGACTGCTGCTAAAATACTAATAGCATATATATATATATATATAATCATATCACCCCATTATTTTGGAATAGTGACAGAATAAAATCGTTCTAAGCTCTGCAACATAATTTTGAATATTCTAAATTTAAAGGGTTAGATGCGTACCTATAGTATATGATATTAAAATATAAAGTAAATACATCAGTTTCGCCAACAGAATTAAATGATATTTTGTTAAAAGCAATCTAAACAATATTTATATACATTTTAATCACACATACAAACTTTGGGAAAATAACGTAAATGTGCTCAAAACATGGGATAATAATTATATGTAACTTAGAATACATAATAATTATATCAGATTCAATATTATAACTGTGCGCGTTATATCAGATTTACAGAGTACCTGATTATCGAACGAAATCTTTAGTAATCCTTCTAAATTAAGTCAAAGTGCTGTTGGGGAAACAATTCATAAATAATAAATAATTTTGAACAAAATAAAAAAAAACATGAAGCAGAACTCAGAACAACAACTCTGTCTACCTTTTACAATACTGGAGTTCTCTACCTTTGACAATTCTGGGGTGTCATGTTTCAGTCATTATTCAAATTTCTTGTGAGTTTCACACGTAAATCACCCTATTTCACACATGTGTGAACACGGGTGATCTTTGATCACATGTACCTCTTGTGCTTTTACAATTTCTGTTTTATTCTCTGGCACTGAAGAAAAATAACCATCAAACAAAATAGTATCAGGTGAACAAATCCTGCAGCTTTGTATTTCCAAATTTTTCTTTGACGAACTCAACTTACTATTCATAAAAAAAAGCATTACTAATTAAATAACCATGAATATCATTGTAACCTAACATACATATTAAGAGTGGTTTAATTGAGATGTATTTTGACTTCTTTGTACGTATAAAAAAATAAAAATAAATAGATTATCAATCACTCCACTTTTTTAAGAGTTGAATCAAATCCTTACTGCGATGTTTGAAAAATTCCTAAATGCAATTACACTGAATTAAAATTCACACTTTAATTTCAGACAGACTGACAAACAGTGGATTTGCAGATAATCAGGGATGTTTAAAGCCTTCACATGTAAGTGACACTTCCAATAGATAATAAACTAAACAAGAGTATTGTGAGAAAGGCATACAAAACAAGTTATTTGTTTCTACACACCCAAACAAACCTAAAGTTTCATGCAGACCCTACCTTAACCATACATTTTTGGGTTTTCAATCATTTTTTCCATATTTGAACATAGCTGCAAAATAACTTTCACACATACAACAGAAATGTTGCAAAGATATTCGGTAGATTTCTGTCATTGAATATAATTATTTAAGTGGGAAATAAATTTGTTTATAAAAAAAAAAAAAATTTTTTTTTAGCTAACATACCTACCCTATTTATTTGGCTTGGGAAAAAGAATACATTTTTTTCTTGCCCAAATAAAGTATAAACAATCACAGTCATTGAACCCTATAGACTGCAAAGCCCGGAATACTAGCGAAGTGAAGAAAACAATTACTTAAGTATCTGTATTGTGATCATGCAAACATTGAGGTCGTTTAAATTGAAATGAAAACATCACACGTTTCAATTCATTATGGAAACATTTGAGTCTCTTCATAGAAGGTCGTACATGAGTCAACAGTATTCCAGAGTTGCGTATGCTTTTAAACAGAAAGAATGTCATACAATTCAAACAATATTTTAGAAAGTTTGAAAGCAAAGCCTGCAGAGGTTTTGAGGATCATTTTGGCCTTCATATTTTTCTCATTTTAAGCACATACTTTGCAGTAAATTTCAGTATTAAAAACTATTATATCATTATTATTCATAAGACATTTATTTTCGTTGATTACATGGGCGGACCGATTAACAAATTTAACGCAAAAACATTGGAAAATGACTGACACAAAATCCTTTTTTTTTAATCCAAACAAAGAAATCAATAAATGTATGTGTCCATAAAAGAAAAAAGAGCCCAAAAACCTCTGCATGTTATAAATAATAGTGTAACAAAGAGTATCTTCAGAAGTTGTTCATGCACTGAAAGTATTACACAAAACATGAGTAAACACACTTCACAGAAGTCCGCAAAGCCAGAGAAAGTTTGAGTCACGGTTTCTCGGAAGTACAGTAATCTCACAATACTACAGAAAACAATCAGTTTGTTTTTCCACTCACGATCACCTTGATCACCCAATCAGTGCGTGGATGATTTACCTTTTGGTTTCTGTGGTTCGGGTTTTTCTTCTGGCAGCTTATTTTCGTTCGGTTGCTCTGACTTGTCGGGGGTTTTGGAGGGTTCGGGCTTTGATTGTTCGTCCGTCGTCTTTTTCTCTTCGACTGCTGGTGGTTTTGCATCAAGTTTATGCGCCTCACCTTGATCCCGCTTTCTCTGTTCGGCATCTGTATGATTTGTGTGCTTTACTTTTGTAATCGGTTTAAGACTTGTTTGTGGGTTCTGGGAAAACTGGGCTAAATTCGTGTGCACAAAATTAATTCCCAGATTAGATTGTGTTGCCTGCACAGGCTAATCGGGGACGACACTTGTCGCCTAGATTGAATTTTTGTTTAGAAGAGAGTTCCTTAAAACCAAAATACCATCAACATGTAAAGTGTCATCCCTGATTAGCCTGTGCAGTCTACACAGGCTAATCGCAGATGACACTTTACACAGATGTATTAAGCCCCATTTTCCCAGAGCCAGGAAAATTTGAATGTAGAGGTCACATGTAAAATTTGGGAATAATACAGCTTGTCTTAAGAAGGTCAAGCTATTGTTATGGATTATCCTATTTTATGGACAGATTGATTGGTCAGAATTGTTCAATAGTTGTGGGATCAAAGGGGTATTTGAGATTCATTCAGCATCCAACCAATTGTGAGTATAAAATAATTGACAGTATTACCCTTTTCTTTATTATGTGTCTGTATTGAAGAAAGTACTGTCGATTTCCACCTTTTACACTCACGTGTTTACCAACATACCTTTCAAAGCAATTCCTTTCCACTGAGTCTTGTTTTGAGTGAGGCATTCTTGCCAGGGACGGCCAACAACTGAAAAGAAAAGATCTGTATGGTTATAGTGATTTTTGTTTCAGCTAATAAGGGTCCCTAATTCAAACCCTTTACCCTGCCAACACAAACCTTAAATTTGTTTTACAGATACCAAGCAGATGGGCAAGACAAGTTGGGACAGCTGAAAAGACTCACCCAGTACCAAGAGGCCTGGAGGAAGCTGGTACATGTATGCGGTCTCAGTTCCAGCAGGGACCACAGGCGGAGACGAGATGATGAGATGATTTGTTATAAAATCTGAGCACAAATCTGAAGTCTGTTTTGAGATATTTTTTACCATTCAAAAGTTAAACATATGTGTCATATGGGCAATTTGGGTCAAACATTTGTAGCACCGTAATTCTTTTAAGTAGTCAAGATATCAAAAAACTAACACTGGATTTGTGCTCAGCTATGAATCCCGACATAGATCTGAACAGCTTAATGATTTATGTCGAGGTCATGGTTTTACACAAAATTCAACATTTTCCCTGATTTTCCACATCAGGTAAAATTTTGGATAAAAATGTCAAAGTTTAAGGACATCAACCAAACCTCTTTCTATGTGACGGCTTCATAGCTGAGCACAAATCTGAAGTCCGTTTTGAGATATTGTGTACCATTCAAAAGTTAAACACGTTTCGTACAGGCAATTTGGGTCAAACATTTGTAGCTCTGTAATTCTTTAAGGAGTTAAGATATCCAAAACTAACACTGGATTTGTGCTCAGTCTTAGGAGAGAGATTCTCAGTCTTATTATTTTAAAATACTCCGTGTCATCAGATGTATTTTATAAGATTCAATTCTGACCAATAAAATATAAATAAAGACACTTATTGTTTGTTATAACTGGTTGGAAATTTACAAGGAGGAGGAGAAAAGCATGTTTTCTAGAAAAAACACTTATATATATTTTTTTAACAAAATATATTTCCTTAAATCTGTAGTATATACACTTTATCAGTAGTTAATTTTATTTTTAGTTACTCAACTTAACCCTAATTGCACTTCTGCCCCCCTCCCCAAA
Organism: Dreissena rostriformis; assembly: GCA_007657795.1. Classification (NCBI taxonomy): domain Eukaryota; kingdom Metazoa; phylum Mollusca; class Bivalvia; order Myida; family Dreissenidae; genus Dreissena; species Dreissena rostriformis. The sequence continues at coordinate 34,997 of VMBQ01000547.1, read as the reverse complement.
CCCCTCCCCCCATGAAGGGTTGTAAAACTCCCATAATATATGACCACATTTGCATGTCCCCGGCCGGGATTGAACCCACACCAAGAGAGCACTCAACTCCCAACCTGTCCACTGCTCTACCAACTGAGCTATTTAGGATTGTGACAGTAAATGGTTGGAAGATTAATTTATCCTATAAATTAAAAATAAAATGTTTTTAAAAATAGCAATCATATGACCTGGACTATGGTCAGGTGACCATTTTCAAGTCATGTGACTGCTATATTTAGACTTCATTCAATCAAAATAAATCCAGATAATCCAATTTTAATACCACTGAAACCACAATCCAGAGTGGTGCAGTGGTTACAGCAGTGAGCTACAAAGTTGGAGGAGAGCGGTTCAATCCCAGGATAGGGTAAGGTAAGGTAAGTTAACATTTGTTCTGTGTACTATATGTGCTATGTTTGATGTGATTGCTATGACATAAAATAAATATAGACACTGTTTATACACATGATTATATATGGGAATAATAATTATAATGAAGCAAGTAATAAAATAATAAATAATAATGAAAAAAATAAAACATACATATAAAATATAATATAAAATATATTTACAAATTATAATTAAAAAAAAATAAGTTTTTACATCACTTTACTGAGGCTAGTTTGCAACACACAATATATAGCTGAGGCTACAAAACTTTGCACAGACGGACATTTCTCTCAGAATGTGGCTAGTCAACTACATTTAAATCTGTTTAAATCTTGGATGACAGAAAGACAATTATTGAACTGCCTTAAATTAGCCGCATTATGCAAACACAATATCCCATGTGGCTTGTGACAAAAACTTTATGAGACAAGACATGCAAATGGGATTTCTTTTTTGATCAATTTTATGCAGTGATTAGCCTTATTTTCCAAACATGATTCAGAGGAAAGTACAAGTATGAAGTCGAGGCATGCACATGCAAATTTGGAAAATACTGAGCATAAACTTCATATAAATACCATGTTTGATGATTTTATCTCCTGTTCATGTTCTTTTCAAGTTATAGAAGTATTTCGTGTTATTTTACTTTTAGTATGAGTCACATAAAAGTTGAGCAGTTGACACATAAGGAATCATCCATAATCCTGTACAAATGTTAAAATATGAATAACAAGTTCCGTTATCATATTTTATACACTTTTTTTTAGTTATTTAAGTTTTGCAAATAAACAGACAGTTGGACAGACCAACAGACAAAGCTATAGCGATGAACAGACATATGCCAAACCTATAAGACATATGCCAAACCTATAAGACATATGCCAAACCTTTAAGACATATGCCAAACCTATAAGACATATGCCAAACCTATAAGACATATGCCAAACCTATAAGACATATGCCAAACCTATAAGACATATGCCAAACCTATAAGACATATGCCAAACCTATAAGACATATGCCAAACCTATAAGACATATGCCAAACCTATAAGCCACAGAGTGTACCGATTTCCATGTTATGTACTACTTCAGTTTAAATACAATATAAAGTTTTGCTAGTATCCGATTGACCTGACCTTTGACGTTTTAAAAACAACAAAAGAATGTGCATAATCCTCACTTTACTTAGGGCTCGTATTCACCAACCAATTCTTTGACTTAACCCTTTGAGCGCTGGAACCGGATTTTGAAGGCCTTTGCAAACAGTTTGGATCCAGATGAGACGCCACAGAACGTGGCGTCTCATCAGGATCCAAACTGTTTGATATTCTGATATAAGTCTTAGAAAAAAATTCGAAGAAAATGCTAATTTTAGAAATTTAGCAGACAACATTTTAGCAGACGACAAATTTCCCAGCATGCAAAGGGTTAAGTATAATGACTAAAAATAAAATAAAGAATATTCTTAAAACTGTTATAATGGTATAATATAGTTCAATATGACACAGATTTTTCAAACCTCTTATTACACAATTTGTCATTGACAACAATTCATTTAATTCAATAGGAAAATGTGTAGACTGTTTATATTCAAATTCTTAACACATGTTCAAAGTTTGAACATATTTTCTCGGAAAGTATATTATTTACTCTCAAGTCTAACAATGAGTTGGTGAATACGGAAGCAAATTTCATGGCTTTTAAAGAAATCACAGAACCAGTTTTGCACATAGACAAACAGGAGGTTTTCCCCTAATTCTTCCGAAAAATGGACCTCTGTACATGAAGTACTGAATAAACGAGACATGGAGGCAACCAATGCAAAAATGTTAGTTTCTAACACAGAATTTATGGTCAATTGGTCATTGTTGGCTCAGGTACTACTAAAATTTACCCTGATTACTCTTAAGTGTACTTACAAAGTACCCAGGGTACGGAAAATATACTAAAAAGTACCCCAGAATATAGTCAGGTGCCTTTAAGCTGTTTTCCGTACCAAGGGGTACATTTAAGCATACTCAAGAGTGCCCAGGGGTACTTTCAAGTAGTTCTTGAGCCAACCAGGACCTATCGAGCGAATTTTACCGGAGCTGGTAGATTTCGCAGACGAGCTTCTGGAAGAGGCAGAGACGGTCTTCTCCTTGTCGAACACTTCTTCAGAAATGGGCTCGTCGTGGACGCTCGCCTGGGACGGGTTGCGCAGCGGGGTGACTATCTTGTCCAGCATGTCACCCATCACCGTGAAGCTGGGCTCCACAATGAAGTCTATGAAACCTGCAGTGAGAGAGTGACATATGAGATAAACATATTTGTAATTATTATGTAACATAGAAAACAAAGTGTAACATGCGATAAAAAAATATATAAGCTCTGTGAGAACTGGGCTTGGTGCATGTGCATAAAATATCGTCTCAGATAAGCCTGTGCAGTCCGCACAGGTGAATCAAGGAAGATTCTTTCTGCCTTAACGGAATTTTTGCTAAGGAGAGACTTCCTTTAAAGAAATTACAATAAAAGCGGAACGTGTTGTCCCTGATTAGTCTGTGCATGATGCAATGAAGTTTTAGTAAAAATTACTTTTTTTGGGTAATTTGTAAGCTTGTTATAAAGGAAATTTGTTAGAAACAAGCCTTTGCTAAAAAAAAATTAAAAAATCTGACCTTTTCAATTAAAAATGGTATGAAATGGCAACTTGTATCAGATCCTATATTTATTTTAAGCCTATTTAAACCATGAAGCAAACTGTCCTCATTTGAACGACCATTAACCAATATTTCTCTTATTTTTCAGTATTTTATACAGCCAAACTGCTTCATCCAATATCGTTAGTCAGTTGTGTACTCGTCCAAAAAACTCAACCTACCATACACAACACCGTTAAAAATCTTATATTATGAATGGCCACCGGAAAAACTTCAAGAAACCGAAATTGTGCAAACTTTAGTAACTTTTTCCATGAATAAAATTTTATTTTAGATAAAGTCTGCCATAAAATGCTTCTTTGTGATAAAACAATGATGGTTTTTATATAATATTTCCATTTCTTTTTTTTCTTTTTTTATATTGTTCAAAATAGCCTTTCACATGGGATTTGTTCATTTTCCCATGGGATTTTTTTCACATATAAAAATTAAACTACTTTTGCAAAAAAAAATTCTATCAAAGAATTTGAAGAAAATCAGCACACTATACTTTTACAATGCTTAAAATCAATAACTAAGCATAAACAAACGTATAAACTTAAACAAGAGGGCCATGATGGCCCTGAATCGCTCACTTTTTACTAGACTTGACCCAGTGACCTAATTTTTGACCCCAGATGACCCATATACGATCCAAAATCAGATATTATCAACATTCTGACCATATTTCATTAAGATCAGATGAAAACTATGACCTCTATTGTCTACACAAGGTTTTTCTATGATTTGACCTAGTGACCTAGTTTCTGACCCCAGATGACCCAAATTCATTCCCAATCCAGATGTCATCAAGATAAACATTCTGACAAAGTTTCATAAAGATCTGATGGAAACTGTGACCTCTATTGTCTACACAAGGTTTTTCTATGATTTGACCTAGTGACCAAGTTTTTGACCCCAGATTACCCAAATACAATCCCAACCCAGATTTTATCAAGATAAACATGCTGGCCAAATTTCATAAAGATTGGATGAAAACTGTGACCTCTACTGTCTACACAAACAAATTGTTGACGGACGCACGGACGCAGACGGACATCACACGGTCACATAAGCTCACCATGTCACTTCCTGACAGGTGAGCTAAAAAAAAATCCCATTCAGAAAGTGGAGAAAAAATCCCATGGGAAAAAACAACAAAACTCATGGGAAAATGCAAAAATCCCATGGGAAGACAAACTTTGCATGTTAAGTCAGGCTACAATTAGAACTGAAATTTTACCTATTTGTGATTCCACCAATACTAAAAATAGAATGGTAGATTGTAATTTTACCTTTTTGTGATTCCGCAATTACAAATATAATGGTAATTTTACCTACTTTTAATTATACCACTACAAAAAGAATGGTAATTTTACCTATTTGTGATTCTGCAAATACAAATAGAATGATAATTTAACCTATTTGTAATTTAACCACACAAAACAAATGGAAATTTTGCCTATTTGTGATTCCACCACAAAAATAGAATGGTTATTTATATACCTATTTGTTATTCCGCCACTAAAAATAGAATGGTCATTTTACCTATTTGTGAATCAGCTGATACAAATAGAAAGGTAATTTGACCTTTTTGTAATTCCGCTGATACAAATAGAATGGTCATTTTACCTATTTGTGATTCTGCCACTCCAAATAGAATGGTCATTTTACCTATTTGCGATTCCACAACTACTAATAAAAATGTATTTTTTACCTATTTGTGATTCCGCCACCAGAGTATTTTTTCTATCACAGAGAGGAGAAAATGGAAGTCCAAGTTCTTGCTCACGATCGCCCTGAAACAGTCAATAGAAAAGATATGAGCCTCGCAACGGGAAAACGGGGCTTAATGCATATGCGTGCAGCGTCGTCCCAGTTAAGCCCATTTCAAACTGGCCCAAGAAATAATAAAAAGAAATGTCCCAAGAAAGTTCCATAATCATTGGAAAAGAAGTCACTTCTAGACGGTTGGAAGTGTTTCAACATAAGACTATTGTTACACCCAACATGCTGTCTCCTCACGGTGGTCAATTTTGATAAGTTCTTTTACAATTGCATTACGAATAACGAAATTTCATTCCGACAAGCTGTTTTTATAGCAATATTTGTCCTTTGACCTCAAAGTGTGACCTTGACCTTTGCGGTAGGAAGAGGGGTGTTGCATGCAACACTTCGTCTTATTATGGTGGTCATTTGTGGTATGTTATTCTAACCCTTTGAGTGCTGGAACCGGATTTTAAAGGCCTTTGCAAACAGTTTGGATGCAGATGAGACGCCACAGAACGTGGCGTCTCATCAGGATCCAAACTGTTTGCTATTATGATAGTATTCTTTGAAAAAAATCGAAGAAAATGCTAATTTTAGAAATTCAGCAGACGACATTTAAGCAGACGACAAATTACCCAGCATGCAAAGGGCTAAAATTGCATGATAAATGAAAAGGAACAGTCCCTACAAGCTCGGAGACAGGCAAGCACATACACTCGACCATTGTGAATGCTATATTGCGCTTTAAGCAAGAAGGTTCAACAAAAAGAATGCAGAAAAGCACACTATAACATCCAATGATTTCATAAAAATGAAAAAAATGACATCATCTATACTGCATGTGTTTGCTGGATTCAACAACATTAAAATACACCCAAAATCACATGGAGTGTTAATTCATTACTGCAGGTATGATGAAGGGTTACATAGAGCCTCATTTTGGGAAAACTGGGCTCAATGCATGTGCGTAAAATGTCGTCCCCGATTAGCCTGTGCATTCCGCACACTTTCCACCTTAACTGGTTTTTTGCTAAGAAGAGACTTCCTTTAAATGAAAAATAGAAAGTGTTGTCCCTGATTAGCCTGTTCGGAATGCTCAGGCAAATCTGGGACTACAATTAACGCACCTGCATTTAGCCCAGTTTTCCCAGAACAAGGATTAATATTCCAAGAACAAGGCCCAATATTCCAAGAACAAGGCTCAATATTCGAAGAACAAGGTTCAATATTCCAAGAACAAGGCTCAATATTCCAAGAACAAGGCTCAATATTTCCAGAACAAGGCTCAATATTCCCAGAACAAGGCGCAATATTCCTAGAACAAGGCTCAATATTCCAAGAACAAGGCTCAATATTCCAAGAACAAGGCTCAATATTCCAAGAACAAGGCTCAATATTCCCAGAACAAGACTCAATATTCCAAGAACAAGGCTCAATATTCCCAGAACAAGGCTCAATATTCCCAGAACAAGGCTCAATATTCCAAGAACAAGGCTCAATATTCCAAAAACAAGGCTCAATATTCCAAAAACAAGGCTCAATATTCCAAGAACAAGGCTTAATAAAACAATTGCAAGCATTGATACCTGTCTGAAGAATTCTTCTAGCAGGAGGTCAGTCCATCGCTTGTGGATCTCCCAGTCTTTGGCCGGGTGGCTGATGTCCGCGCAGTGCAGCACCAGAGACAACGCCTTCGACTTGTCAATGCTGGAATAAAATGATAGAGTTTATACCTATTTATTTAAAGCTTGAATGCATCGAAAGCTGAATGCTTATTGAAACACTCTTGAGTCCATTTCATGATAAGAACCGGTACTTGGTGTCTTTGAGGAACATCTAAAGAACGCTCACACAGTGGGGGATTGAACACATGACCTCCTGTTCACTATGAAATTGCATAGAATAGAACTAAAGAGATTCCATATATAAGTATTAAACTGCTCTCTGAGAAATTTGGGTTGAATGCATGTGCGTAAAGAGTCATCCCAGATTAGCCTGTGGCTTCACAGGCTAATCAGGGACTACACTTTCCGCTTTATTGTATTTTTCATTTGAAGGAAGCCAAACCCAGTTTTGGCAGAAAATGTCGTCCCTGATAATCCTGTGAAGACTTATCTGGGACAACACTTTACGCACATGCATTAGGTTCCATTTTATTTAGAGAGAGGCTCAATTATGTTTAAGTTTAAGACGAGTTGAGTCCACATAATTTCGGGTTGAATCACGCACAAACAGATAGACTGACATAGAAGTACAATTGCATAAAAATTAGACAGTTCAAGACAAAAAACTTAAATAGTAAGCAGAATGTTGTAGCTTAAAGGGGCATATTGTATTTCCCCCAAATAAGACATGTATTTAAGAGGAGTTCCGCAGTCGGAGACATATGTCCGCCAAGCAGGGCCTTGACACAGGATTTTTTGCAACAAAACTGACCTTTTATGACATATTGAACGGAAACCAATTTTAAACTTAATGTCAGTGACCTTGACCTTTGAACTAGTGACCCCAATTTCAATAGGAGTCATCTACTGTTCAAGGCCAATGCACATGTGAAGTTTTAAGCCAATCAGTCAAATCGTTGACATGTTATTGATCAGAAACAATTTTCACACTTATTGTGACAGTGACTTTGACCTTTGACCTAATGACCCCAATTTCAAAAGGGGTCATCTACTGACCAAGGCTAATACACATGTGAAGTATCAAGCCAATCAGTCAATTCGTTGACGAGTGATTGATCGGAAACGATTTTAACACTTATTGTAACAGTGACCTTTGACCTAGTGACCCCAATTTCAATAGGGGTCATCTACTGTCAAAGGCCAATGCACATGTGAAGTATCAAGCCAATCGGTCAATCTGTTCACAAGTTATTGATTGGAAACCAACTGGTCTACACACAGACCGACAGACAGACCGAATCGACATCCAGCAAAAGAATATACCCTCTCTTCTTCATAGGGGGGGCATACAAAAATCCTCTCTTTTCAGGCTAAAACAATGATGAAATACAATATTTTTCTGTAACACCCTTTTTGTGAAATTCAGACTCGAATTTCAAGACTAATACACTTCAATGCAAATGTTACAACACTACGATACATTTATTACTAACCCTTTGCATGCTGGGAAATTTGTCGTCTGCTAAAATGTTGTCTGCTGAATTTCTAAAATCAGCATTTTCTTTGATTTTTTTTCTAAGACCACTATCAGAATAGCAAACAGTTTGGATCCTGAGGAGACGCCACGTTCTATGGCGTCTCATCTGGATCCAAACTGTTTGCAAAGGCCTTCAAAATCCGGTTCCAGCGCTCAAAGGGCTAATGTGCATGTGTATATAGCAGTACTTTATGTAAATGTGTCCAATACAATTTTACAACAAATACTTACTTTGTAATGTCCCCGAGACAACTTTATAATTATAAAAATGAATGAATGCTCATAGAAATAAGAAAAAAAGTCCATTTAATAACCATGTTATATATAATACTTCTTTAAATATCTTAATTTTATAAATATTAGTATTTAGCTGTCAATATGTCTCTTTAATGCTTTTGATACGATAATGCAGAAATTCATGGGATTTTATTAGAGACTTGCTTACTTTTCCGGCATACTGAGCAGATTTTTCATATTTTTGATCTGCTGGAAATGGTAGGACATGTCAGTTGCTAGCACCATGTCAATAACAAGGTTTCGGAACTNGGACATTTTTTTTTTTTTTTTTTTTTTTTTAGGAAATAGACTTTATGTACCTCGTCCATAGGTATGTGCAGGTAGAGGTCATCCTGCTACATACCATACACAAGATTATGTGTTATTAGCACACATATGGATTAATATTTTCAGAGAGACATTGTGAAAATTATACCACATTAGTTCATTGTATTATAATACAATTATATGCACAAATAACACATATCATTTTTAACAATCTTGTAGGCTAATAAAGAAAAAAACATTGCTATAATACAAATGTGATAAAAAAAATAGGAGTTAAATACTTATTACTAACTAAGGGGTAAGCTTGGCATTATTGTATCTGCTTATAAATAAATATAACTTTATGAAGGCCTTTCTGTGTGTTTTTCGTAAACTTATGGTAAAAGGGCCCCAATGGCCACCATGGGCAGTTTAGTTTTTTTTTTTTTATAAAACTTGGCTTGCAGTTGAATCCAAGAAACCAAATCAATGCGTTTGCAAAAGACTGGCTATAACAATTTAAAACGGACTTACCAAACAACTACCCAATATAAGCAAACCAATATCCCAGGCCACCTTGAATTGTGCTTCAGACCTTGTTTCTACCAAAGCCCTCAAGGTAAACAACCTATACAAATCTTGAATGGATTGCATGAAATTAAAGCATAAATCTGTCAAAAACTGGGTCACAAATTGGGTTTAAAAATATGTTCCACCTGTACTCTTCTTTGCTGAGGTTGTTGAGGATGTTACTCTCCTCGTCTCGCATCACGCGGAATCCCGAGCTGATGTGATGGTTCTCCAGTACGGCACGGTCGTTGTACAGCAGTGCCACGTCAGACCTAATGTGTGAAGCGAAATATAAAGCCTTTTATAAATTATATAATATAGCTTTTCACAAGCCATATCATGTAATTTATAATACTCTGAAATATGTTCAACTAAATATAGCATGAAAGCAAATAGTCCCCAGAAAGCAGAAAGCCCTACGACTGTCATAGCTCTAAATCGCAAACTTAGTTGTCTTAACTTACAGTGTCTGATCAGAGATTCTCGCTTTTTCCAAAATTTTCATTAAATGAATTCACTGACAAAACTTATATTTGGACTAGTTTTTTATATATTGTTATAATAATAACAATGAAAAAGATTAAATAAAACAAGATGTGTTTGTGAAACACTATGTCCCCTATTGCGATTTTGACTCATATATTTGACCTTTGACCTTAAAGGATGGCCTTGACATTGACCTTACACCACTCAAAATGTGCAGCTCCATGAGATGCATATGCATGCCAAATACCAAGTTGCTATGTTGAATATTGCAGAAGTTATGGCCAAAATGAGCAATTTTGACCCATATAAATGACCTTTGACCTTGAAGGATGACCATGACCTTGACCTTTCAGCACTCAAAATGTGCAGCTCCATGAGATACACATGCATGCCAAGTATCAAGTTGCTATGTTGAATATTGCAAAAGTTATGGCCAAAATGAGCGATTTTGACCCATATAATTGACCTTTGACNTTCAAGGCCGCTCAATATAATTTACCTGACGACCCACATCTTGTTTACTAAGGTTAACCTCAAGCGTGAAAGTACGTGGACTAATTGATACTGGTAGCGAGGTCATGTTACTGAGCGAAAAATTATTCAGACAAATTCCGGTACGAACAAAACTTAAACGGACAAATATACAAATACAATCAGTAAGCGGGAGTAGTCTTAAGGTTATTGGATCTTCTTATATTAGTTTTATGTTAGGTAAACAAAAACTGACACACGAGTTTATTATTGCTATGGACATTAATAACAAGAGATGTGTTTGTCAGAAACACAATGCCCCCTACTGCGCCGCTTTGAAAAAAAATAAAAAAATTACCTTTGACCTTGAAGGATGACCTTGACCTTTCACCACTCAAAATGTGCAGCTCCATGAGATACACATGCATGCCAAATATCAAGTTGCTAACTTCAATATTGCAAAAGTTATGGCCAATGTTAAAGTTTTAGGAAGACGCGGACGCGTGACGACGAGCTGGCTATGACAATACCTTCGAAAACAGCTGAGCTAAAAATCATACTCACCACAAGTTTGCTTTGGGTCAAGATGGTGTGAACGGTCTGAGCAACATCCCCACCGTGAACAAGATTGTGGTACGGGTTCTTGTACTTGCTGTATCCGGTCTCCAGCGCGAGCAAGAAACTATCGAGCACGGTATTGTTTATTTTGAACTTTGCGATCAAGTCATATTTTTGCAACAACTCATAGCCCACGTATTTCAGGGCATGTCCATCTGAGGCACTGTTCACACTGAATACGTTGAAAGACCAGTCGTCAAGGTGCTGTAAAGGAAGTGTTTTTTTTCTCCATGTTTCAAGAAAAGTGTTTTTTTGCTAAAAGTTATATCTGATATTCAATGTCAAGCCAAAATAATTGAATATGTTGAAAGACCAGTCGTCAAGGTGCTGTAAAGGAAGTTTTCTTGTTCCATGTTTCAAGTTAAGTGTTATTGCACAAAGTTCTATCTGCGTCAAGATGCAGATAAGGAAGTATTTATTTCCTTGGTATAAGTTAAGCGTTAAAATTTAATAGCATAGCTTTTTTTGTGCCGTAAAGGAAGTTTAGCAACACGCCCAAACATTTTGATGGGGGCATAATGAAGTTTCTTTAAAACATAAATTCATTATAGTCAAAAAACACTTTAGGCCAATGTTATATTTTATTTCATAAATGTATTTATGATATTGTTAAGTATTTACAATATTTAAAAAATAAATTGTATTATAATGTCCATGAAAACTGTATAATCCATGAAGGATAAATCTCACAATGTGCCTCTGATTCTTATATTAGCCTAATAAAAAAGAAAAATTCAAGTGTAACAATGTCATAACTATACACTGATGAAAATGATATAGAAAAAAAAATTAGCCTTCCTTAGCAAAGCTTGTTAACTTTACAAGTTTAGTAAAATTATGAAACCAAGAAAAACTTGACAAAAGACAATTTTTTTCTAAATTTCAACATTGTGAACATGTGAACTAGAGATAAAACATCAAACTAACTTCATAACATTTCAATAATAACATGAACATCTTTATAAAGTCAAAGCTCCAGGAATAAATGACACAACAATCGAAAATAGAGTTCTCAAAACTTTTAGGCAGGATGCTTGTGGAAACAAAAATGTTAAGAGTTGCTTGAAAAATTTCATTTGCAAAAAAATTAAGAACAAAATTGTCCTTTTTTGCGCATACATTTCTAAAGATAATTTTCTTCTTGCATGGGAACCTGAAATTTATGTAGAGAACATATTTTCTTGTAATTATATGAGCTGCCCTCTTTGAAAAGTAGGCTTAATGCATGTGCGTTAAGTGTTGTCCCAGATTAGCCTGTGCAGTCTGCACAGGCTAATCAGGGACAACACTTTCAGCCTAGACTAGATTTTGGTTTAGAAGCCACTTCCTTTTAACGACAAAAATAAATACTAGCAAAACGTGTTGTCCATGATTAGCCTGTGTGGACTGCGCCTGGTTTTCACAGAGAGCGGCTTATTTCTTTAAATTTTTTGGAGCTTTGACAACTCTACCTCGGTAATTGGTTCTAGCAGACGTATAAACGGCTTTTTAACAATGGAGACTCTACGTGTGCTACTTGAAATGGAAACATAAAGATAAGTTTTAATAGACAATTATCCATAAATCCAAGGAGCATTGCCTTTTTGTAAAGACAAGAGAGCTTAAGGGCCTAAGGCGCTCACCTGAGTCCCAAGTGACAAATTTATTTTTAACAGTAAAATCGTATATGTCTGACTAAATAAGCCAATCCATAGTTTGATGTTGTTTCGCGACAATTCAAGACACTCAATCAGGACTGGATGTTAATTCCCGTCAATTAACAAATGGACATTTTTTGGACAAATGTTCTGGCAAAGTTTCTTGAAGATTGGGATATAAATGCAGCCTCATCAGTGTTCACAACCATTTTCTTTAATTTTCTTCAACCCCACATGACCTAGTTTTGAATTCAGCCAAGATTTATTGGGATTTTTTTTTAACAATTTTGATAATGATTGGGCAATGACTAAAGCCTTGTTAGGGTATGTTCACAAGCTTTTTATTGAATCTGACTTAATGACCTAGTTTTAAACCCCACATGACCAGTTTAAAATTTGGCCTGGATTTCCTTGGACCAAATTTTACTGACCAAGTATCTTATCAATTGCGCAGTAAATGTTGCCTCTAGTGTTCTCAAGGTGAATACTGACAACACATGTTGGACGATGAACGAAAAGGTGATCACAAAAGCTCACCATCAGCACATTGGGCTCAGGTGAGCTAAGAATAAACTTACAACTGAAAAACTGATACAGAGGTGGAAATATTGTTCACTAGCCCAAATTATTTTTTTCATTTTAATTCCTTTTTTCGAATATTCACTGTGAAGCAGGTAAATGTTAGAATTATAAATTGTGTGTCTTATTACTGTGTTATAATTATGCAAAGATTAAACAAAATGGAATCATTATATGTTACTGATATAGCTGAGTTTGATTTTGTTGATAACAACCAGGAACACATAATTTGCTGAACGTACAGTACAGTTGGAGAGTGATAATCCAACTTAAAGATTTAGTTTAACCCATTTATGCCTAGCGTCTAGAAAAAAGGCCTTGGCAAACAGCGTAGACCCAGATGAGATGCCGCATGATGCGGCATCTCATCAGGGTCTGCGCTGTTTGCTTAAAGGAATTTCTGTAAGAAATGTTCTAAATATAGAAATAAATATTCTAGACATCCCTAATTTTGGAAATAAATTGATCCAATTTAAAAAGATGGGAGAGTCCACTAGGCATAAATGGGTTAAACCTATTTATTTTAGCTCGATTGCATCAAAAGCCTAAAGCTTATTTGAAACGCTCTCGAGTCTCTTTCCCGGGACAAGAACCATGCAGTACTTGGTGTCTTTGGGGGAGTTTTAAAGAACGCTCCCACTGTGAGGATCGAACTCGTGACCTCCCGATCGCTAGGTGGTTACCATAAAAAAAAATAGAGGTCATATGGAGGTATACATGGGTGTGGAAATTCTCAAATGATTACTTGCCCATAGCAGGGGTTTATAAGTCAGGAATGTCATTTTCCCCCTTTTTAGCTTGCTGCTCCATTGCAGGACCAAATTGCTAAACTAACAGTTCCCAAAATTGCAAGATCTTCCAAAGAGTTAAGTGTTTGGGTTAACCAAGAAACTGTGATTATGAGTTATTTTCAACTCAAAAGGTGCTTCACAAAATCACACTCATGTTCACTGCAAATATCTAATTGTCTGCAATTTATACTATTATGGTACTTATTGAGTACGACTAAATATTCATCTTAGATAATGGTTCTTTTCAATACAAGATTCTGTCTAAGAAAGGCCAAAAATAATTCTGCAAACCCTGTGTCAGTTTGAAAGGACAATCACTTAACCCTTTACCTCTTAGATACGCATTATGACGCGTTTGTGGTCCCTTAGAAAATCAAATTAAATAAAAGACCTTTCTTACAAGATTCAAGTTTAAAAGGCTTCATTTCCAACCCTAATATACTGATGAGCACCAAACAGCATAAAACCTGAACAGCCTGCAAGTTACTCGCAGGCTGTTCTGGTTTAATGCTGGTTGCAAATGCCATTTTCACTTTAATTCTAAGCGGGAAAGGGTTAAATAAAAATGTTCAGAACAAAGAGATTTCTACACACAAATAACAACTCAATAAGCTTTCTCACATGGCCATCTGCACTCTCTGTTGTTACCAACTCCTTCAGATACTTCACATACCTTTAAAATTAGAAGAACTAGAAAATGTAAAAAATATTCAGAACAAGAACAAAGAGATTTCTGCACGAAAGAATCAACCCGTAACACTCTTTTCTCACTTGGCAGTTTGGACTCTCTGCAATCAGGGCCTTCCAAAACTTGACAAACCTTTAAAATTATAAAAACATAAGAAACAAGAAATAACAAACATTTGGCCTTAAATTAAAAAAATGTGCCCAACAAAGAGACTTTGACAACAAACAAAAAAACTCAATAAGCTTTTTCACTTGGCCATACGGACTCTCTGTAACCAGCCCCCTTCATTAACCCCTTTACCGCTCAGATACCCATTTTGACACATGTATAGTCTGTTAGAAAATCAAATTAAATTAAAAACCTTACATACTAGATTCAAGTTTAACGGGCTAAATTGTCAACGCTTAGATACTGATGAGCAGCAAACAGCATAAAACCTAGCTGAACAGACTGCGAATTTTTCACGGGCTGTTCTGGTTTTATGCTGGTTGCATAGAGCCATTTAAACTTTGCTTCTGAGCGGGAAAGGGTCACTCGACATACCTTTAAAATTAGCAGAACATGAGGCGGCACATTAAGCCCCGTAGAACTGGACAAACGTCGGTATATTCTGCAATTGAATGACAATATTCGCAACTACAACAATGCAACAAGGAACAAGTAACTCAGAGACAGTAATTTCACAAAATTCCTTATGTAAAAAGGTAAATTCCTTAGGTATATGATAAATTCCTGAGGTTAATAGGGGAATTTGTTAGGCAAATACGAGTTTTAAGTCATTGAGAATACATTCTGTAAAAATCATTCTATTCTGTATTTTTTTTTAAGGACGTGCTTTTTTTAAAGGTATTTTTAAAGTCAAAAGATTCTAAACTTCTAAACACTTACAGATCAGATGCTATGTATTTTACCCTTTATTAAATAACTTTTATTTTGGGCTTGTTTTTGGATTTTTTTTTGTTTTTAAGAATTGCAGATTTTTTACTAATTTATCATTTTTGTTATTTTCGAAAATAGAATTTTATAGATTTTACACAGAAATTTGTTATCTGAAAGAGTCATAAAAGTGTTTTGTGGTTTGGGAAGGAGTTTTGCGAACACAAAGTCCAGAACAATAATTGTAACATAAATTAACAGTGGAACATTTTTTGTTTAAACAATGTCACTTACGCGGCTTCTTTATAGCAACTATTCAGTAGATAAAATGTGAAGCTTTTAAACCGAATCACTTATAACAGCACCATTTAAAAATAAACACTATAGTAACCCATCAAAATTAATGTGTTTTTTCCAGTTTAAACAATGCATTTTTTTCTTTTCTGAAATATTGCTTCTTGTGACAATGTTCATGCAAATGTAATACTTATGTCAAAAGCCATTTTGTCATTTTAAAGGTTAAATTAAACCTGTCCGGAATTTAGAATTTAATTTTGGTACATGTACTAACTGTTTGAAAAAAAGAAAAGAAAAATCTATATGAAAGTATTTATAAAAGCATAATTCAATATGAAAATGGAATGATTTAGTTAAGTTATATATACCCAGTAAACAAATCTATAAAAATATATAATCTTATTGAAACATGTTTGAAAAGCAAAATTAATTAGTTGAGGGCAAATAACCTTGATTTATCACTGCATTAAGAGAATATAGAATAATATCAGCTTAAAATAATAAGTCCTGGGTCTCAGTTCGCTAAGATACATTCGCAAATGTTAAAATTACGAACACAATCAAAATTTGTTCAATTATTGTAGGTTCTTCATTTTATAATATTTTGTTAAAAGCAATTAAAAGTGCCTTATAAATTAAAATAAATACATTCCAAGGAACAATTAATTTGAATCAATTGATAAATGCCAATGAATTTAAAATACGATTAAATTCTCAGAGTGGAAAACTTAAACTTAGTCAAACAGGGCCAGTATTCACCAACCAATTCTTAGACTTATAACCCTTTGAGCGCTGGAACCGGATTTTGAAGGCCTCTGTAAACAGATTGGATCCAGATGAGACGCCACAAAACGTGGCGTCTCATCAGGATCCAAACTGTTTGCTTTTCTGATAGTGGTCTTTGAAAAAAAAGTGAAGAAAATGATGATTTTAGCAGATGACAAATTTCCCAGCATGCAAAGGGTTAAGGATAAAGAACAGACTTAGACCCAATAAAGCATGCATCCGAGTTTGAATATATACAGGCTAAAAATGATGCATATGTCATTAACAAACTGTTCTTAATATAGAATGTTTTAGTTATAGGTATTGCTGGACTTCACTTTTAAGTAGTTATAAATTATAACAGTTGTAAGAATATTCTTTTTTTTTTAGACTTGAGTCTTAGTATTGGCTGATGCATACGGGCAAACTGCGAATTAGGAATGAACGACTATGAGTGCTGAAATGGTGCCCTACCTGTCGACCATGATCCCCGCTCGTATTGCGTTTGCCACGCTGCGAAACTTAGGTTTATCCTCGCCCCGACGTTTGATATTGCTCATCGACCGGGTGAACGTCAATGCTAGCCAATCCCGCACCTCGGTCGGGACCGCGTCTGGTTCCACTTCACTGAGTTCATCTTCCTCATCGCAAAGACGTCTGCAAACAAACGGTAAAAAAACAAATGAGTACAAAACAAACTTTGACAAGTTATATAAGTAGAAATTTTGCTGATCGTAAAGACAACTAAAAACACTATTGATGTATGGACAAGGCTAATGAGTTTTAGTTTTGCTCATCGCCAAGAGGTTTGAAAAAAAATATGAAAAATAGGAACAACAAATGAGTAGCTAATGTTATTTTTGAACCGCACAAAGACGCGTGTATAAACATTATTTACGGTTATGGCTAATGAGTGCAAATTTTCCTTGACTCAAAAACTTGAGTCCAAAAACAAATGTTAATAACTAATTAGTACAAAACAAGCAGTAACAGCTACTGTGTACCCAGCATTAACTGTCAAAACTAACGAGTACAAGTTTTGCGTATCACAAACACATCTACAAACAAAGGTAATCAATAGAAAAGAACTAGATTTCCATATATGTCAAATTGGGCCAATTAGTACACAAAAACGTCTCGGAAAAAATAGTTACAGCTACTGAATAAAAATTGTGAGCATAGAAAATTTGACTAATAAGTGCAGAAAAATATCTGAAAACAAACAGTCACTGTAAATAAATATGTTAAAAGTTGTGCCAATATAGAACATGTATTGATTTAGGCCATAGGATGGCTGTATTTCAGTCTAAAAAGCAACATATACAATAACTCAACGCAATTTTTGTTTGCTTTTTTTCTCTATACAGAATTCAATATTAAGGGCAATAATCAAACAAATTAAATTATCAGTCGCAAATCTATAAGCTTGTAAGTCGATTTGTACAAATTTGATAAAAATTGGCAGATTTGTTTATAATTACTACATAAGACGGGTCGCAGTTTAAAAGAGAAATCGCAAAATAAAAATCTGCCAATTACCTAACTTGTTTTATGTTTCAATCAAGCCTAAAAGTAATCCAGTGCATTGTACCAACTTAAATAAAGTTTAATCAGACATGTTTATTCTGTCGAAACAACCATTTTGTATGTCGGTAAACAAAGTTATTCAAATGCAGACAAATAAGAATTAAATTAACTTGAGGATAGGTCTTTATAATTGAATAAGAACAGTGCCTGATGTGAATGCACACATCGCTGTAACCAAATTACACATTTTCAGTGGGAATGCCCTAATTTCTCGCTTGGACATTAAATAGAGGCATATCCCGCAATTCACTTTATGACATCACACTCATGGTGCATCTGCGTGTTTTTACTTTCGGAAAATGGTGAACATTTGCATGATGAAATTCTTTAAACACATTTATTGTTAATATGGGAAAAAAATATGGAAAAAATGATTACTTTTATTTTGTCCACTCTGAAATATTTATTGCTGTTGTTCTCTTGATGTCATATTATCATCAATTATCGAACAAAATCCATCACTTCGCCTTATGTTCTTGGCAGAATATGTATTATGTATATTTGTATATGCATATTTATGCATAATTTCTAGTCAGGTTTATAAATCAAAACAGGATGGTTTGGATTTAGTGCCTTTGGTCTTTTCTGTCAACGAAATTTAAGCTGGAAAAAAGTAACATCAAGTTTTTGGTTATACGGTAATACGGTTACAGGGTATGTTTATTAACATCATAAGCAAACTCCTTAATAATTGTTTTACCAACTGCTTTTTCCAAACAATATGGCCCTATATCGCTCACCTGAATGAACTGTGGCAAGTTCCGAACACAGGGGTAGACAAATCTTGG
Source organism: Dreissena rostriformis (assembly GCA_007657795.1). Lineage (NCBI taxonomy): Eukaryota > Metazoa > Mollusca > Bivalvia > Myida > Dreissenidae > Dreissena > Dreissena rostriformis. Next base: position 16,266 of record VMBQ01000547.1, on the reverse strand, counting down.
TAGAGGACCACTATTTAATGTCACATACATGTACCAAATATGACTTCAATTTAAACCATTTCAATGCCCAGACCCCAAACAGGGCCTATTTTTACAAAGGGGCGCGATGTTAAACAAAATTAATAAGAGTGGACCATGGTATGGTGTTACATAAAAACATTAAACCTACTTGCCTTTTGGGTTTTGTTTGTTTTAAGTCTTTATAAATTAAGTGGCCCTGGGGTGTGACCAGTTTTGACAAAAGGTTTATATATGATTTGAACAATTTTTGTACAGGACCTCTTTCTTCTGTTATATACTTAAAATCAAAATTCTGGGACTTGTGGCTACAGAGAAGATTTTGTAAAGTTTATATTTACTATATAAGTCTTTATACCATGCATTTTTTTTTAATTTTAAGTTATTTATTATGTTCGTCTATATAGATCTTGTTACCCTGGGCTCAGCCATTTTTAAAACCCAGGGGCTTGATTTGAACAACCAAATATTAAACCTCTGAGATTAGCAATTTCAGAGAAAAAGATTGTTTAAGTTCCCACTTATAAAATCTATTTAAGCTCTGATAGCCTACATATGCTGCAGACCCGAACTATTTGTAAAACTTTGAAAGATGGTCAACCAATGATCATTCCTGTGAGGTTTCAAGAAAAGCTGTCTCGGCTTTGGAGGAGATGTTGTTTAAAGCAAAATGTTGACGACACATAACAATGGATGCAAGAGCTAGGGCTTCTACCACAATGGCTCCGCATAAGCACTTTATGCTCAGATGAGCCAAAAAATATATTTGTTTTTTTATTTATTCAAACACGATTAGATTTTAATTTGCGTAAAGGCAAAGCATAAAACAGAAATTTGTTGCAAAATTTACATAGTCAACCTTAAGAAAAAGACGCAATGAACTTCAGATACAGCTGTTACCTCAACATTAAAATTTAGCAGAATAGATCATGATATAATAATAAATAAACACCTTAAAAAGAATTCTTCATTTGGAACTTCACGTAAATGTAAAAGGCATACTTTTATAGGGCCTGTGATGTTTAATTTGTCTTTCTTTCTGTATTTTGATATAAACATATAACATATTGCATAAAAATCGGAGAGAAACAACATACCCTAAGCATGATTTAAATACTATAAATAAATAAATAATGATAATCTATTTAAATTGTGTGCACCAAATATATTGTTATTAATTCAATTAATTATGAAGTGTAAGAACATCCAATTCATGTTAACATCTAAAATATTTGTCTTAATTCTTTTTAATGATTTAAACGCATATATATATTTTTCAAGGTAACTACTGAAAATTCAAGACATTTTTGTGTAATTGAACGAGTTATTAGTGTTAATTACACACACACATACACACACAAAAACAATGTTAAACATGGTTTAATTTTCACACCATTCTGTTTACTGTTTAAAAAAAAAGAAATTTTCAACAACCCGAAAAAGTGTTTTACTTTCATGTTCCTCTTAAATAAAACTGAAATTGTAAAAAATTATCTTCTTATAAAACCAAGAAATCTGTCAGTTAAGAAAACAAGAGGTCCAAAGGCCATAGGTAGCTCACCTGAGACCCCTAGGCACTGAGCAGGAACATTGCCCCAACTTGTGGCAGTTAAACAAACTAAAATAATTTTCAAACTCAGCTCAGATACATAAAAAAATTCTATGTTTTGAGAATGATTCATAATAATTGGTAAAAATTTGACTTCAAAAGCACGCAAACGGTTTTACTACTATTCTTAAAAAAAAAGAAAAAAGAACAGCCTAATGTTTTTAAATGGGCAGGATTCATGTCTCACTTGTTAGAGAAATCAGTAGAACAAATGTTCAGAAATTGTTTCATAAAGATTGCACAAACAAATGTGACTTATAGTTTTCAAAAGCTTTTTTTTTACCTAGTGACCAAGTGTTTGACCCAACATGACCCAGTTTCAAACTTGGCCAAGATATCATTGGGACAAAAGTTCTGCAGACCAGGTTTCATGAAGATTGGGCAATAAATGCTGCCTTGCGAGTGTTTACATGGCAAATGTTGAGGACCAATGACGAACAACAAAAAAGCTGATAACAAAAGCTCACCCTGATCATGTTGGTACTCAGGTGAGCTAAAAATAACATACTTTTTAAATAAAAAAATAAATAATAATATTCATTTCTAAAATGTTTACCCATCAATTTGAACATATCCCAAATGTATAGTTTTGGCTATACTCAGCCTTGTCATAATTGCCCAAACATTATACGAACATTTATGAAATATTTTTTCTTAAAAGTAGATTCAAATTAACAAGAGATGTGTTTGTCAGAAACAGAATGCCCCCTAATGCACCACTTTATTTTTTATTTTATTTTTTACCTTTTACCTTGAAGGATGACCTTGACCTTTCACCACTCAAAATGTGCAGCTCCATTAGATACACATGCATGCCAAATATCAAGTTGCTATCTTCAATATAGCAAAAGTTATGAGCAAGGTTAAAGTTTTGGGACAGAATGACGGACAGACAGAATGACAGACTGGCCAAAAACAATATACTACCTTTTTTTTTAAAAGGGGGCATAAAAACACCAAAATTTGCAGGGTCATAAAAAAGAAATGTTATTCTCCTCTGCTAAAATAAAATCGAGAAAAATGCAAATTCATCTCGTCTATTCAATATACCCCATCTTTAACATAGGACAACTGTTATGTAACATCTTTCTTAATCGAGCCAAGGTGCTTGGAAACGATCAATATTCAATATTCCAACAACAGAAAATATCAAATATTGATTCTTTAAACAATACGATTTCCCTTCATGCAATTTCACGGGGAAAGTGGAAAATATATTAAAAGCCTGTAGCGAAATGCTTTTCCCAATGTGCAATTTCACAGGCAAAGCGGAAAATATATTAAAAGCCTGTAACGAGATTCTGCAGACGACTTATTTACAAGTGTCTGGAGATATTGAATGGCGGCAAGAAGACATAGAAATGTGGCTTAATTCAACAAACATCGTTTAATTCAATCATTCGCATTCACACCTTATCATTAGACGCTATTTCAAAATGAAACAATATGCCGGGGCTAGACTATAAGGCGGTAAACCTATTTCAGGATTGTAGCATCAATTGTATTTCCAATGGCGAACTGTCACGATTACAGGGATATTATTTAAATAAAACCGTATTTCATCCAGATTTATTTCGTACCACTTTAATTACCTCCTATACAAACCCACTACCAGTGAATAGTTCTTTTTTTCCCTAGTTTCAACAAAACTTGCACAAATATACAATCACCTTGTTTCAACAAAACTTGCACAAATATACAATCACCTTGTTTCAACAAAACTTGCAGAAATATACAATCCCTGCAATCGCAGTCTCTAAACAAAAACACACTAGATTCCCGTCAGCAACATGTTGCGTATGTTGTCAAGAATTAAGTCAGCCTGAAATTTCATGGTTAATTTTTTTCACTTTTTTAAGGACACTTAACTTCACCACTGATTTTGGGAAAAAAAAGATGAATTTGCTTCGGTCATGTCCCGCTGTGTTTGTGTAAAATGTGTGGATTGGTCAACACACAGAATCAACAAAAATTAATATCCCAAGAATAATAATCATTTTAAAGTATTTTAAGAGCTGCATCATGCCTAAATTTGACCTTTAACCTCCAAAAGATTCTTTGACCTTTGAGTAGGGACAGCCTGGTCTGAAATTTGACCTTTAACCTCCAAAAGATTCTTTGACCTTTGAGCTCAGGATAGCCTGGTCTTACATGGAACAGGCAGTCTGACGATAAGAGGGGGTAATCATGTGACAAACATGATGGCGACGTACATGCCAAGACAGGTATTTTTCGCCGTTCTATACCCTTTATTACTTTTATTAAATTGTTAAAATGCTGCTCATTTTCTAGCCATATCGGCAAGAAAGTGATTACCGTTTATTATATTTAATATTTGCTCTATAAATCGACTTTACTCGCTGCAAAATGTCTAAGCAGGTCACAAAATTACAACTCCTCCAAAGAAAACTAGCAGCGAGTAGTTGAGATAAAGAGCGAATATTAACCCTTTGAGCGCTGGAACCGAATTTTGAAGGCCTTTGCAAACAGTTTGGATCCAGATGAGACGCCACAGAACGTGGCGTCTCATCAGGATCCAAACTATTTGCTATTCTGATAGTATTCTTTGAAAAAACAAAACGAAGAAAATGCTAATTTTAGAAATTCAGCAGACAACATTTTAGTAGACGACAAATTTCCCAGCATGCAAAGGGTTAATACAAAATAAACGCTAATCACTTTCTTGCTGATATGGCTGGAAAGTGAGCGGCATTTAAACAATTAATACAAGTGATAAATGGTCAGTTAACAAGTTAAAACTACCTGTCTAAGCATGGACGTTGCCATCTTGTAAGTCATGTGATTACACCCTATGAAGATGGTGAATATTTATGAGATGTAATTTCAAATTACAAGAGGAATGATTAGTTACAGTGCAGTAAGCTGGGATCGACCCACCCACACACACATAAACAGAACCGCCCTTGTGAATGCAATCAGGGCTTTTTTTCCTTCTTTAGCAAGGAACTTATATAGACCCCTTCCCCACAGAGAAAGGATCCTTCCTGTACGAGAATTTCTTACCCATATTCAGTTTTGTTGATATTTTTTTCCCCAAAATGTAAGGCCAGGCCCTTTTCCCAAATCAAGAAAAAAAAAGCACTGGCTATATATAGAAATGACTGAAAATGGCTTGACAAGACCTCATGGGGTCTAGACAAATTTGGAGGATACAGGCCCAAGTATTTGGTGAGAACATTCTTATTTCAGTAAACGCTTGATCCTTGCTCTGGGAAAATGGGTTTAAATGCATGTGCGTAAAGTATTGTCCCAGATAAGCCTGCGCAGTCAGCACAAGCTAATCAGGGAAAACACTTTCAGCCTTCACTGGATTTTTGTTTGGAAGAGACGTCTTTAAACAAAAATTCCATACAAGCTGAAAGTGTTGTTCCTGATTGACCTGTGCGGACTTAATAGACTTATCTGGAATGACATTTACATTACGCACGTGCATTTGTTTTTTTCTAGAACGCAACACACCGCACTTTTATTTGATTGGATGGAAATGGGCTGGTAACAAATAAGAGATTAACAAACCTTGAGGCCATTAACAGATTTTTATTTTTCAGAATTTTTTCTATGTAGAATGAATTTTACGGACAATTATGATTGTGTCTTTATCGTGCAACAATTCTATGCATCCATTTGGAAAAGATTTTTAGGAAGATTACGTACTATACATTTTTGGGAAAGGAAAATTTATTTCTGCTTCAACATCCATTAAAAAAACCAACATTTATCAATATCTGTATGTATTGCTCTTCTACATGATTGTCTTAATCATTCAATTCACCTCGAATTTTACTTGCTGCCCATGCCTAGGAGCATAATTTTATGAAAAACACAGATTGTATGTGCTGCATTCTGGGAAAACTGGGCTTAACGCATTTGCGTAAAGCGTCGTCCCAGGTTAGCCTGTGCATTTAACAAAAGCTAATCAGGGTAATACTTTCAACATATATGTTTTTTTTTGGTTTAAAGGAAGTCTGTTCTCAACAGACTGCACAGGCTAATATGGGACGACACTTTACTCATATGCATTTAGCCCAGTTTCCACAGAGCATGGTTCGTATGTACAAACATGCTGCGCAAAACACGCACTAAATTTGATGTATACAAGGCAGCTAATCAGCGGCTCTTTAATCAGCTGTGTGACATGCAAAAATAAATAGGCAGCTGAAAATGCTTATAAAATGAAAATAATTTTCAACGTATTCCTTTTCATTTTACCAATTTTCTGGGTGGAATAAAAATTGTGATTTTAAAAAATGCATATGTTTCACAATGTTTCTAAATAAACATTAAATTAATTTCAATGAATTAAAATTAACTTCAAGTGCTTGTGCTTAAAAGACATATTGAAATGTAGTTATAATTTCAAATAAACTAAAATCAGTATTTTCTAAATAAGATGTGCATCAAACAATAATCAAGTGACAATGCTGAAATATGTTTTAATCAAGTATGCATATAAAATGAAACAACAGAAATGTACAAAGACAATTAAACGATTGACTCATCATTGTGTATCATGATTTTAAACAAGAGTTCCGCGGTCGGAGATGACCGCATTGAAGCCGGATTTTTGATTTAAATGACAGGAAAGTACCTTTCGTGTTTTTGTCAATGCAATACTTAAATTACTATACCAAAGTTAAATCATGAAAAAAATATTCACATTTAAGGTCACTGTCAATTGAAAGACTTTAAAATGACCAGTTGTTCTCTTGACCAGTGGTCATCTGTTAGTCATGGCAAAGTCCATGTCCAAGCATACGAAAGTTAAAACAACTTTTAATTTTTAACATTCAAGGTCACAGTGACCTTGACCTTCAATGACCTTAAAATGACCAATTGTCATCTACTAGTGCTGGCCAACCTTCATGTCCAGTTTGAAGACTGTAAGTCCAAGCATAAGAAAGTTATACCATGAAATAAGAATTTTAACATTTTTACATTCAAGGTCACGGTGACCTTGACCTTAAAATGACCAGTGGTCATCTACTAGTTCTGGCCAACCTTCATATCAAGTTTGAAGACTCTAGGTCTAAGCATACCAAAGTATTAACAACTTTAACATATTTACATCCAAGGTCACAGTGACCTCGACCTTCAAATGAATGACCTTGAAATGACCAGTGGTCATCTAAGTGTGCTTGCAAACCTTTACGTCAAGTTTGAGATTCTAGGTCCAAGCATACCAAAGTTACAACAATTTTAACATTTTAACATTGAAGGTCACAGTGACCTTGACCTTCAAATGAATGACATTGAAATGAATGACCTTGAAATGACCAGTGGTCATCTAAGTGTGCTTGCAAACCTTTACGTCAAGTTTGAGATTCTAGGTCCAAGCATACCAAAGTTATAACAATTTTAACATTTTAACATTGAAGGTCACAGTGACCTTGACCTTCAAATGAATGACATTGAAATGAGCAGTGGTGATCTTCTAGTACTGGCCAACCTTTATGTCAAGTTTGAAGACTCTAGGTACAAGCATACCAAAGTTATAACATGGAATAAGAACTTTAACATTTTTACCTACCAAAGTTATAAGAACTTTAACATTTTTACATTCAAGGTCACAGTGACCTTGACCTTAGAATGAATGACCTTGAAATGACCAGTGGTCATCTAAGTGTGCTTGCAAACCTTCATGTCAAGTTTGAAGACTCTATGTCCAAGCATACCAAAGTTATAACAATTTTAACATTTTAACATTTAAGGTCACAGTGACCTTGACCTTCAAANCCAGTGACCTAGTTTTTGACCCGGCATGACCCATATTCGAACTTGACCTAGATATTGTCTTGATACAACTTCTGACCAAGTTTAGTAAAGATCAGATGAAAACTACTTCAATTAGAGAGCGGACACCATGCTAAATCCTTGAAATGCACTAAGTGACCCCGTGACCTAGTTTTTGACCCGGCATGACCCATATTCGAACTTGACCTAGATATTGTCTGGATACAACTTCTGACCAAGTTTGGTAAAAATCGGATGAAAACTATTTGAATTAGAGAGCGGACACGAAAAGTGTGACAGACTGACAGCCTGACCGCCTGACGGTCAGTGCGAAAACTATTATCCCCTTTTCTTCGAAAGGGGGCATAAAAACAACAATATAACAATATCTGTATGTATTGCTCTACTACATGATTGTCTTAATCATTCAATTCACCTTGAATTTTACTTGCTGCCCATGCCTAGGAGCATATGAAAAACACAGATTGTATGTTCTGCATTCTGGGAAAACTGGGCTTAACGCATTTGCGTAAAGCGTCGTCCCAGGTTAGCCTGTGCATTTAACAAAAGCTAATCAGGGTAATACTTTCCACATATATGTTTGTTTTTTTTTTGGTTTAAAGGAAGTCTGTTCTCAACAGACTGCACAGGCTAATATGGGACGACAATTTACTCATATGCATTTAGCCCAGTTTCCCCAGAGCAAGGTTCGTATGTACAAACATGCTGCGCAAAACACGCACTAAATTTGATGTATACAAGGCAGCTTATCAGCGGCTCTTAAATTAGCTGTGTGACATGCAAAAATAAATAGGCAGCAGAAAATGCTTATAAAATGAAAATAATTTTCAACGTATTCCTTTTCATTTCACAAATTTTCTGGCCTGGCATAAAAATTGTGATTTAAAAAAATGCATAAATTTAGTCAAATGAATAAAAATTAACTTTAAGAGCTTGTGCTAAAAAGACATATTGAAATATAGTTATAATTTCTAAAATAGGTGTGCATAAAATATTTAAGTGACGATGCTGAAATGTGTTTCAATCAAGTATGCATATAAAATGAAACAACCGAAATGTACGAAGACAATTAAACAATTGTGAATCATGATTTTAAATAAAATGAGGAACACAAATAAATTGCACTAGACTATAAGTGTTTCCACGAAAGTAATTTCATGATGCCTAATCTAGCGTCTATATAATGCAATACTATTACTAACTAATACTTTCACTAAGTATATCATAAAAAGTCTAAAGACACAATACGCTTCTATATAATATAAAATATTTATGTCCTCAAAATGAGCTTCGTTCTGAAAAACCTGGGCTGAATGCATGTGCGTTAAGTGTCGTCCCAATTAGCCTAGCTGTGACGTCTGCATAGGCTAATCAGGGACGACACAGTCTGCTTAAAATGGGTTTTTGTTAACAAGAAAATTCCTTAAAATAAAAATTCCATAAAACATGTTGTCCCTGATTAGTCAGTGCAGACTGCACAGGCTAATCTCGAACGACACTTTCAAGACATCCATTAAGTCCAGTTTTTCCCAGAACACGGCCCATCTAAAACATCTACATCCTAAAAATAATCAATGTGGTGTGGGCATGCTGAGATGCTATTTGAGGAAACGGTCTAAGTAGCGCATACGGGGCACGGATTTTACCTTGCGTCGTTCGACTTCTGTCTGTCATTCGCGCACTCTTGACATCGACTTGTGACGGTAAAGGCGAGAGAAAGACAGATGAAACTGAGTATGAGGCGAGGACAAAACAGAAATCAGAACGGAAGACTGTCAAAAAATAAAACCCGGGCCTTTCACCTTATTAGGTTCAGTCTTCACGCTATAACTATAAGCCCGGCAGCCCAGGGCTGGTGAAATATTATTTGGGCTACTAGAAACTAATTATTTACGTAGTCGGGCTATTGGATTTTTCCTTCTGTTTCTAATGAAGCATAATGATTCGGGCTAGTGATTGAAATATATTACCGTGAAGACTGATTAGGTTAGTGTTGTTTTTTTGCTTCCTTTGTTTACTTTTGTATTTTATGCGATTTCGATATCAGGCCTTCTTTGTCTGATTATAAAGAAGAGTCTTTTTTAAAGCTGTCACCCCAGAACAAATGTTAATGTTTTAAGAAAAATTCAGGAAGAATGGGTGTTTTTATAAGTCATGCGCTTCAATTTTCCCCGTATTAAGCCTATAAATAGTTCCAACTTGACCAGTGATTTTTTTATCTGTGAGTCCTGTGTCCTTGACTCACAAAATTCTCTGGGGCTGCACAGTTTCAAATTATGTGAGTCCCAAAAATGCATCGACAGTTTTAACAATATAATAAAGTTTAATATTTGGACTCGTTCTTTCAATTTGGGGACTCATAGATTTGCAAGCTATTAAGTTCCAGGACTCAGATGAGATTTTTTTTTAAATATCAAAGCTTGACAAAGAAAGCCCTGTGTTGTGTAATAAATAATAATGACAGATAATGAAAACATATGCACTGATACACATTTTTAACCATAGACAAAAAGATTGAATAAAATTTACAGTGATTAAAAACACTGATGCAAACGGATATATAATAATAATGCACTCCACAAATAGATTACACCCCAGAAAATTGATTTCTATGTAAACCGTGTAAAGCGCATGCGCAGAAAAACAGATGTTGGCATTGGATGACCACCTATCAAAATATTTTAACAAAGTTTAAATAGAGACAGAAGTCACAATTATGAAGTCATAACATTCAAGATTTGCTAGTCTAATCTTGCTTGGTCTAATCCATAAGCATAGCATGTTAGACTGAATGTGTATTTCGAAAGATGGTCATGATACAAATATTGCATTATTTAAAAAAAAACAAAAAAACTGTTTATCTTTTAAGATCAATTAAAAATACATCAAGTTAAATATATCGGCGACAGTTAATTTCTGTCATTCTCGTAACCATATATAGTATTCTAACAGACTAGCAAAAGTGTCCAAGGACCACAATAACGCCATTTAAAACACTTTACAATTTCAAATATTGTTAAAAAAGCAAAGGCAGCAAGTAATAATTCATCGACAGACATACGTAAAACAAGATGGTTGGCTGAAAACTTGTGAAAACATGAAAATTGTTTTTCTTAGAAGAATTTGAGTTAAAATTTTACAATGTTTGTAATAAATGTTATAAAGACATACAATTTAACACAGTGAAAAGCAATAAAATATACACGAATATTTCATTCAAAAGAGAAAAATTGACACTTATTATTATGAACTTGAAATAATTTTTGGCTATCTGAATTATAAATAAAATTTCCCTGATAAAAATTTGCATAAACACTAAAAAATGTATAATTGAGCTGATTTTACAACTGTGTTCATTTATTTTAATTGAGGTAAAGATAAAAGGTTAAAACAGTCTTTCATTTTAGCCTAAACAGAATTTGTTTCGAGCACCAATATTATATCAAAGAAATCAAAGCTAATTAATAAGGCCAGTCTTGACACATTCACTGGCAAACCGTATCAAAGCTATATGTTTCATTGAGCCTGACAATTAAGCAAGCTACATTTAGTATTCAACTAAGGGCACGAACTCAAATGATTACTTAGATTTGCATCCCTTTGTAGAGCAACTATGACTAATTCTTAAGCTTGAATTCAATTAATATTCAACAAGTTAGAGAATTTTTGTTGTATATTACAAACGCAAAAGCAAGAAAGAACCTTAACTTTCTGATACTTGAAGCTTATGATCTAAGAGGTTTTGATCTATCAGAATTTGCCCCCTACAGCAATATATAAGTAGAACTTAGTCCTTCCCAAATACCGTCGGTCCTCGGATTTTTCCGATTATAAACAGGAAAATCCGGAAAAGATTCTAAACTTGCAGGAACTCCTGTCCGGTAACAAAATTATGGCGAAATTTGGAATTCCATATAAAGCTATTTTCAGAAAAGTATCAATGCAAGAGTTAGATTTTTTCCAAAGCGAATAACACACTGCGTCATCACTATACAAGTACATTCCGCAAAGGGAGACAATTAAAATTGACAACCACATGCGTTTGGGTTCACGTTTTATCCGATTAATTCGTAAGCAAGCAGGGCAATGCCGCATATGATGTTTACAGTTCGCGAGAAGGTAAAAATTACCTTTGTTTAAAACAAAGGTCATTTTGACCTTCTTGCGAACTGTCAACATCAACACAGGAGTTAAAAGGAAAAAAAATCTTTGACATTCTACATGAATAAATGCATGTTTACTTTTACGTAGTGAATGCAAAAATAAGTCAATTTTGTTAATATACATGTTCAGATTGGATATGTGTTATAATTATTATAATAATATTAAAATATTGTAAAAAAAACGATTTTTTTTCTTTCTTCTACATGTTTCTTTTTTGGGCCTGAAATGATCAGTGTGGGTCGGCAAAAGCTGCATGATTATACTACTGGACCTCCTGGTCAGCAATAAATTATAGTTTTGGGAAGGACTGAAGTAGATATTCAAGAATGCATGTATTTTAGGTGAAGAATTAAATATCTGGCATATATACTATATCCTGTGAAGCTCTACTTTAAGAATATATTTATATAAGCAACTATAATGAATAACATAAAAAGTCAAGAAAAACAATATCAGTAACAGTTTGCCTTTTGAATTGTTTCATTCAGTAAAAATTTATATTCAATTTCACCTACTCGACATACAATGGCATTACACGCAAAAACAGTACAATCATAAAGTAAAGAATTATTATGATAATTGGATATTTTAAGTGAATAAGTTGAGCAAAAAATATAATCTTCTTACGTATTTAATTGACATCAATCTACATAATTACTTTGGAAAAAAATGGATAGGTCTTTTGTCCCTCTGGAAATAAAATATGTTTTCTTGATGTACCCGGATACTCTAGAAAATATAGTAACGTACATGAAATGCTTTATATTTCATGTCAAATCCTTTACATAACATATCAGCAAGAACCGAGATGGCAGCATAACATAGGAATTGGACATAACATTGAACATAGGAATCAAAATTGGGTTGAAAAACCCATCTTTGGAGCAAACAGTACTTTTTTTAATGTTGTTAGTCATGAAAACCCACGACAGTTCATTTAAGCAAATCCTGTGACAACACTCATGGACGGGGTTTGTGTTTATATAAAACACAGTGACATCNATGTACACATCGTTTATTTAAATATATTAAACTGCTTGTATTGGTGTTATTATTAATTTTTTTTAACAAACTAGGGGTGTCGAAATAAGGGGCACCATGTCGAAATAACGATCTCATACTTTCTTAACGTTTGAAGTAAATACGATACGTATAAAGCATCCTTATCTGACAGTCAACATTTAAAAAGCGCGGGATGCAATAAGTTACGTCAATGGTATGTCGAAGTTAGGAGGATACCGATCATACAAATTGGTATACGCATTTTAATCTTAAACTGTCGAAATTAGGGTACTTTGCTCTAATTCAATAATGGCCAACATTATTTATTTTTATCAGAAACCCTCTTAGAAAGAATATATATATGGATTTCTTTTGTCTTTTATGTTGAATTGACAAATGGCCTGCCCAACAGCTAGAATTAAAACATCATGACAACCTTTTGAAATAATCCAGAGATAAAAATAATCTTGTTCTGAATGAGTCTGATAATTTTACTGCTTTTGTTTAAAAAAAACAACAAAAAAAACAACAATTGAAATGTAAAAATAAATTAAGTTATAATAAATAAGTATAGATACAAACCTTCAACACATGAATGGAAACAAGATATTCATACAAAAACTTTGTTTTTAGCCAAATGTCAAAGAAAAATATCAGTGACAGTGTTAAAACTTGAAATGTCCTTTTTTGTGTATGAAAAATCAACTTTAATATTGCAATAATGCAGGTTTTTATTTCCAAAAACATGCTTTTTCATTATTATACACCAATTGCTTACTTACAATGACTTTAACTCTTCCCCAGTAACTTCTTTTTGTTTGTCAGATTCTTCAGGCTCAGCCATTTTGATTTTTTGTTTGATGACATCATCAGTGATGTCATGACATCATACAAAATATGATGTCATTCTACAATTCTCAGTAACATAATAACACATGAACTTTTGACAGCTGCAAATCAATTTGAGAGGAAAATGGGGAACTAGCCCATATCCCATGATATTTTGATATTAAATAAAGCTTTATTTAATAAGGCCACCTATTTTAAAGCTGTTCAACCTAAATACAGCTTTATTAATTAATCCACCTTTTTCAAAGCTGTTTTACCTGTATAACACAATATTTATTTCATGCAATATTTACAAACAAAACCAAAGTTAATTTAATTACCTGGTTTCATCTATATATACAGTTTCAAGGACTTGTGCTGCATATTCGAGGTTTTTCAACAAGTCCTCTTTTGAGATTTCCTCTTTTTGTAATTTTCGTACAATATGTTTAAGTCTGAAAATAAAAATATAAGACGTATTGATCTGAATATTAAACAAAAACTGCAAAAAAACTGCAATAATTATTATTTTTATAAACACCTTGATAAACAAATAGATCTAGATAAATATTATTATTTAATTATATTATTTAGATAATAAATATAGACTTGCTTATTACAAAATAAGCAAGAGGGCCAAGATGGTTCTAGAACAAAAGCTGAAAGTTTTTATCACCACCAACAAACTTTGAAATCATCCTTTAGATTGAAAATGATTGTATATTTGAAGCCATAACACAAACCCTGAGTGAGTCTTTTAATATATGAGTTGTGCTCCGGGAAAACGGGGCTTAATGCATGCGCGTAATGTGCCGTCCCAGATTAGCCTGTGCAGTCTGCACAGACTAATCAGGGATGACATTTCCGGATATCGAATTATTAATTATTTTGTTTAATGGAAGTCTCTTCTAAACAAAAATCCAGTCTAGGCTGAACATGCCATCCCTGATAAGCCAATGCAGACTGCAAAGGCTAATCTGGGGCAACACTTTACGCACATGCATTAAACCCAGTTTTCTTAGAACCCGGCTGATTTATTTTCCAGTTAGTTTAAACCTATTTATTTTAGCTGGATTGCATCGAAAGCCCAAGGCTTATTTGAAACACTCTCGAGTCCGTTTCCTGGGACTATAACCAGTACTTGGTGTCAATGGGGGAGGTCTAAGGAACGCTTCCACAGTGGGGATCAAACCCGTGACCTACCAGTCTATTTTCCAGTTACAGTACCTGAGTGAGCAAACATGCGAGGCTTCGGGCACATCGACTGGTGGAAGTTTGTCTGTGCCGAGGTCAACGGTGGCGTAGGAATCGCTCTCGAGGGACGCTACGCTCGACGTACGACTGCTGTTGTTGGAAACGACCTTGGTGCGAGAGTTCGACCTTCGTAACACAGTCAACGATCCAGTGCCTGAAGAATAGCATTGATAATGAATAAAAGTTGTCCGTCTTTGTAATTGGTCTTTAAAGACTTTTATTGTTTTGAAAAGTCAATTAAAACTTTTTACTAACAAAACTATTATGTTTGGAATTATCAATTATAATATTGATAAACAAGAGATATCAGAGGACAGCTTGCTTGAGCCTTATTCTGGGAAAACTGGACTTAACCCTTTGCATGCTGGGAAATTTGTCGTCTGCTAAAATGTCGTCTGCTGAATCTCTAAAATTCGCATTTTCTTCGATTTTTTTTCAAAGAATACTATCAAAATAGCAAACAGTTTGGATCCTGATGAGACGCCACGTTCTGTTTGCAAAGGCCTTCAAAATCCGGTTCCAGCGCTCAAAGGGTTAATGCGCATGTGTGTAAAGAGTCATTCCAGATTAGCCTGTGCATGTTACACAGACTAATCAGAGACAATACTTTCCGCGTTATTAAATTTTTCTATCAAAGGAAGTCTGCAGTGAAGGCGGAAAGTATCGTCCCTGATAAGGCTGCACCGGTTAATCTGGAAATACACTTTACACACATGCGTTAAGTCCTTTTTTCCATCTAAACTGGATTTTTGTTTAAAAGAGACTTCCCTTAAATGAAAAATTTAATAAAATTGGAAACTGCTTCTGCAAATTGCACAGGCTTTGCACAGGCTAATCTGGGATGACACTTTACTCACATGCATTTGGCCCAGTTTTCNGATATCAGAGGACAGCATGCTTGAGCCTTATTCTGGGAAAACTGGACTTAACCCTTTGCATGCTGGGAAATTTGTCGTCTGCTAAAATGCTGTCTGCTAAATTTCTAAAATTAGCATTTTCTTCGATTTTTTTTTTCAAAGAATAATATCAGAAAAGCAAACAGTTTGGATCCTGATGAGACGCCACGTTTGTGGCGTCTCATCTGGATCCAAACTGTTTGCAAAGGCCTTCAAAATCCGGTTACAGCGCTCAAAGTGTTAATGCATGTGAGTAAAGAGTCATTCCAGATTAGCCTGTGCATTTTACACAGACTAATCAGAGACAATACTTTCCGCGTTATTGAATTTTTCTATCAAAGGAAGTCTGCAGTGAAGGCGGAAAGTATCGTCCCTGATAAGACTGCACAGGTTAATCTGGAAATACACTTTACACACATGCGTTAAGTCCTTTTTTCCATCTAAACTGGATTTTTGTTAAGAAGAGACTTCCCTTAAATGAAAAATTTAATAAAATTGGAAATTGCTTCTGCAAATTGCACACTTTTTGCACAGGCTTATCTGGGATGACACTTCACTCACATGCATTTGGCCCAGTTTTCCCAGAACGGGTCTCACATTATCAAAAGGTTAAATGTTTGAAAGTTAAAACAATCCAAGATTCATTGTTACGTCAATCTACATCAAAACAAAAACTGGTAGTTGATTATAGGAGTTGAATACACACAATTATGAGACTAAATA
>VMBQ01000546.1:232668-275142 GCA_007657795.1 Dreissena rostriformis | reverse complement strand
GTACATACATGTATATCAATTAGGAAAAAATCCCACAAAACACCTATCAATTAAACTGCTACCTGCAGTGAAAAAAGTATTTACAAACGTATCCACATCTGAACATTACCACTATAATAGTACTTGGAAACGTTTTAAAACTGTTTTATTACCAAAATTCATCAAAATTAATGACCAATTTTCTTGTGTGAGTTATATAAAAAAAAAATCAGCAAAACCATATGTTGTATATAATGGTTGATGCGTTTTGTTTTTTTTAAGGACAGAAGTTCTTGATAATGAAATATCAAAAAGTATACAATACTTTGCATAAATCTATTATGGACACAAAGATCAAAAATTTAATAATGCATGCAGAGTATAGTATGTACAAAGTATAAAGATACAAAAAGTGCATTTCTTTTATGCAATACTACAGTACCAAAATTATTAATATATATCAAACAAAAATGTGGATACACTGTATTGTTTACATTGTCAAAAAAAGTGCTACCATGGATACAAAAATATTTACAAACATAGGAAAAAAACACGAAGCATGCAATACACCATGTGATACTATAAAATAACAATTTCCTAATGAAACGGATAATTTGGAGTTCTATATTTGGTTTTATACAGGGTTTTTTTAGTGAGAAACCTTAGTTTTAACATTTATATCAATTACTACATAAAAATCAAATTGTTATAACATTATTTTTTTTAATTTACCATTTTCAAGAGTTGATTCCATGAGCAATTCTTAATTTTTACAAAATTTCACAATTATTAAGTTGTCTGTATATATTTCTCAATAGAAACTTACATTTATCATACTAAATAAATGCATTACAATTTCACTAAAATTTCATTTGGTATCTTTGGTGGGAATTTTCTACAAAAACACACAATCATACACCATGAAATGTCAAAAATGATGTCCTGCAATATAAATTAGAAAATGAAAATTAGAACATGAATTGATCAGAACATTTCATTAGATGTGGTTTAGTTTTCTATTATTATCACAGCTTTAAAACCTTGATTCCATGTGTGACCTACGACAACTTATTATTTACAATCGAGCATGAAATACATTTGTACTTTGATTTTGACGAATAAGCACACAATATAATGAATATGACACACAGCGACAACCAATGGTCAGAAAAATCGTTCATATTGTTTCAACACATGCAAGTGTTCACAGCAAACAGAATCACTGATCTATGCTTCTCCAAGTATTTTGTTTGAAATTATTGAAATTACCAGTTAAAGTCATATCAAGAGACATGAACCAAGGAACTTTTAAAATTGAACTTGATAAACAATGTCATTTGACTAGTTTCATCAGTTATCATGGACCCTTGACAAAAATCTACAAAATCTTTTTATAACAAGTAATTTACCTTCTTTGATACAAGGTAATTTTAATGTAACTGTAATGAATCAATAACTTCAACTCAGAAGATCAAGCAAAATATCCTGATTTGTGCAAGTTAAACACTACAAATAATAATAATTATTATTAATTAATAAGTATGTCACAGTCTATTACTTGACAATCAATGACCATGAATACAGAAAGCTTAGAACCTATACATAGAACACACAGAATACATAATATGAAGCAACATATGCCATGTTTTCTTATCCATTACCCTTAACTACCCGTAACATGTTTTATCATGTTATATTAAAAAGCAGTCTATTTCCTGGTTGTTCATGTAAGCAACAGATTGTTTGCAATAGATTACTGGCCATGTCGCATTTACAGTCATTATGAACTTAGTACAGATACTGTATAATCATTGTATTCGTGATATCCAAATATTGCGGTCATAAAATATATTTCCGCTTCGCATGGTCTTAAGATGCGAACATTGTCATTTATATGTTAGAACATTTATAGTTCTTAAAATCCAATTCAGTTTGGACCTTAAAAAAAAAAGCAAAATTTTAACTGCCATGAAAAAAGCGATTCAACAGTGGTTTTGACTCTGACGTTTCGCTTGGCCGTAACTCTTTCATTGAACTCATTGAAATATTGTTTGGTATTTACATTCTATTAGAATCATATAACTTTCTAATAATGATACTGAACTACATAGCATAGCCTTTATCTGCACACATAATGTCGTACAAACCAATAAACATTCAAAAGTTTGTGAGAAGAAATCATCATTCTTCAAAGGCAAGGGTGACAAACTTGTATAGCTTTTGATTCAAGAGTACATGCAAGTCATAGATCACCACACTCGAGGCCTGCAGATATGCTTGCATCTTTGTAGTAAGACCCTGAGATTCACAGAGATATCCATCCAAATAAATGCTACCCATTCTGTTGCTTCATTCCATTAAGATTTTCCAAATAAGTAATGCCGTGAGTGCATTCATGCAGCCAAACAGCTGCCACCACTGATACAACATTCCCTACCCTACCAGTCCTATGATACAACATTCCCTACCCTACCAGTCCTATGATACAACATTCCCAACCTCTACCAGTCCTATGAAAAAACCTACCCAGAGGCAGATTGTAAATCAAAGTACAAATTAACTTTATATCTTTAGACATTTAGAACTAATGTACATACATGGAAACATTTAAGTGAAAAGGGCTAATAGGAGACAGATGTTTGTAATAACTGTGCAACCTAACAGCTGGCACTTAACTGGTGTGCTTTGAAACAATTATATATCCCTTATTTATGAAATTGTCATGACTATTAGTTTGTACTATTAGCTTGGCTGCAAAAGTCAACTTGAATTACAGATCTGAAAACATGACAAGAAACTAACATAACAAGGTGAATCACTTTTTAACCATTTCACATCAGTAGCTCCACAGATTTTCAAAATTTATCATGCATACCATTACAACTCCCAATAAATGACATTTTAAGCGTGTTTTACATTTGGAAATTTTTAATTGACCATTTAATCAAACTTCTTCTTCAAAAAAAGCATGAATTCAATTACCGATTTTTACTTTGTTCTGTAAAACGTTTACCTACATATCATTCACATATTTGGGCATTCTTTCATTGACATATGCTCAAACCCTGCATAATTGATTACTCGTATTTAAATCTTAAAAATACAATATGTTAAGGGCTGGTATCAGTCAAACAGAGTTCCACAAAAGTACTTTTAACATACCATTTATGCTGAGATCTCTATCCAATGTTGTAAAACAACAGTATTTAAAGAACATGGAAAAGCAAAGTATTTTTTTTGTTTTACTGTTAAACCAAACTCCAGTACCTAATTTGCAAGTGTTACACATTACTTGGTGAAAAAAACACACACAATGATTAACAATATCAGAAAACACACTTGGGGTACAATGACACAATCTAAACACAGCACCATGATAGGAATTAGTAAATATTAGTTTGTGTAAGAAAATGTTCTATGACTATTTTCAAATGAATCTAAGCTAAGTCTATAAAATGATTAATACGCCTCAGTGTTAAACACACTAACATATATGCCAAAAAATGATTACATTCAATGATGACCACATCAATCACGATACAGCTGAAAAAATACTTGTCCACAATTGCCAACTCAAAACATGCTGACAGTACCTACACCACCCTGCGATAGTCCTTTAAACAATATTTATTAACTCTTCTCCTTAGATGAAATTCAAACTATACTCAACAAATATCGCAATATCTTGCATGTCATTACGGTTTTTGGGGTGCATAAAAGCAATTGTCACAAATGCGAAACGTATCGAAAATCATGTGCTGGGAGAATGGATTGAAGTATTGGTCCACGAGTTATAAGTGCAATTCTACAGCCATGCCCTAGGACAGGCCCTGTACTGGAACAGTGTTCGTTGCAGTTGCTCTTGGTCAAGAGTAGTAAAATGTTGGTGTTTTTGGACAAGGTTTGTGTTAATTTGGCAGTGGTGAGATCCTGTGACTCATTCCCACACGTGCGGTGAAGGGGGTAGTTCGGAGGGTTGGGCAACCTGAGAACTGAAAAATGCAACAAGAAAAACAAACGTAAACACACGGCAAAACGCTTTTGAAACAGAAAGTAGCAAAATACTAATGAAACAATCAGAACGTTAAATGATGGAAATGAAATACGTGCAAACAAATTGAATTTTGAAAGTCATATGGATGTCTTTAAAGACTTGGAAACAGCACTCATTATATACTTGGCATTGGCACAGAAACATACTTTGCAAATTGAAGATAATGTTTAAATGAGAAACTGCATAACATGCACACTTGAATGGTCCATCACTTGGACTTTCTATGTTGTAAAAAATTCATGCCTAAATGAACAAAAAGCGAAAATAAAATGCAAAACATGCACACTTCAATCACTAAACATTGTAGCCAGCCATTAATATAATCATATGTTTTCTCATAAAAAAACTGACACTTTAAATACAAATAATGGTCATGATTTAACCAGTAAGAAGGTACACAAATAATCCATCATTCTTTGATAACTTGTTGCAGCTTGAGGCCATATCCTTCACATCAATTTAAATCGAAAATATCTCTGACCAAGACAAAAATCGAAAATATCTCATAGCAAGAAAACATTTTTCTCTCATTGGACGATTCAATAAAGGCTTTAAGCCACACCAAATCTTTGTCGAAAATGTTTCACCAAGTAGATCTCAGACGTAATCCTTACTTTGCAAAGTTTTTGAATGATATGGAGCTGGGGTTAAGGCAAAGTGGCACTCGGTTATGCGCCTTCTGCTGTTCCAAAATGAACTTATGTAGCTTTTCTGAAAAAATGAAGAAAATTATACACAATCAATATAGCACTACTTTCCATGATAGATTTTCCTTTTGTCATATTTTGTACTAAATAACTATATATTTTCTTTTCACTAAAGTTTATGTAGATTTTTTTCTTTTCCAAATACTGAAATCAGTAGTAATGCCAAAAACGTTGACCAATGCTATTATGGAAAACACTTCTAATGAAGTGATCCATTTAAATCTCATTGGATGAAAAGGAATTCTCTTCTCACCTTTGACCTTGAAGACTGATGTAAGGTCATCCTCAAAGTCATATCTGAATGGCTCCTTACAGACGGGCTCAAACTCGTGTGTGTAGTGTCGCACTGTGCCGCCCACGTTGTGACAACACGTGCACATGCAGGAATGGTAGCGTAGCCGACCCTCGTCCAAGTATGGGTGTGCCAGTGCGTCTGCTGCAGTGATTCTCTTGTCCTAGGAGACAGAGGGTTCAAACATAAGGACATGAAGACATTAATCAGGCTAGAAACTTCTGTTGCCAGATTGGGACGCACAATGGTATGTAAAATCACACTAAAAAATCTATCAAACACCACTGACAGTGTATAAATACAAAACAAACAAATTGTCAAACAAGTAGGTCATAGTCTTTGAAATTAATCACATTGTAGATCAAAATCACATCCTAGAGCCAATTCATTAGGAATTGAGGAATACAAAAGTATTCATTTCTTCTTGGAACTAAGCCTATATTTTCTATATTTTTATCTTATAGTCATGAACATGTATTACTGCCAAAAATTCATTTCCACCAAAGCAACTGCACTTCTTCAAAACACTTAAAATGCTCAAGAGCTCCTACACAAACCTCAAAACCACAAAAGCATGAAGTTCCACTTACTGGATCAAACATGAGCATGCGACACAGCAGGTGCACCGCCTCGTGTGTAGCCTGACTGGACAGTGTGTACAGGGCAGCGAGTGAGGGCGGGCGGTGGGCGCTACGTAGGATGTGCCCCTTAGCACCCTCGCACGCTGACCGCATCTCTTCTAGTGTTGGTGAACCAAGGAGATCAACTATGAGATCCAGCTAAAACGACAGATATTATTCATTTTTTTTTNTTTTTTTTTTTTTTTTTTATCAATTTCCATCAATGCAAAAAAAATATTACAACCTATCTTTGTCTGCAATTTGAGTTCATGTTTCTCAAAGTAATTGATCTAGTTATGACTTGTTCATGCACTGGTATTGTTTTATTGTAAATAAACATGGTTTGGCAAGAACTATATTCTTGTTCTGGCTGAATACATGTATTAACATTTTGTTTATTTAATATGATGAATTAAAAATATGCATGTATAGCCATATTTGACTCCATATTTCATTTTTATTTACTAACCATATACTTGTCATAAAAATACTTCCATTCAGAAAATAACATGTTGGTTCAATGACCCCATTTACAAACATAAATAGGCAATCTTAGGTCAATGACACTGGCTATCTTTAATAACAAAGTCATGTGAGAACTACTTCACACACACACACACATCACAAGGACAAAGCAGACATCGTGCCCCAAGGGTAAAAACACTGATATTGTCGAGTCATTAACCATGCAATTTGCCTTCATTTGTAAAATACATATGCCTCACTTCTAACAGGACTCCCATTTTGCTGAAAAACTATTTTACAACTGTCAACAACTATGTGTCAAAACAATGTTCTTATATTATTGGATTTACAGAAGCCCAATAGACAATTTTATTTGCCAAATATTTAATTTTGTTTTACAAAAGACAAGTCAGTACTGTTTAAGGGGACTTATTTGTTTCCCTTTATCCTGTCAAATGAAAAGAGCCATAAGCTGGAAACCAGGCCAACAATACAATTAGATATTATATCGTATAGCTTTACAAGGTGTGTGATTAAACAACAACCCCCCCCCCCCCCNCCCCCTGTATACAAGGTTCCCTTTTTATATAAGAATACAATTGTAGCCATTTTGAAAATTCACAAAAACCACATACCTGCTGGATGGGTGTTTGAGCTTGAAAGAGGATTCTGCGGCCCAGCAGCTCTGCGAAGATACAGCCCACAGACCAGATGTCGATGCTGGCTGTGTAGTGCTTAGTGCCCATGAGAATCTCCGGCGGCCGGTAGTACTGAGTGACAACCTCCTGGGTCATGTGCACGGACTCATCGGGCTCCTCAACACGCGCCAGACCAAAGTCACAGATCTGAAGTTGTATAAAAATCTCATATTATTATGTTGCAAACACATAAACAACTGGCAGTTACACCATACAAACTCTATACGCAGATTGACTTGGCAGTTCCAATGATGTATGTGATTGAAATATGGAGTTGAATTTGCAATATGTTTAAACACATGGTTTAAAAGCTTTTTTATTAAAAAAAAAGAAAAAGAAAGTGCACATTCAAGGTACAATGGGGTTTTGGCAAAGGATTGTTTTTTATTATTTTTGTTTGGATTTGTTACCATTTTGTATTATAAAAGTTGTGCACTCATATCTTACGGTCCTCTGAGCAAACTTGGTGGATTTATGCAGTTAACCAGTGGACTTACTTATGACAGTATAACTGGTTAGCCTTTAACTGTTAACCAGTACTTAGTGGATCTACTTATGACAGTATAACTGGTTAGCCTTTAACTGTTAACCAGTACTTAGTGGACCTACTTATGACAGTATTACTGGTTAGCCTTTAACTGTTAACCAGTACTTAGTGGACCTACTTATGAAAGTACAACTGGTTAGCCTCTAACAAACACTTTTGAAGAACAACATATTTAATGTAGTAAAGTTATATTCAGTTACAAATGTATAAAAAAGAACAGGTTAAACACTTTCTTTTAAATACATTCAGGTTTTAAATTCAAACTAAATAAATCTTGCCAACAAACGTACAAATGAACTAGAATGACTTATTAGTAATATCCTCATTGTATTGGTACTGTTCTACATATAGGACTTCAATTAATGCACTCTGTTCCACACAAAATTGCACTCTGTTCCACACAAAAACAAATACCAGTTCTACCATATATATATATAAAGCTGGGGTAAATAAACGAGTCCAAAAATGGAACAGGCAGTAACTTCCCAGCTCAATACAATTAGTGCTGTGTTCTCCATAGAAGCTGTCAGAAGACAGACTATTTATAATGTTTGTCCAATGTTTAATTTGCCTCTCTCCAAGCAAATTGGCCTTTTTTGCAGACATTCTGTACTAATTGTGACGTAGTGAGCCAAAACATAGACAGAAAATTATTATATGGTAAGAATAATTTACCAGCATCTGTAAGCAAAGTTGTGTAACTTAATTAAATGCTTGTTCACAATGTTTGATGCATACCTTAAAAAAATGTGTTGTACATTTCAATTGTAGATTGTATTGGCTGCTTAATAACTTAAATAGGAAAATGCATAACAATCTGTTGACAATTAACAATTATTGAATTTCACATTTCTAAATCTAATGCCCACACAGTTGGCAAATGGAGACTAAGTAAATACCATCACCAGGTGACCTAAACAATCGACTTACTTTTAATACACAGTTGCTGTTGACTAGAAGATTCCCGGGTTTAATGTCTCGATGGATGACTCGTGCAGAATGTAAATATTTTATACCTGAAAATATAAACATGCTCATAAATCTTGCATACTGGTGTTTATTTTATGCTATTTTCTTTCCATACAAAATAATGAAAATAATTCCACACTTATGCCAACAAACAGTATTCTTTCCACTCTTGGCCGCAAACAAAGCAAATATTTGTATAATAACCGTCATATGTATTTCAAATAAAGCCAGTTGACCCACAAGAAGTATAAATAACATTATTTTTTATGAATTTTTATTTGAGAAAAACCCTTAAAGGGACTTGTTCACATTTTGGCAAAATTACAATTTTCAGTAAAATTGTCATGGATTCAAAAAAGAATCTATGAATTATGTTCAAACAAGCAAAATAACAACAATGACTAAGAAAATGTTAAAAAATAAATATTGTCTTCTTGATAATCATGAATGGAAATCAGAAAAATAATAAATAATTTAGCAAAAACTTATATATACATGTATATATATATTACGGATATAGCGTTTAAACTACAATTCAAATTCAAAAGCTATCAGAGATCACTTGTTTGAACCACTGGACATGCACTTTTTATTTACATTTTTCCTTGTTATTAAAATGGTTACAAACTATACCAAATGTTACAGATTTGTTAGGCAATTCATTTAATGAAATTTACAAAAATTAAATAATCTGTTAACAAGTCCCTTTAGGGTAGGACCCCTTAACCCTCTTCTTACTGAATTCATATCTCTTCACAGACTACCAATCAATTGAAATGGAGGAAATCAGTAGAAAGAAGGGCAGAATTTCACCCCAATGTTTCAGATTATTCCCCGATATAGTGCATGGATCAATATTCCCAGGCCTAGGTCCCTGTGGAAATCTTCACAAAGCCTGCAAATGGCTGCATATCTGGACATGCAGGCTTCTCCCTAATAAAGGCAATTACAGGGCAACAAAAGAACCTGGGAAAAGTCCAACACAGGTATTTCTTGCTCCCAAAAGAACTCAATCTTGTGTTTAAACTTGCACTCTAGTAAGTATTACTATCCACACGTTTTGCAGCTTATAATAATAATTTTACAAAAATACTACTTTTTTCAACCCTTACGTGAAGCACCTAATAACTTGCATGATGATTTATTTTGCCTTGTTGAAAGAGAGATTGGATGACACCTGCCCCTAAGCATTCTAGGAGAAAAACATCTTCAAGAGTCAACCAAATCATAACCAATCATTACCAAACATGCGAGCCGAATGCCAATAAATTGAAATATGTGCCTGCCTTGGCTAGACGGCACGTTCCAGTTGCCAATACAAGGTGGAACTTGGAAGCTTACTTGTGCATAACCTCGGACTCTGCTGTTAAGAGCATATATGTCGTGTTCTGAGAAAACTGGGCATAATGCATGTGCATAGTGTCGTCCCGGATTAGCCTGTGCAGTCCGCACAGGCTAATCAGGGATGACAATTTCCGCTTTTATGGAATTTTTCGTTTAAATGATGCATCTTCTTAGCCAAAATCCAGTTTAAGCGGAAAGTGTCGTCCCGGGTTAGCCTGTGCAGACTGAAAAGGTTAATCTGGGATGACACTTTACGCACATGCATTTTGCCCAGTTTTCTCAGAACGGGACACCAATGTATTCATAACAAGCGGCTAAATATCAGCCATGCCAGACTGAGGGCAGGCTTTGTTTGTAATACTTGTAATTGATCGGTAAACATACTAGCCATTTGAGCATCCTATAACAGGCTGAATAATGTACAGGTGTAAAACATAAAAACAGTTAATTGGAATAGTATAACATAATTATACCTTTTCTAAAGATTCCCCAGGATTTTTTACTTTAAACAAGAAATGTGTTTGTCATAAACACAATGTCCCCTACTGGGCTGCTTTGATATTTTTTTTACCTTTGACCTTGAAGGATGACCTTGACCTTTCACCACTCAAAATGTGCAGCTCCATGAGATACACATGCATGCCAAATATCAAGTTGCCATGATCAATAATGCAAAAGTTATGACCAAAGTTTTCGAGAGACAGACAGACGGACGGACAGACTGACGGACAGTTCAACTGCTATATGCCACCCTACCGGGGGCATAAAAATAAATATTCAATATCCACAAAAGTTTGGAACTTTTTATAATGTAAAACAATCATTGCGCTGAAAACTGCATATCAGGAAGAACCACATCAATTGATTTCATGTAGGAATGTTTGGCGAACTGGAATTAAATACATTTTAAAAACAGATTTCATGTCGAATACAATTCAAAATACATGCTTACCTCTGAGTATTTGGTAGAGAAAGACTTTGACATGGTCGGATGTTAATGGCTGTGGAGATACGATGATTTTATGGAGGTCACTTTGCATAAGCGGTGTCAAAACATATCTAGTCCATGGTCAAGGAAAAGGATTGAGGAAATTATGATTTAACGCTTAATACAAAGAAAATAATAATTTATTAATTCTTGAATGCATGTTCATAATGTTCAATTGTCAATAGTGGTGAATAAGAGTACCGACAAAGGTTTTCTTACTCAATAAACATGGGACATTAATATGGTATTACCCCCCCACCCCCTTCCCCCACCCAGTATGTTATTTTTTTCTATTTTCCCCAAAATATTAAGTTTGCAGAGGTAATTTTCTATATATTTTAAAATTAACAACTTTTTTTCCAAGACACAAAACAAAACAAAGGTTACATCTCACAAAGGCTAAACTCACAATAAATAACTGGTTTCATTCACAATATTGTAGATTGCATCAGCCCATTGAAAACTATTATTATAAGTATTAACTTAACAGCTGT
Organism: Dreissena rostriformis; assembly: GCA_007657795.1. Classification (NCBI taxonomy): domain Eukaryota; kingdom Metazoa; phylum Mollusca; class Bivalvia; order Myida; family Dreissenidae; genus Dreissena; species Dreissena rostriformis. The sequence goes on along the minus strand of VMBQ01000546.1, from coordinate 263,985 downwards.
GTAGGTTACGAAACATAAATAAATAAGCATACCAGGTTTTATGACAATATAAAGTACAACCATTTCCTCGGGACATAAATCAATCATGACCTAGATAGTAAAGTTTCTAATTACCGGTAACAACCATCAGGGCAATAACATTTGTATGTTGTTATCACCAACTGACTAATCACCTCATCAGACCAACACAAACTGTATTTTTTGTTACATAAAAACAGACAAGTCCTATTTAGAGTTGTTTATCACAAATATATTTATAACACTGTATAGATATCAATTCAGGAAGTAAAATTCCCTGTTGTTTACAATCTTTCTCTTAATATTTATATTGAGTCAAAAATGTTTTGTTTTTTTTTAATTCTGGTTACACTTGCATTTTTTTCCATATGATCTCTACAGGATTATACAATAGTATAATTATTTCCTTTGACAACATTCGATTCCTAACGAGGGTCCCTGATCAGTCATTGACAGACTATTCCCAGTAAATGCCTATCTGATTAACACTTCATTATTTATAAAATGCACAATTCAATATATCGCTCCATTGGTGCAGAAAGGACCCATGTGACATTTTATGATTTAAATTAAATGTCACATGGTACCTTTTTGCACCAATGGGGTGATATGCACTGAAGGATTTAGAGAAACAATTCAAGAAGCATCCCTATAGGAATGGAAATCACCCTACAATCAATCAATGCTGAGGCTGGGCTGGATTGAGAGAAAAAAAGTGTGCTCATCTGAGTACACACCAAAAACGATAATAGCCCATGAATCAGATATATACAAGCCAGTACAGTTCACAGCTTGCTAGCTCAGGGAGTAACAAAAACGCTATTCAGTATTGACAATATGGTGAACCCATTACTCAATTGAACCATGGATGTTTTTTATGCCCTACCCCATTTCTAAATTGTGGTAACAGACAATGTGTCAGTCAGTACAAATCGCTCATACCGTGACTAGTAAGGTAACAACTGGCTGGCCCTAGCAATCATGTACATCAGCTTGTACAATATAAAACTGTCAATGTCATAATGATATCATATCATATGACAAGCGTATGTTTAGTAGTTCTGTGTATGAACTGATGTCATCCTGTGAAGAATTGTCATTACATAATGGGATGACATCGGCTGACAGTTGGTGGTGAATTGAAATCTTGCATTGAGGCATGGTTTATTATTTACAGATCTGAGTTTTGAGAGAGCAACAAAAAATACAATACAATACAACTTATAAAATAAATTGTTTAATTATAACAATATTCAATAAATTGGAAGACAAAACATCATCTCATTAGTCCTACAGATTAAACCACAAGTAAAATACAAGTCACTGCTATCAATGTTACTGATCTATTGCCACCCCGTTTTCAATAGTGAAGTCAGATGTATCTAACTTCTAAGCTGTTTCTCATGAACAGAAACATCAAGAATTGTGGAAACCATTCAAAATGCTGTCACAATGTAGTATTTGTAACCACTTAACAACCAAATACTACGTCAGTCAAACAATTAGACAATTGTTGTAGATGGCCACAAGTATTAAATGGAGTAACATAGGGTGAAAATCCTATACAAAGAGATGAATAAATAATGCTTGTGCAATTGCAGCAATTTACATGTAATTTAATATCAGGTTATTTGTGTACAAACAATATTGAATCCATACAAAGCAAAAATTAACGGTTGTTACAACCTTGGGCCTGTCAATAGCTTTCATAATATAATCAATACAAGTAAAATCAAGTAAATAGTTTATATCGGAAGTTTTAAATAAAGCAAACACTGAATAAATGATTCTTTGTTAATTCTATTAATCCATAAAATGCTTTTTTGCTGTGTGGTTAAAATCTCTTGAAACTGTTTTTTGCCCCATTCCCAATCTCAATTAGTAAACATGTTTCCCAAATGACTGCCTAAAATTCCCAATTAAAAGTCCCCCCTCCCCCAAAAAAAAATTAATAATAAAATAAAACAAGATGTGTTTGTGAAACACTTTGTCCCCTTTTGAGTGATTTTGACCCATATATCTGACCTTTGACCTTGAAGGATGACCTTGACCTTGACCATTCACCACTCAAAATGTGCAGCTCCATGAGATACACATGCATGCCAAAGTTGCTTGATATTCATCTTCAATATTGCAAAAGTTATGGCCAAATGTTAAAGTTTTTGCAAACAAACCAACAAACAGGGCAAAAACAATATGTCCCCCAGTATAGACTGGGGGACATAAAAAATAATAATAATAAAAAAAGAGATGTGTTTGTCAGAAACACAATGCCCCTACTGCGCAGCTTTGAAAATGTTAATTTTTTACCTTTGACCTTGAAGGATGACCTTGACCTTTCACCACTCAAAATGTGCAGCTCAATGAGATACACATGCATGCCAAAATATCAAGTTGCTATGATCAATATTGCAAAAGTTATGACAAAACTTTTACCAAGGTTAAAGTTTTGGGACAGAATGACAGACAGACAGGCCAAAAACAATATACCCCTTTTTTGTAAAAGGGGGGCATAGAAATAAGTAAATTGCAACATCTAGAAGTTGAACAATAGTAAATTCAATACTGAAAACACTTCTTTCTCAATTTTTAAGTATTTGTTAGCAAAAAAACAACAACACAACACCTATTTCCAAATTTTAGTCAAAACTAATCAATTTTTTCCAAAACAGAAGGGCCATTCGCAAAATTGTGGAAAAAAATGCTAATAGTTATAATCATGTTCAACTATAGATATGGAATTATTTATTCAACAAAAGAAAACTCTTCATAATACAGAATTTTAAGGAGAGTAAGATGTAAAACATCTGCATTGAAAATAAAGACCCCCTCCCAACACTCCCATGCACCTTGTGTATTGAAAATGTCAATACCCCTGCTTGAAAGGGCAGCAGCCTAGACATATATCATTTTAACCCTTTGAGCGCTGGAACCGGATTTTGAAGGCCTTTGCAAACAGTTTGGATCCAGATGAGACGCCACAGAACATGGCGTCTCATCAGGATCCAAACTGTTTGCTATTCTGATAGTGGTCTTAGAAAAAAATCGAAGAAAATGCTAATTTTAGAAATTCAGCAGACAACATTTTAGCAGACGACAAATTTCCCAGCATGCAAAGGGTTAATCAGGTTGCTATAATAACCTCATGAAAGTGGGTCACTCGACTAAGCCTGAATATTTGCCCCCACTAAGAAGTACTCCAGGATAATTAAGCCAGTGGTGGCAAAAAATACATTCATGAATTCAATGCTTCAATTTTCCCAACTTCCAATATTTTGTGGTCTTTGTAGCCACTTATGTGGGGTTAATTTGTCAATAACGTCTGGTATGCTGGGAATCATGTCAATCTGTTGGCACAAAGGAGTTGGCAGGGGAGCTAAATCTGGCTAACGTTTTCTTTCAAAACAAAGGAACAAAGACATGGTGGCTGCATGTGAAAATAAATCACTCAATACATAAACTTAGTGAGACTCAGTGGGATGTGCTGGAAATCATGTCAATATGATTTCAAAGTACAGGAGATAAAATGAACGATAGACATGCTATTTCCCTGAGGGAACGAACAAAAGCAAATAGAGTACACTTCGTGGGGAAAATAAAACTGACCAATCAGAAATCTGTTTCCTTTAAACTTTATGAACTTCTCTATTACACTAGAACAAAATCATGACTTTTGAGATGTACAATTATCTTCCTTGTATTAATACAAGGAAGTAAAGAATAAATCCTCACTTCATAATTGCCTCACTTTTACTTAGAAGCTGCTCTTTGTTTTGTGATCATAAAAATAATTATAGTCATTTACATGTGTAATGCTCTTGATACAGCTTACACAAAATGTATCAAGGACAACAAGACAATAGCATACATCACAATAATGATTAAGAACTAATTTGCAATCATAAAACATTTAAGACATCTTTTTGATATTAATTTGAAATCACATAATCTGTCAATAATAATGTAAGAATCATGAATAAGACGTGAAAACTAAATTTAAGCAATAGCATAAGAAAAGGCATTCCATGGAAATAACATGAAAATCTTTGAGTTTAAGATCAGCTCCGAACACAAAATTCAAGCATTTAGACCAAGACAGGTGCCGTCTGATGAGAAACCATTTATTTATGATGGACCACATGCCTTACCTCAAAATTGAACTTGGCCTTAGAGCAAAAATGGTATCCAATGATTATGAGTGGCCATTAAATTTATGCTGTAAGCTAATAAGACAAAATTGAAACATGCCTACTGACTTAAACCCATATCCATGTCACTGCCCACCTTAACAGTTGGAGATTCACAGTTGACCTCGCTAGAGGTCNTAGAGGTCATTGACATGTAAACCCCCCCCCCCCCACCCCCCCTGGGAGCTGCATCCATCATCCAGCACACAGGCTGACACCTCTGAAGCCTTCAACATGCACACCAGCAGCCAACTGCCCCATTTATATCCTCTCCTCAGATCATTAGCTCTCTGGCCAGTGTTACTACTCATAAACTGTCAGGTTTTACAACTTGACAACCATTAAATGGGATATTTGAGCTTGTTATTGGCTCTATAAACGTTGCAGGTTAACTGTCATACATTTTGTTAGTTTAATAATTATTAAACTGATACACTGTGCTGTTGCAATGAAAATCATGTGATCACATTTTTCTGTTAATAGCAGCCAAAGAGCAGTATGCTAAAAGTTGCTTCATAACACACTTTTATTTTGTTCTTGTTTAGCACACAAACATACATTTCATGATTTGGAAAGTGATAACTGAAACCAGACAGGGCAATAACTTTACACACTAATTTCAACATGTTACAAAATATTTATGCTTTCTTCATAGGAAATAACTGGGTGCCTACAAAAACATATATATCAGAAATAATTAACCTGACGGAAAACATTATTTAATGGCTGACAATGTATGGATATCAAACATCTATCTTCAGACTGTGTACTATTAATAATGTGGGAGATATCAATGTCCCACAATCAGACAAAGCAGAGAGTCAATGACTCTTGGTATTGAGAAATAAGGCCACACTGCCTTTGTCTGACTTTGTCAAACTGAATGACTGATAAGGGTCAAGAAACACTGAAACAAGTCAGCCAATCATCATTACAATGAAATAGGGGCTTGCAATATGAAGAAAACTGTAGGAACAAAGTTCAAGTAAATTTATGTTTTTAACTTTTCTATCTTAAATCATTATACACATACACAATCATAAAATATCAAGATTGAATACTTAAATTTGTACAGTTAACTGCACCATACACAGGCGATTACTTTCAGTTGAAATATCTATTAGAAGGATTAGTGTCTATATGAATTGTTGGTGTATCAGGATAAAGAATCAGATGCCTACAGCATAACATACACATTTTGTGTGCACACAAATAACCACAAAAATTCAAAGGCAGCATTCTATGTATGATTCCATGATTCAGCAGAATGCCCTGTGCGTACTACCAGAATACCAGGTATTCCCCCATTCCAAAACAGACATGAATTAGAGAATCTGGCTCAGTGCTTACCTTGTTCGAAATCTGATTGTGTGCACTTTGCAACAAAGGGGTATTACATGTGCTAAGAAAACAGCATGCCTCTTGAGGCAGTAAAAAGGGGGAATAACTGTGCAGTCATACATTCCTGGCCTGTTTGTTGGCACCAGAGTTCAGCAGTGTTAAATACTGAATCATATCTTGGTAGCATGATGTCTCAACACCTGCGTGTCTAGTACAAACAAAGAAACCCACTAAAACAAGCCTTTATCTACTGGTATGGGAAAGGAAACTTCAGTTTCTGCTCCAATGACTTGATACCAGACGTGCTTTGTTCACCTACACCATGATATGGTATGAATAGATAAAAGAAACCACAAACTTGATTTTAGATTGAAGCAAAGTATTCATTTTATTTTTATGTACAGCAACTAGTGATTAAATTTCACACAATTATTTCTTTACCAATTACAGTATTCTGTTTCACATTTGTTTGGCCATGACTTTATTGCAACTCAAAAACAACAAATAAGGTCAAGTAAACAAAAGATTTCTCATACCTATATCTTAAGAATTTAAAAAAATGTTGAAGGTACAAAGTATTATACTCGCTTACCGATATACAATGTATTTATTTTCAACAAATAATTTTTCAAAACATGTTCACACAGCTATCATGAATTTCAAGCAGCTTTGAACTTATTGGGAATTTAAAATGATACAATTACATAACATTATAATCTTCATCATCAACTTAAAATGAGATATTTTTTTCAAGCACTTCACAGGTAAAGTGTGGTACTGAACTTAGTTTATCATATAATAATTTAGTGAAAGCAATAAAAGTCTATAAATAAATGTAGAAAGAAGACCGATAGGCCCGTCTGGCTTGCAAGGGATGAATTATTACAAGCAATATCTTCACATTCCAGGAATTTATCAGATTAAACCAGCATCAAAACTCCTTCAAGTAGGTTACAGATAAAGCCATCAATATGTTAATGTAGTAAACTGTTTGTGTGTACATTAGAACCAACATTATGCCCATCTCTAAGTCTTGAAGGAGTTGTTGCTAAACCTCATCTTCAATTTTATCTGTATACATATTACAATACTAACTTTCAAAGCAGTTTGTCTAAGAAAAGTAATTAATATCCTCATCAAAAAGCTCTGTTGGTTATACAAAATGAACATGGACAAAATGTCATGGGGAAAATCAAAGGAAAGGTATCTTTTGATCATACAAGAATTGTAGCCTAATATATCTTTACTTTGAACACCAAACATATGCCCATTACATATTTTTTATTTAAGCAAGAGTAGACAAAGTGCAGGGAGGGGAAGAAGCCTGAAAAAGGACAAGGTGACCTCATTGGTAAAAATTTGTTCAATGGTTAACTTTGAACAAAGTAAGTGACATCAATATGCTGTGTCCACGTCAGTACTAGTATTCAATCATCTGTTCAGCATAATTCCAGGTTTGTTCCCTATTAAATAAAGTTTGATTCTAACATCAAGTTATAATGCATCTTAAGTTCCTCTACAAACTAAATAGCCATTAAAAATACATTGGGCTTGTCTGAATTTACCAGATCATTGACAAATTAAATAACGGACAAAACAGGGCGAAAAATAAATATTATACAAATGTTCTGACAAAGATTCATCAAGACTGGAAATAAATGCAGTCTTTAGAGTGTTCACAAGGCAAATGATGACCCACAACTCACCATGGATGACAAACCATGGAAATCACAAAAGCTCACCATCATGTTGTACTAAGGTGAGCTACAAAAACCATATTACAACAAATTTTCAATCTTCAGTATTTATCGCAATATCCTACCAACTACAAACTTTCACAGTTTGCATTATCCTATCTTTCATTTTGTTAATATAACCCTTTCCAATGCTCAGTTTGATAGAAAGGATACACTTCTTGGAAGAAGTCAATGTGTGGTGGCTGCAAAATGTCAAGAGCTGATAATACCTGAAATGAAATAAAGNAAAAAAAAAAAAAAAAAAAAAAAAAAAAAAAAAATTTTTTTTTTTTTTACAAATGATTAATAAATCTCTTTGTAAAATACATTGTAATTAATTTATTCCTCATTTATTTGAATTGTTTTATTATAATGGGAATAATATATTCTAACAATTATTAATAAATAACATATAAATTAACATGTAAGAGGAAGCATTCCAGAAACGCCAGCGCGCTCGAAAGTGCCCTTTTGACAAAATACTGCGCGTCCAAAGTGCCCTTTTGACAAAAAAAACCCCCTGCCTTTTTGAAATCCTAGCTGGAGCACTGTATAACTACAGTTTTCATTGTACATTGAAAATTGATTTACTAGATATGTCAAAGACATTGATGCCCCCACAACACAGGATGTTTGGACACAGACAAATCCACTATATATTCCACAGTGGACTAAAAAAAGGGCCATCATTCAGTCAAGTCTGGTTGGAGCAAAAGTTCCTAAGTTAACAATCATCTAAACATTAACCGTAAACGTCATTCAGATTTAAAAGTGTGAGCGAAATCAGCCCAAAAATTAGTATTAACAAGGATATCAGTAAAACTAATGGATGCTCCATGGTGATGCTTTGTCGATATATGGGTTAATTGTGTGGGAAAAAAGTGTGACCTTGAGAAAATCTTGTATTAGCCTCAGTGACCTTGACCCCAGTGACCTTAAACGTCATCAAAAGGTAGAGAGGCACATGCAAGGTACCTACATGCCAAATATGGAAGAGATTGGTTAAATATTAAAGGCGCTATAAGAAACTGTAACAAAAGTGTGACGGAAGGAAGGAAAGACAAAGTGGCAACTATATGCTCCCCGAAAATTTTCGGGGAGCATAAAAACACAAAATTTTGGGACAATATATTCCATTGTAAAGAAACGGACAATTGTCACAGCAAAAAATTGCTCTCTTTATGATCAGCAACACATTAAGGTCAATCAACTGTGAAAGTTTGGGCAAGATCCACCCAGTAGTTAAAGGGGAGTTGAAAACAAAAAATATTTAGACTACATAATTTTTTATTCTCTAGTGGCAAAACAGACAAAGGGCCAATATTCTTTCAAAAATCTCCTCAGCCAAAATTCATTTCTTTCAAATCATCTTCACAGTACTGTCAGGTCATTCAACTGTGAAAGTTTTAGTGAAATCGATCTTTAAGTTAATGAGGAGTTCAGTGTTCTGCTGAGGCATCAAAAGAGGTGGGACAAATGTCTCACAGCTCATGAAAACTTGGGGATATTAACCATACTTTTGAAACACAAACTGATTAACTAAAAAAACATGTTTTTTAACTAAAATATGTTACTCTTTTGTGTATAAAACAAATAGGAAACATTAAACATCTAATATATTTTCAAAATTGTACTTTAGCCAACTGAACACTTCTTGCTTAAAATCTAACTAAGAAATTTGGAAATTCTTGGTCAGTTCTTTCTTTCTTTTATCTGGGAGGGTCCACACATTGTATACAAGTCACCTTGTTTATTTTCTTTCCATGAACTTGCTAAATCGTCACCAATTTTATTAATATGGCTTCAGACACAATGCAACCAAATAATTTGCATCATTAACCAATGGCTTTTTAAAGTTTTGTTCTTTTGCTAGGAGATATCCTTTACTACTGCTAATTCTCAATCCGCACTTTTCAGTTTAGAAGACAACAACTCCATCAAGGAAAACAAATCAAATACTCTTCAATAAAGAGAAAATTCTAAAATGCATTATCGTATTGATTGGCTAAGATGGAGGCATCATATTTGATTCAACCAATTAACAGCAGGTCTCAGATGGATTTAAGATTTGTCTCGCGCATTTTGAGTGCGACAAAAATCTAAACTAGAACAGTTTTTTGCGACCAGGGGTGTCATTTGTCCCAAATTTGAATCCCTGAAAATGTATCTGGGGGCCTGAGCTTAAAGACACCTGTATTTTTAAGTGATTCAAAACAGAAAAAAAGTAAGTTTGGCTAGAAAATATCACAATCTATTTCCTTAAAATTTCATGCAGATGGATGGTCTGAGGTTGAATGTCCCCATCAGGGGTGAAGGGCCCGCGCCCTAGCTTAATGTATAATTTCTGTGCAGTACATGTATTCTTTACAGTACTAATGAAAATCTAAATTAAACAAACACTGGAAATTTTAACATTTTAATAAGGCTGACCTTAATAAATTGTTTGTTTGGAGTTACCCCACCAACTCACTAAAATACCCACGACTCATATTTTTTTAGCCTTCAAGGAGTCTTTTTTTTTTAATTCACGTAAACCGGCGTTATATCTCTAAGAGCGTTTTTATTTAAACAATCATTTATATATTCTGAACAATTTATTCACAGTAATTATGGACTGTATCTGCAAAGAGTCACTTTCGCACATTTTAATCCCTTTTGTCAAAACATCGCAGTCTACACAATAGGTCAGTAGAACCGCTACTAGTAAGCGCTTTTTCACAACACTCAACACTTAATCCATTTCATCTGGATTTTCTTCTTCATCAGCATACAGTACAATAACTGTTTCCATAATGACTTATGTAAACGACCGTAACAATAAAGATACAGCGTGTTTGATTTGCAATTAAGTTTGAGGAAATGACAATTCCAAATCATTCGCAAAATCATTCTGTTAAAATTTACCACCAAACATTTAACACAAATGTAATACTGTTACACGCATGCTTTCCATGCGTTTGATGTGACGTTGTAATTATAGGGAATAGTTTGTGCGCGCTTTATCGAGACGAAGGTTAAAACACAATGTACACTGGCAGTTTTTTTAAAGAATGTTATAACATCGAGTTAAAATTTGGATTGGGAAGAGTGTTTTGGATTACAAGTTTAATTATTTGCATACGGAATACTGACCAAGTTCTAGGACGCACATACTTCGGTATGATGCGTTTTTCCAGATTTTGTTTCCAACCAAACGTTCACCTGTCATATTTCACACCTTCTTTAAGTGGCAAAGGCAGTGTGTATATAAACTGTGCAAACTGATTGAACATCAATTAAATAGGTGATAATTTAAACGTGCTGAAGTGACAAACTGTGAATGCCGAACTGGTCAAACACGAGTGCTGAGAACGAGCGAAATCGATAACGAGTGAACATTTCCGGAATGCCATAGATTCGTTCTCAAATGATCGGGCGCTCAAACGAATAAGTCGACCCCCCCCCCCAAAAAAAACTCATCGGATTTACATTGATCTTTAAATCGACCCTGGGTGGCTAAAATCCGGATTTCCGGAATTATCCTGAAAATTGACACCCCTGTGCGACATTAGTGAAAAATATGCGATAAAATCTCAATGTTGCGGCCTTTGAAGATGATTGGGATGTGAAAAAAAAGAAAAAAGGGCCATAATTCTGCCAAAACTCATTGCAGCCAAAGTTCCTTTCTGAAAAGGTCATCCAACTGTGATAGTCTAAGCCAGATCCACCCAGTAGATAAAGAGGAGTTAAAAGCACAAGCTTTGTAGTGTACAGATAGACTTACAAGTACAATAATTAAATGCCTCTCACTCTGTAGGAACACACAAATATTTCGTTTTTACAGGACTCCCTGCTTCAATGTAAAAGGGGCCAAATTCACTCAAACAGATAAATTTGTTGTGGCCTAAGCTTGGGAAAAAATTCCTGGATTATAACTTACTCCTTGCACAAGAAAAATTTAACAGTGTGTGAAACTATGGCCAAAATGCTTCTTAGTCTGAAAATGCCTGCTTTAAAAGAATGCAAAACCAAGTTTGAAGCATTAAATAGCTATGCTATACACTTATAATAATCAAGAACTGGAAAACGCTTTTGAACTTGCTGAATCAGGCCCAATGGGCTATGCAGACTGGCCTACATAAAAGCGGTAGAAGTGATTATGGTATCTACATATTGTGTTTAAACAAGTCCACAGATTCATGCCTAAGTTTATCTCTGGTATCAAAATATTGGCTCGAAAAGCTAGACAGACTGCATACCTAACATTTCTACCAGCAATTTGTTTATTGAACAAACAAAAATCAATAAAAAAAGAGCCACTAATATTCTGCAGTGTATTTTTTCAGAACAAAATAAAATCATACTTTATTTAAGGAACTGAACAATCCCAGGTTTAAAATAGAATATATAGATAAAATGTTCTTAAAATGAATCAATACATTGCCAACAGATGTTTACTCTTAAACCTATTTTAAGGATAAGGCAATCAATGATGGTTAACAAATAAGCACTTGTCAATTCACCAAAATGATCACTAGGCAACATGTAAACAAGAAGCACAAACATACAAAAAAATATGGAGACATTTATACAGATGTTGATTCTATGGTGAACACTACCCGCATGTAATTACTGTAATGTTTATTGGCAACACTGTACAATGATTCAGGCCAGTCTGGTCTGATAAGTCAGACTGATAGAATGTGACCTCACCTCATGGTAATGGTTTTTCTTGTAACCTTGTTACCTCGGACATAATGAGACATAAGGTGACTTCTTTATGTAGTTATCAGACAGAAAAGACAAAAACTATACTTAACAGAACAAACACATTTCAGGACTTTTTCCCGTCATTTTGGGAATATGAACTACACGAATGAAAATTGGTAATTAAAGGGTCAATATACTCAATCTTGGAAAAAAATGTTTTCAAGAAAAAGTTTGAACTTTTGGTTATAAAACTTACATACAACATTCATTCCAAACAAAACATGTCAGTAAAATAGATATTACAACTTTTTACTTCTAGACTTATCAACTCTATTACTTAAAACCCAAAAGTACAACAATCAATTGGGATATTTTTAACTGGATTTGGACAAAAATATATGTTTAGCGATTGGGAATATGACCTTTCATTTGATCATGAACAGTAAGATTTTCATGACCTAATGGAATTATCCGAAGAAAACTTTATTTGTATTTGCAAGAAGGCTGCTTTCTAACAAGATAAACAAGATGTGTTTGTGAAACACTATGTCCACTTTTGAGCGATTTTGACCCATAAATTTGACCTTTGACCTTGAAGGATGACCTTGACCTTGACCTTTCACCACTCAAAATGTGCAGCTCCATGAGATACACATGCATACCAAATATCAAGTTGCTATCTTCAATATTGAAAATGTTATGGCCAATGTTAAAGTTGGCGCAAACAGACCAACCAACCAACAGACCAACAGACAGACAGGGCAAAAACAATATGTCCCCCAGTATATACTGGTGGACATAAAAATTCTATTAGACCAGTTCACAATCACCCTACCAACCCCAAAATCACCAAAGAATTGATATGTGAGTTGGGGATTTACTCCAAACCTTCCAACAAAAGCATTGATGGCTTTACACTTTTAGGAGCAATTGGAAAATAATTGGCCAAAATTGCTGCCACTCACATTGTCATGTTTAAATTGGCAAAGCATTCTCAGTTCCCTGTACACGCGCTTACACGAGACCATATTCTGGAAGACGCTGGGCATTTTCTTCAGGGCAACACGTTTACCGTCCCTTGGGTCTGTGACTGACCTGAAATATACAATTACCAAATTTTGATATTGAGATGTGATAAAAAAAATTGACTTTGAATAATGACCAGTCTAGACTGTCTCACTTGCAGTTTCAACAGTGAGCAATAAATTCTCAATAGCATCACAAATAAGTAAACACATTTTGCCATCGATTTTTTAAAATTAATGGGTCGTGATGGCTAAAGTGCTTGTTGAATTTTAATTTATGGCATACCAATTGGTAAGGACTTAACCTGGTCACCTAGATTTTGGCCTCACTGGACCAAGATTCAAACTTGGCCTTGATATTGTCAAGATAAACAAAGTTTCATTAAGACTGAACATTAATATGGCTTCTATAGTGGTGTATTTGTAACAACTAACAAGCCTTGATGATTTTTCTAGACTAAGCTTCGACATAGTCTGGCTAGTCACCATGTTTTATATTTGATGTTAATATTGTCAAGTTGAAGATAAACAATACATGTACATCATTCAGACTGATTTGAAAATGTGGCTTATAGAGTGGTTACAAGGTTTTTCTAAGATTTGACCTAGTAACCTAGTGTTTAAAGTTTACATCTCACGACACAAGGCACAGGACATAGACAGACCAAAACAGCTTATCATTAGCTTTTTTTTCTTAAGGAAAATATATAAAAAAGCAATAAAGCAGCTAAGACTTGCACCAATTAAATCTAATCTGAAGAGTTTGTATACTTTCCCATGTAGATTTGAGAAAATGCATCACTTCAAAACCACATTTTGTTTATCAATTTGGCAATACACAATCAACTACATGTACATTTTTGATAAGGGATCATTGCTCCTGAAAAATAAGTGGAAATAACCCAATGCAGAAACCTGATGTGCAACACATTCTAAGCACTTTTTAATGTACTGGTTTGTGTTGATCAGAAAGACATCAATTTCATAAAAATTAACAAATTTGTATCACGAGTAGTGGTATCACTGAGCAAACATTGTACATTGATATCAAAACCAAACTATTCTGATTGCATACTCACTTTCTAATTGTTTAAAAATTGCCAGCCCAGAAATAGAAAAATATTCTATATTAAGTGCAATAAGGAAAATGATAAGTTTTAAATACTTTATCAGATTACAGCATTTCCTTGTGCACTGGCCAAAGAAAAACAGCTGCACAGATAAGTTTAATCCTACTATCACTAAGTAGAATACACATATAAATTGTACACATTTAAGATATATTAATAATGTATATTGTGAATTGAAATGTCAGCAAATTTCTTACAAGCCGGAAATTACTCTGTTTGTTTTGATGCAATACGTTTTAATCTTTAAATTCATACTATGAAATTTTGTAATAGTGCATAGTTTGCATTCTCCTACACATTATACCAAACAGGATACAAGAATCTATTGAATTCAAACATAAAATAACATATTTATATCGTTTTTACCAGATCAATTGTAAATTGCTTGAGTCTGTCTTTGCATACCCGAGCACATATTAAAAGGAAAACCAAAAAGTGATGCAATAGAACAACTAACTCAAGTCTGTCGGTATCGTTTGAGACTGTTTCTGACATTTTGAAAACCAATATCCATTATTGCATCATTGTTATTCTTTAAACAGTAGTTAAGTCTTTTATTATCTGACTTACATGTACAAAAGAAAGTGGTGCACTACCTTTCCATACAAGAATTAAGACTTAGAGACAAACATATTTATTTTGAAGTTCATTTAATTTTATGTGATTTCACCTGTGATTCTTTTTTAGTAAGACATAAAATGGTTCTGCACATTATAAACCATGTTTTAATGTGCAAATTTTATTACGGTATTAAGCCCATAGTTCTTTATCTTTCGGTTTACAAACCTGCTGGCGTAAAATGTGGTTTTGTTATAACAATAAAATTAGAAAATCATATTTTTTATTTTCTCTGCTGCTAATAACCGACAATAATAAAATTTACTGTCACAGACTTCTCTTTTATTTGTTGTGTACTTCTGCTTGCAGGTTCTTTGGTCAGACATTTTCAATATTTATAAAACTCTTTGAGTTGCACATGCACCACCCAGGGGTCTCACTAGCTTGGATTTTATATCAGGAGTGTTGGGCCTCCATACTTGGAAAAAGTAGGAGTCCCAAAAGGAATCCCATTGTATATCGCACACACCTTCCAATTTTCAGCTATTCTTTTTATTTAAATGAGAAAATAGACATAAAAATTAAAATAAATCTTTGTTTCATTATTAATAACCCATATTACACTAGTCCTTATTTGAATGTCAAGTTTTTAGCTTTAGTTATGACAAATACCCTTTTTTTTAATAAATACCATGCCATCCATCCGGCATCCCAATTTATACATGTACACAGTGACAGTAAAAAAGTAAGAAAGTAAAAAAAAAGGAAAAGTTTATAATGGTCCTCTCCCCACCCATAGTCACTTAAATTTCAATGTAAGTGTTGTTAAATGCATTATTTTGTAGTGTGTTCAGTAAATATTGTCATTGTTTTTCATACAATAATGAATTACATGTCTTTTTTTCCGGTCAAAATCAGACAATTATGTGATTGAGGAAAAGAATCAAACATTTGAAAATCACCTGTTTTTTCCCCTTTATAGGAAGAATCGGAAGGACACGGGACTGAACATGTTCGTTGAAAAATAACCAGGTAAACAGTTACACTCAATCTATTGTTAGCTTTTGCCCTTAGGGTATTAGCAAGGACATTCTAACACATAGTAAATTACACAAAATTAGAACATTTTGACAAACATTTTGTATTTAATTGGCACATTTGTGATTTGATGCATAGTCAGTTTATGTATTTTTAAGTCAACGAAATGCAAAAAGAGAAGTGGATTTCATTTAAATTTCTTGTGAACCTGTACAAAGTCATGAGCATCATATTTTAAATTTAAACATTTATTTCAATATTAATTGCCACCTCAGAATAACAAGGTCCTTTGTAAATGTGCATAATAGGCTAACCTAATTGTTTTTGAGTATTCAGAACATGCAGTAACACAATATATAATTTAATGTACATGTACGTTATTGTAAACAAGTCCATTTATAATCATTAAAATTAAAACAGCTCATCTGTATAATGATTTCTGGCGAGGACAACCATAACTAGTGCACCCATCTCAGCCAAGTCAGAATTCTAAGCAGAGATTCATATAGGTCCGCATCCTCAACTCTGAGTTTGAGCACCCTAGTGGATGCATACACAATCTAGTGGTGTTGGGTCGTATTTGTTATTCTAATGAATAGTTATTGTTTACAACGCCGTGTCACGCGGTATGCATTCCCCAAAAAAGCTTTCATTGGCTAACAAACCCGCAGGTGAAAAATGTGTATCTGCTGTGTTGAACACAAAATGCCATCTAAGAAAAT
Organism: Dreissena rostriformis; assembly: GCA_007657795.1. Lineage (NCBI taxonomy): Eukaryota > Metazoa > Mollusca > Bivalvia > Myida > Dreissenidae > Dreissena > Dreissena rostriformis. Next base: position 247,541 of record VMBQ01000546.1, on the reverse strand, counting down.
TATAAAACTTGATTAACCCATTTATGCCTAGCATCTAGAAAAAAGGCCTTGTCAAACAGAGTAGACCCGGATGAGACCCCGCATGATGCGGCGTCTTATCAGGGTCTACGCTGTTTGCTTAAAGGAATTTCTGGGAGAAATATTCTAAAAATAGAAATAAATATACCAGACGTCTCTAATTTTGGAAATATATTGATCCAATTTAGAAGGATGGGAGAGTCCACTCGGCATTAATGGTTTAAAATCAGCACTCACTTGGCCAGTGTTGGTGCTGCAATACTGGTGAACATGACGATTCATGTGATGTCATCAAAAACGATTGTTGAAAAAGAGTACTCCAATGAAATAGCCCGAAACCGAGCGAGTCAGACGGATTCCATTCCAAACAAGAGTGCCAAATTGTCACAAGATACGCCCGTTCTACTAAGTGACACCTTGACCTAGTTTTTGACCCAACATGACCCATATTCGAACTTGACCTAGATATTGTCTAGATCCTACTTCTGACAAAGTTTGGTGAAGATCGGATGAAAACTATTTGAATTAGAGAGCGGACACTGCTGTGGACACCGCCTCCGCCCGCCCGCCGCCCGCCCGCCCGCCAAGGGTGAAACTATTATACGTCCCGTTTTGTAAAAACGGGCGTATAAAAATTGATTTTAGGTTGATGACAATGATAAACAGTTGCCTTTCTATAGTACCCATGCACAGTGAAAAACTCATGTACCTGTGGAAATCATGATTAGATTGAAGGAAAAATGAAACTTACCAATAAACATGTTGTTAAAAATAACTCGTTTCAAAAATCGCGAAAAAAATAAACCCGATGAAAATATCGCAAAATAAAACTGGATAAAAATATTGCATAAAAATATTGCATGTGTTAATCGGTTGCATGTCTCCAATCAGACCTGACTGATATATAATCTATATACTACCTCTGACCAAGTTTGGTGAATTCAACTTGAACTAGAGCTTTGTCACTGAATGTGACTTATACCCCCATACCACTTTGACGCAGGATAAAAAGTTGTTTAAAAGTTTCGGATGAATACAATTTGAATTAGAGTCCGGACAAAGTGGCGCCGTTGAAAATGCACTAATTGACCCTATGACCTAGTTCTTGACCCGACATGACCCATATTCGAACTTGACCTAGATATCAACTAGATGCAACTACTGACCAAGTTTGGTAAAGATCGGATGAATACAATTTGAATAAGAGTCCGGACAAAGTGGCGCTGTTGAAAATGGACTAATTGACCCTATGACCTAGTTTTTTACCTGGCATGACCCATATTCGAACTTGGCCTAGATATCAACTAGATGCAACTACTGACCAAGTTTGGTGAAGATCGGATGAATACAATTTGAATTAGAGTCCGGACAAAGTGGCGCCGTTGAAAATGCACTAATTGACCCTATGACCTAGTTTTTGACCCGGCATGACCCATATTCGAACTTGGCCTATATATCAACTAGATGCAACTGCTGACCAAGTTTGGTGAAGATCGGATGAATACAATTTGAAATAGAGTCCGGACAAAGTGGCCCCTTTGAAAATGCACTTATTGACCCTATGACCTAGTTTTTGACCCGGCATGACCCATATTCGAACTTGGCCTAGATATCAACTAGATGCAACTGCTGACCAAGTTTGGTGAAGATCGGATGAATACAATTTGAATTAGAGTCCGGACAAAGTGATGCCTTCCGCCCGCCGCCCGCCCGCCCGCCAAGGGGTTTCACATAATACGTCCCGTATTTTATACGGGCGTATAAAAAATTAACCGTAACATAAAACACATATACTAGTGGCTTAGGTTTGTGGAAAGAGCCGACTACCATGCCAATTTTATGTTCCGTTTGATATATGATGAGAACAATGTTGTTTTGTTTTTTTATAATTTTTATTGCTAAAAATATGGGGGTGAATTGTCTTGAGGGTGAACTGTCTTTGGGGGTGAATTGTTCAAGGAAACAAAATTTTGGGGGTGAATTGTCCATGGGGTGAATTGTCTTTGGGGCGAATAGTCCAAGATTCCACCATGGTCAAGTGTTTATTAGGTTTATTGTGTTTATGAAGAGATGTTTTATCAGCATTTTGTTTCCTCAAATAAATTGTGTAGATAAACTGAATTCCCAGTCAGTTTGAACTTTTGGTATGCATAATGATACGTTGTAATAACACCAGCATGTACACTTAACCAATAGATCTATTTGACCGTAAATTATGTTTTGCACCAATTAATTCAAAGCATCTAACAACATATTAAACTGATAGTTAACCATACACATCAATATAGAATGTGCACATGGTAAGGACTATGCAACCAACATTCGTTTAAATTCATTTACCAGTTATTTTACCAGATAAAGGCAGAGTTCTGTGACCAAACATGTCTTGACATTTATCAGCTGATTACAAGACCTACGCAAACAAGGAAGAGGTTTGTACCCGTTTTAAGTTCAAACCCCATATTGTTTCCTTAAAATAAAAGCAGTTTTAATCAGAACTCATCAATAAATAATGAAATACTTATAATTCTGATCGAAAAACTTAGTTCGCATATAAAAAATACCACCTTTTTGAACAAAGAGTGGGAGGGGTATACCTACCAAACAACGCCAAATGCTCCATATCCGATGGGTCTATCCGGCTGTACATCCTGTGGGGGCACGACTTGGTAGAAAGGGACCGCCACGGCGGCGGTCAAGATAGCATGTTGCGAAGGAACGGGGGCCGGGGGTCCCGAAAATGCCATCATCTGCCTTGCGTGCCTTTGGCCCACAATTGCCATAGGCATTGTAAGCATCGACCCGACTAGGCCGTAAGAAATCTCTTTCTTATGCACAAAATACTATAACAGCATATCCAAAATATAGCCCAACGCGTTCAGCGAAGATTTATTTCGCTTTCTTAAAAAATTATCCTGATGTTTTGAGCACTGGTGTTGAGAAAACTGCATTCGAAGTCACTTAAAATGTTACACTGACTCACACGCGGCGTACACAGCACACAAAGAAGTCACGTGACTACGCCTTATACATTTCCCAGGATGCAAATTCGCACAGGTCAAAGTTTGCAAGGTGCGTGTGTTTCTATTTACAATTGATAGTACAATATTTTTCAGGTGTGACATTCTTAGTGTGAAATGAGACAGTTATTTACAAATAATCAAATCCTGAGAATACATGTCAAAATAATTATTTGTCATTATGTGAAGGAGTGTTTTGTAGTTTTAATTACGGTTAATGAACGAACGGGTCGTTTTGATCAATTGTATTTAATTATAATTTAATTGATAATACTTTATATTTTATTTTTTATTGAATGTGAGAAGATATATTAGAAACGATGTTATATAAAGGGAATAACAGTGCTTAACTAAAAAAACTACTTTTTTTGTCATTCAGTAAAGGATGTGTTTTTTTTTAAAGTTTTAATTACAGGTCGTTTTGAACAAATGTACCGGTATATAATTATAATTTAATTGATATAAGTTCAGAACATTTTTTTAATAGCAGATTTATTAGACATTATTTTACATGGGTAATAACAGTATATAAATACAAATCAACTTTCTCATTTTGTTTAGCATTTACAATAAACATGCTTGGTTGATTAATTATCAATTAAGAATCAAATAAGAGCTATGTTAACATTAATTTTAGGCAGTATGCAGCTATCTCCCATAGACTTCGGACTTAAACAAAATTTATCCCACTTTAACAGCGAATTCGGTTGATTAAAGCCCCCTTGATTAAATTTCTGCTATAAACCACAGCACCAAATGCATCATTTTTTCGACAAAATGACGTCATAAATCCAGTGAAATTATCCAGTTAACCTAATTTTGTTTAAATAAAAAGGTTTACTGAATACAAAGTGGGATAAATAGAATAATAGGTTAGTGTTGATTAAAGACCAGGTTTATCATGCTCTGCACGAAAACGAAAAAGCACTTGTGTGCTTTTTGTTTTCTAAGCCTCGCATGATAAACCTGATCTATAATCAACACTAACCTATTATTCTCTTCATACAGCATGGAAGGCTTAGGCACCATTCATTATTTTCTACCAATGGAAACAACAGGCATACCCAGAAGAACTTTTACTTTTTTTTTTGCCAAATTACTCTCACCAGAGTCAAGCATATAAGTGGATGCTTGATTGCATATCAAACCCCACTGAGGGTTCTGTGAATAAAAGTGACCTACCAGGCCTACCTACATAGTGTATATGAACCGTAGTCAAAGGCTGTGGTTCCTATTCAGTTTGGCACTGCTTGGGCTGACACGCCCGATGGATCCAGGATTTGCAACTAAAAGTTTAAAATTTTCCTAAGTATTGTTAAAAGATTAATTTCCATTCATCCAAAATCACAAACATCACCTTATGCTCGTTTCAAAATTAAAAAAAAATAAAAAAATGTGTGCTCTTATGTAAAATATTTGAATCGTTAAACATGTGATGCCCACGAGAGAAGGTTGGCTTTTATTGTAAGTTTATTTAAATATGAAGTGTCAATTATGCCATTGGGCCTGAAGTGGGGTTTTCTGTTATATTGCACCAAACTCTTTCATCCTATGTAGTGATAATGATTTTTGTTTACAACACATACATAGACACAGATTGTATAATAACTAAAGTATGTTCTGATCCAGATCATATTCACACTTTGACATATTGTTCATAAAAAAATGCAAGATTTTCACAATTATTGTTAAATTATAAATGATTTCAACTAATTTTTCCTTTTTAATCAACTGCATGAGTCAACCAGGAAGTACAAAACTGCACCAACTCACAGAGTAACCTTGCCATGTGTAACGTCAGCCTAATCTGTCAATATTTGGTAGCTCTAGTGGTCCATTTTAGAAAATTATGACCAGTCCATAATTATACTCTTGATTGCCCGATAGGCTCCATCATATTTTACAGACCTCAACTAGTCATATAGATATATTTAAAAGTAACATTAATACTCAAAAATCAACGGAAATTTTGTAAAGTATTCGTAAAATAAAGTTACCCAATAAAAAATCAATGTTCCTTAGAGCAAAATCCAAAATCTCAACGCCAGATGTGGTCTGGTTACATGGATGATTGTAGATACCAAATGCTTGTTTTTATTTTTTTGTGTCATAAAAAATTCCATTTTAATTTCCCGCGACTATATCTATTCATACGACACACAAACACTAACATGGTACCATTTTAGTGTTCGTATGTCGTATGAATAGATATCAGTGCGGGAAATTAAAATGGAATTTTTTATGACACAAAAAAATAAAAACAAGCATTTGGTATCTACAAGTGATATCTAATACATCTCTACTAAGTTTGTTCAAAGAATGCCCCTTGGGTCAAATTTGACCTTGCTCGGGAGGTCACAAACTTGAACACAAGCTAACATGGGGCCTTTTTTGTGAAAACTTTAAAGATCTTCTCGTCCATAACCATTGGGCCTAGGGCAACCAAATTTGGTATGCAGTGACATCTAATAAAGCTCTACCAAATTTTTTGAAATTATGCCCCTGGGGTCAACTTTGACCCTGCCCCAGGGGTCACAAAATTAAATAAATGCTTATAAAGCGCCTATTTTGTGAAATCTTTTAAAATCTTCTTGTATATATAAATTTGTTACCAGGTGCCGTGTGAAATAGGTGAGCGACTCCAGGACCATCATGGTCCTCTTGTTTAGTATTAATGTTACTTTAAAATGTTACACTGTTGTTAGTTAAGCTTTAGTTATTCACCTGTACTTTCTTTTTTCTCATCCAGTTAATTCAGCCCCATGAATAAAAACAATAACAAATTGACTGTGTATTGCTGTATTATTTTTATTAATTAAATATGATGATCAACAGCTACCTATACTGAGGTAAACGCCAGTTACAGAGGAATTACAATGAAATGAGCCCCATTAGTAATGATTAAGAGGGAAGCACGTGCAACATATATGCCACTCAACTAATGTTATGTCATCTACAGGGAACAATTGAGTCGTGTTCTGAGAAAAATGGGCATAATGCATGTGCGTTAAGTGTCGTCCCAGATTAGCCTGTGCAGTCCGCACAGGCTAAGCCGGGACGACACTTTCCGCCTAAACTGGATTTTGGCTAAGAAAAGACTTCATTTAAACGAAAAATGTCATAAAAGCGGAAATTGTCGTCCCTGTTTATGCTGTGCGGACTGCACAAGCTAATCTGGGATGACAATTTACGCACAAGCATAATGCCCAGTTTTCTCAGAACACTACACAATTTTGCTTGCATTTAGCAATGCAATCATTGGGGTAGTCTTGCACTATACCATCCCTTGTAAGTTCCGGTAATTGGAACATTGGTTAGCTAACAGTAAATGGCAATATTTAATGAACATTACACACATGTATTATGATGGGAAAGAACAACTTAGTTGAGTAGCACGATATGATCACATGCCATTACGATTAAAGCGAACAGAAAACTGAGCATATGCATATCAACACAAAGTGTATTACAACTCTTTTTTTTTCCTAAACCCAGCCGTTATAAAGTACTTGTAGTCAGTTATAATCTTTCACCAAGGCAATTTCATCAATTTGAATGCAAAATTGTGTCGTGTTCTGAGAAAACTAGGCAAAATGCATTTGCGTAAATTGTCATCCCATATTAGCCTGTGCAGTCCGCACAGGCTAATCAGGGAAGACAATTTCCGCTTTCATGGAATTTTTCGTTGAAATGATGTCTCTTCCTAGCGAAAATCCAGTTTAGGCGGAAAGTGTCGTCCCGGATTAGCCTGTGCTAATTAGCAGTCCGCACAGGCTAATCTGGGACGACACTTTACGCACATGCATTATGCCAAGTTTTCTCAGAACACAACACAATTATCATTCCACAGGTATCACTATTTCTGTCAACTCCAGTATAGACGTGGACACAGAAAAACACAGATTTCTGTGTCTTTGTTTGCACCTATTAGGTATTTGAAAACATGCTTTTAATGATAATTATTCAATTAATTCAGGGAATAAAAACGGAAAGTTCTAAAAAATACTAACAACGTTTTGGCACTAAAAGCTTGATTAACAGAGCACTTAAGTAGACTCAGTATGAAATATTTCTTTACGAACATTTCTTTATAAACATATACTGGCCAACAAAAAGACGGATGAACAAGGATTAGAAAGCATCAAAGGTTGACAGGAGTTTCCTACATCTTTCACAAAATTAATGACATGCATAGATAATACAATATTTTGTACAATAAACTGCAATAAGCCACATCAGTTAACTTGTTTGTCTCCAAAAATACACGACCAAAGTGAACATCGTTCATGCATCGAGTACACGGAATATTATCTCACTTAATTTTCTGTGTGATGTCCATAACTAAGTAGCGAAGTCTATAACACAGTTGCTAAATGAAATACTAGTAGACTTGCATTAATAAATTTTGCAACATATTACATCCAATTGAAACAAGAGATGTGTTCGTCAGAAACACAATGCCCCCTACTGCGCCGCTTTGAAATACAATTTCTATTTATCATTTGGCAGGTATAGAAATCATCTCCCTTTAAAGCTTATTACTTCCCTTGGAATTTGTTTTTTTACCTTTGACCTTGAAGGATGACCTTGACCTTTCAGCACTCAAAATGTGCAGCTCCATGAGATACACATGCATGCCAAACATTAAGTTGCTATCTTCTTTATTGCAAAAGTTATGGCCAATGTAAAGTTTTCTGACGGACAGGGCAGGGGGGGAGTCAGAAATGACCACGGCAGACATCGCTGACTACCAAGGCCTGTGGTTTAATCAAAGAGATCATAGCCACAGTTCATCATGTATCTATGGACACAAGTCCACAGGAAAGTAATGAAACCTACCATTCACAAATTAGTACAGGAAAGAAATGATACTCATATCATTAAAAAAAAAAAATTTGACAAATCAATCATTCAAGTTATAAATAAAAAAAATACAAAATCTTTACAGTAACTGTGAAAAGAACTTAAATTCTTGGTAAGGAAATATATAATCTGAGATTTATAATTATATGAATTACTTCCCTTGAAAATAATTGTTTTTAACAAATCTCTATTTTTAGTAGCAAATAATTATAAGCTGTAGTAACCGTAGTGACTGTAGATTCACAGGTAACCTTAAAGTACCTAAGATACTTGTATGCCCAAAAGTATCATTGTGTGCTTGGCTTGACCATAAAATGTCATTTTGATTATGCTTCAGTTGTATGGTTTCATATATAAAATTTCAATATATCTTTTGCCAGGTTTACAAATTATCTCCATTTTTAAAGCTAATTACTTCCCTTGATTTTGTTTTTTTGACCTTTGACCTTGAAGGATGACCTTGACCTTTTACCACTCAAAATGTGCAGCTTCATGAGATACACATGCATACCAAATATCAAGTTGATATCTTCAATATTGCAAAAGTTATGACCAACGTTTAAGTTTTCGGACGGACACACAGACGGACGGACAGACGGACTGACAGTTCAACTGCTATATGCCACCCTACCGGGGGCATACAAATTGTAATGATTGTTTAAAATCCAAATTATTACTTGTCAGTGTCCACCACATGAGGGGACTATTCTTGGTAATAAGCTATATGAAAGTTTTTAAATAGATATTACACTTAGAACGTAACTTATGGCTGAAAATGATCATTACAGAATATGACAAAATACTTAAAATATGTTTGCAAAATTGATTTGCTTGTCTTTGTACAGAACATACATTTGTGTCATGTAACAATTCAGTGGATATGCTTTTGTAAATTTACAATATTTTAAGCTAATACAGATGTATTGAAATGTGTCGTGTTCTGAGAAAACTGGGCATAATGCATGTGCGTAAAGTGTCGTCCCAGATAAGCCTGTGCAGTCCGCACAGGCTTATCAGGGACGACACTTTCCGCCTAAACTGGATTTGCGCTAAGAAAAGACATCATTTAAACGAAAAATTCCATAAAAGCGGAAATTGTCGTCCCTGATTAGCCTGTGTGGACTGCACAGGCTTATCTGGGACGACACTTTACGCACATGCATTATGCCCAGTTTTCTCAGAACACGATACAAATTACAAAGAGCACTATAACCAAGCACTCACCTGAACATGCACTCTCAAACATTCATTTAATAGCTGCAAAATATGTTTTTACATTTGAAAGACTGCTCCGGAATACATAAGAATATTTCACCCTTTAAGTACGAATATTTTGAAAATCCTCCTTACAAAATCAATGTCTGTAACACCAGATTAACTGTCAAATAATTTCATTTTCAAGATTAAAATTCTCAAATGAACAGGAACATAGATCTAAACAAGAACACCATCGAGCGGATGCCAACGCTCGGCTGCGGCTGCAGTTTTGAGAAAAAGAAAAAAATAATGTTTTTTTGACCTTTGACCTTGAAGGATGACCTTGACCTTTCACCACTCAAAATGTGAAGCTCCATGAGATACACATGCATGCCAAATATCAAGTTGCTATCTTCAATATTGCAAAAGTTATGGCCAATGTTTAAGTTTTTGGTCGACTCGGACGAGCTGGCTATGACAATACCTCGGGTTTTCTTCGAAAACAGCCGAGCTAAAAAATTAAATAAATTATCCTAAGAGGAGAACAAAAATACAAATAGAAAGACTGACATAACACATAAATAAAGAGATGGAATGTGCATTATAACTATATATATAAATTGTATGCACTGACATTAATTGGTTAAGTTGCACATATTCCATTAATTTTAGAAGAGCAAGATATACTAAGACTCAAAAAATTTGATAATAAGCTGATTAAACTGCTAATACAATGTAATTAGTAAAGATTCATTATATACCCCAGGCTAACAGCCAATAGTGGGTTAAAAATGAAAACAAAAATAAGCAGTTAATAATAGTTCATCGTCCATTCATATCTTATACGGTTAACAACTGACTAATGAAAAAATATGTATATTTAAACCATAGAAATCTGCAAACCGACAACATTTTAATTTTAATATCAATATTCTTTTAATAATTTATCGGTCAATGCAAGACTTACTTTATTATAATTATTACAGGCCAAATAAAAAAAAAATTGTTTTGAAGATACAAATCAATAAAATGACCACAAAAAAGTGTGTTCAATAAGAATAATGCATATGATTTACATAATGAAGGGAATCTCAATATTAATCCTGAAGAATAAGAGATGGCATGAAGAATCTGTAAAAATCAAATACTTAATAAGCAATTCTGCATATAGTACAAAGAGAAAACACAGAAGATACACAAACAGTAGCTGCATATAGTGAATAACAATCCATTAAATGATAACTGTAGTATAAACACATTAGCTAGCTCAAAAGTGGATACAATCTGGGCTATAAAGAACACCCCCAACACTTGGACATTATTAGTATTAGCACAAGACATACAGAATTTGTACATGATAAGATACACAGTTTCCCAAACAAGTGATCACACAACTCATGTGGGATTAGAATATGTACACTGAATCAGCTTACACTCCGACTCAGTTTCCGATAACCACACATTCAACAGAAGTATTTGGCCTCTATATTGACTCAATTCTCACAGGCTACATGTACATATCACATAATTATCGTGCTTATTTTGTGTTTACATAATTTATAGTACTGTGAACACTTGCACCAAAGTTATAACATATAAATGTAACATTGACAACATTACACTATTCAACATGTTGCTTATGAGCAACAATATCTATTGACTTTTGAACTAACAATACACTTGTCACAATGGACCAGTTATTACGGTTTAAGTGTGCTTATTTTTGTAGTTGTATCAAAGCACATGAATGTTGCTGCACACAAACATTTGAATCATCTGGAGCATGCTTTGAAAATAAAACATGTTCCACTCTTGAACTATGTACCATTACACATAATGACTAAAGTCTAAATACTATGTCCATGTAGTTTAAAAATTTATCAAAAGCACTGTCATTACAAGCATAAACAATCTGCCTAGACTTGACTTGATTAACAAACTTTGGCAACGATTCCAACAAAGCCGCCATTCTGATAATCTGCAAACCAGATTCAACGGGTCCAGGCTGCTAGGACGTGCTGTGGTAAGGTGTTATCGGGTGGGCTGGTGGGCTTTCCCAGCGTATCTCCATCTCCTTACGATACATAGGTCTGTTTATTGTTATGCTGTGACGTGAAGGAGCTGCTGCTGCTACTGGAGTTGAGGCTGATCATGCTCCCACGCACGCTGATATCATCATACTGATTGTCCGTTACGGAGGCCTGCACAAGTTCCCGGGAGTTCATGCCCAGTTTGACGGTCTCGTGATCAAACTCGTCCATCTCGTTACTCTGTCGCTCTCGACAACAACGGATCCTCTCTGCACGGTCCTGCTCAAACTTGGCTGACTCCTCTTCCATCTGGAATATGCGTAGATATTTAGTTAATTGTTAATTACTGCAAAGAAAAGTGGCTTAAAAAATTAGTATATAACCTGCGCTTGCTTTGAATAAGGCATCTGCAACTATTAAAGCCTTACAAATCTTGCAAACTGGAAAGCACAATTGTTGTCAAAATAATTAATGAATGAAATTGATAGGAAACCTGTGAAAAATCACTATTGCTCACAGTAAATGTATACTGCTTATTAGTTTGGGTCTGAAAATTCAGATCTCGATTTAATTTCTGTAGGGCTAAAACATAGGGACACAATTTTTTTTTAAATTAATTGGCAGAATTTGTGGAAATCACAAAACAGACAATAAATAATGTAAGTAAAAATATTGATATACAAGACACAACTTAAAATGTATATTACATAGTCTAAAACTCACACTATTGTTATTGCTATTTCATCGAATACGAACTGGACAGCACCAGAATGTTTATGAATTGCTCTCATATTTACAATGTGTATATAAGAAAGATCATTTTAATGTCCAACCTTCTGTTCGAGGATAGCTTTCCGTATTGAAATCATCTCTTCTAGGTGCTTGCGTTCCCTCAGATGCTGTGTGTCCGTCTGCATTTTGATTTTGCTCTGGTAGGCAATCAGCAGCTCCAGCTCCTGTTGCAACTTCTGCTTCAACTCATGCTCCTCCGCCAACTGGGAGTCATCCAGCCTCATCTACAGAGGAACATTACATTACAGTGAGAGATCATTGGTGTATAAAATGGCCCTGTATAGGGGTCGGCAATATAATGGATGTGTAAAATCTGACCAGTCTATTTCTCCCCACCCAGAATCATATGGCATGAGGCCATTAGGAATCTCGTCTTAAGTTCTGTATGTTACTGCCTACACTCCAGTCACTGGGACAAAATATGGATAGGTATATTTAGTGGAAAAAGGGCCACAAAATAGCCATTGGCTACTAAGACTTCCAATAATATTGAACTATAAATTGTGTGAACAGGAAAGGTTTATTTAAAAGCACCATCCATATTCAGGCTAGTGTAAGACTCGGGCAAGCTTCGCAAACACAAACACATAATTTTTTGTATTAAATAAGTTTTTAATAAATGGGGATAACTTAGAATATTCAATTAACATTTAAAACAGAACTCTAGCAGACAAGTTTTAATGACTGCTACAACTCTAAGATTGCAAGCACACCTTACCTGAGAAATTAGAGAAATAAGAGAAATCATATTTTGTTGCCGTAAGCATACAATAACAGTGAATACACCTAGCCGCGAACATAAATTACATTTTGCTGCTGCAGCATCTCCGCAATGCTCTGCTCGTACTGCTCTCCCAGTATGGCCAGCTTGCGCATCTGCTCTTCCTTCAGCTTCTTGGCGACTGCTTTCACCTCATTCTTTGGCGTTGTGGCTATGATATGGTCCTTCAGCGCTTTGTACTGCTTCTGCTGAGTCTTAACGGCCTCGTGGAACTGTCTTCGAATCAGCAGCTCCTTTTGCTAGAACACAGAGAACCTAACCCAGCTGTTTTGACTTGCAAACATGCTTGAAAACTTGCTTAATATGATCTCATGACAACAAAAGGTTCAACTTTCTACATAAGTGTGACATTTTAAATTCTGACCACTCAAAAAGCTTGTTACAGTTTAGTTTTTTATTCCCTTTGCTTTAGCATGTTAAATTTTGAGATTTAAATAAGCCTACAAATGTTATAGTCATAGTCTTATCTTAAGACTGTTTTTGTAGGCCATGACCTCGAAACATATACTTAAAGTAACTTGTTTGAAAATGTGTTCAATATGACCATAAAAAGCCATTCTTAGCACATAAAATTTAAAAGAAATTCAGTTGTAAGTTAATTTCTGTGTTCCAAAGTGAACAGCAGTTATGAAAATCATTTATAATGCAAAATATGCCACATTTTTTCCTATCACAATGCTACCACTGAAAGCCAAGCGGACCCTCAATAAAATAAAATCAAAATATTTAAATCTTACCCGAAGACTTCTTGGTTGTTGTTTTTGTTCCAATGCATGCTTCTTTCTAAGATCTTGCTCTGCTTTTAAGTTATAATTCTGCTGATTCTGTCGCTCTGTAATATGCTGCTTTTTAATGTGCTCATCGCGTAATTCTTGTATACATTTCAACTGTTTGACCTCTAGATCTCGCGTTGATTCGTGGTGTCGTAACAGCATTTGATGCTCGTATTCCAGTTGGGCTTGGCGTTTACTGAGTTCCTGAAATGAGTTTTGTCACATTCATATGTTGTATATGTACATGTACATGTATTTGTATCACTGATAAGCACTGAAGGTGTAATATTATGACCATGTATTGTGTGCACATTTTAGGCCTAAATTTGACGTAGGGAAAGATCTAGGATCACAAAGGGTACATGGTACTTTTCAAAAGGGGCAGGATGGAAAGCCGAACCAATCTAGGGACATTTTCTTATAAATTAAAAAATCTTGGGAATTTCTTGAAACAAAACATGTAAGCATGTTTTTTAAGCATAGTCTAATTCATTTGCCATTTGATATTTGCAAAAATATATTGAATTTCAACAGATTTTCACTTTGCTGTTTTTGTCTTGAGGGGGCACTCAAAAAGAGCAGAATGCAGCACCTGCTATTTTTACTATAGATCTTTTCTCTATTTTGATGGGTATTATAGATGCCTATTAATGATTGAGAATAGGTTTTTTGATACAAACAACAAATATTAATTAGAAATCTACAAAGTGAATTTATGTCACAGAAACAAGTGTTGGCAATTTGGAAGCCAGTCTACTCACAATGTATCATTTGAAAATGGAAAAAGACAAACATGATTTGAATTATATGTTAGTAGATTTGCGTATAATCCGATTTTTATTCATTTTATGTTTTATGTTTTTCACACTGGACGGTTGACTGAAATAGCATGGAATTGAAATGATAGATATTGAAAGGTAAACATATTAAATCTATTAATTAAAGTAAATTAAATAAAATTAATAAACAAGGGCTGTTTGTAAAACATGCATGCTCCTTAAATGGGCTGTCAGTTGTAGTGGCAGCCATTGTGTGACCTTTGACCTAGTGACCTGAAAATCAATAGGGGTCATCTGCCGGTCATGACCAATGTCCCTATGAAGTTTCATGATCCCAGACCTAAGCGTTCTTGAGTTATCATCCGGAAACCATTTTATTGCTTCAGGTCACTGTGACCTTGACCTTTGATCTAGTGACCTGAAAATCAATAGGGGTCATCTGCCGGTCATGACGAATGTCCCTATGAAGTTTCGTGATCCCATGCCTAAGCGTTCTTGAGTTTTCATCCGGAAACCATTTTACTGCTTCAGGTCACTGTGACCTTGACCTTTGACCTAGTGACCTGAAAATCAATAGGGGTCATCTGCCGGTCATGACCAATGTCCCTATGAAGTTTCGT
>VMBQ01000546.1:219226-230720 GCA_007657795.1 Dreissena rostriformis | reverse complement strand
GAGTCCTCATGAATATAAAGACACTGAACAAGTTTGAAAAGAATCAGATGAAAACTGTGGAGTTTATCGCGTAAACAAGAAAAAGTCTAACGCACGGACAGACGCACGCACGGACGGCAGACGGACGGTCTGATGTAACCCATTTTCAATAGGGTTCGAGTCCTCATGAATATAAAGACACTGAACAAGTTTGAAAAGAATCGGATGAAAACTGTGGACTTTATCGCGTAAACAAGAAAAAAGTTAACGGACACACACACACACACGGACGGACGGACGGACGACGGAAACCATGCCATCACATAAGCTCTTCAGGCCTTCGGCCAGTAGAGCTAAAAATTAATACAAGCCCTGAGCAGCAGGCACAGCAACAGTTTTTGTCTCATGAAAAGTTGTTGGAAGTGACACCAGGGGCCAATATCTAGCGATTATTAGCTGTTAGCATGTTGCCATAAAAAAAGCATCCATCGCTTCTAATATACATTAACAATGCAAGCACTGTTGATATAGCATTGCTGATTAGCCTTCAAAGCAGACATTTAAAGGGTGTCAAATAAATAACAGTTGTTTTGGTGCATTGTTTATCTTCAAGATTAAGGAGAGTAAAAAAAGTTTTTGTAACAGATATAAGAAATAAAAGAACACTGTACATCAGGGCCCAAAATATCACTATTAACTAAAACTTAAAATACATTTTTGTTAATGAGTAATCATTATTTGAAATTAACGTTTAACGATTGATTAATTTGGAGTGATTCTGTTGTTTTTCTTTACATTCTTTACATTCTGTGACAATACATGGATTGCTAATATAAACAAGGCTTGTCACCATAGGATGACATATGCCACCTTTTTCCACATTTTTCTAAACCTAAACGCAAAGTGTTTTTCCACATTTTTCGATACCTAAACGCAAAATGTGACAGAATTTCAGACGGACGGACAGTGCGATCACTTTATGCCTACCTTCGGGGGCATAAAAATGTTTTCCAATAGGCTAGAACGGGATGGCAGAGTGGCTAAGGAAAGAACTATTTAATCCAAACGTCAGAGTTTCGCCCCAGAAAGGGTACACATTTATTTATTTTATCTTTCTTAAATTCAATTCTATGTTTTACACAGGAGCCATTAAGTTACGGTGTTTACATGTTGAATTTAAAGCTTTTAATGACAAACTTCAAAAATGCAAAAATCTATGAACAAATTAAATTATCTATGCTTATCTGAACTGAATATTGAATATATTTGTATGCCCTTAAAGGGCACTTATCTATGGGGCAACTTTTATTTCCAGTGACAATGATTGTTATGAAAGTAAATTACGTACAATCTTCCGGAACTACAAAAAAGGTTTATTGTTGGTAAAATAACAGAAACAGACACAGGAATACAATAGCTGCAAACTTTTGTCATTTATACATGTTTTATATATGAAAGGTATATTAAACATGGGTGTGCAAAAAAAACATGGTCAATCACATTATGATTAATAAGAATTCATTTTAAAAGCTACTGTGCCACATATCAAGAAAATACCAAAACAGATACACATAATAAATGGAAATGATTGCAAAAAAAGTGATGATACATAAGAATACATTTGTATTGTTAACGTTACAAACAACTTTTTTTTGGCCTGATTTATATTCACAACCAACTCTAATCATCTGTGAAGTAGCAGATTTAAACTAAATTTTATCTTAAAGCCACACACCTTGAAATGAAGTACATGTTAATCAATACATATAGATGCAATTGGAAAGTGTGCAAAATTGTCATTAAATCTATAGCCTACACTGTAGTTAGCAAGTAATTTATTAATTTTTCAAACAGTACCGCTTTTAAAACCGAAAGTAGGATTTCTATACGTATACGTCCATTTCGACAAACGCGATTATTTTTTAAGTTTTTAAGCGCAAAAAAGAGAGATTTCTACATTGTAACCACCAGATATATTATAATTGGCATAGATAAAATTAAATCTATAGCCTAGTTATGTAATTTATTATTTTTCAAACAGTACCGCTTTTAAAAAAAGACGGATTTCTACCTTGTTACCACCAGATATATTCTAGTTGGCATAGATAAAATTAAATCTAAAGCCTAGTTATGTAATTTATTATTTTTCAAACGGTACCGCTTTTAAAACCGAAAGTAGGATTTCTAGACGCATACGTCCATTTCGACAAACACGATTATTTTTAAGTTTTAAAGCGCAAAAAAGATGGATTTCTACCTTGTTACCACTAGATATATTCTAGTTGGCATAGATAAAATATGTTTCTTATTTATACTTAAATTTACTATGACAAATAAGGTGCGTGGCTTTAATTTGTAGACAAAAAGTGCAAAAGAAAATAACATTTCAACAATACATCAGTATAAAAACTCTCTTTGCCAACTATGGGCATCATCGAAATGTGAGTACAAATACAACTGTTCACTGAAGTGAAAATATTTAACCCATTTATGCCTAGTGGACTCTCCCATCCTTATAAATTGGATCAATTTATTTCCAAAAATAAGGTATGTCTAGTATATTAATTTCTATATTTAGAATATTTCTTACAGAAATTTATTTAAGCACACAGCGCAGACCCTGATGAGACGCCGCATCATGCAGCGTCTCATCTGGGTCTGCGCTGTTTGCCAAGGCCTTTTTTTCTAGACGCTAGGCATACACGGGTTAAGACATTACTTGATATAATGACAATATATTTCGTAGAAACCTGGCCTGCTTCATTGGCAATAAAAAAAATCTTTTACAAAACGTCATAAATATTACACAGATTAATCGTCCTTTTGCATTTCAAGCAACCTTATCCATTCAACATCAATAATAACAAAAATCATACTATAAAAATTAAAAATTAACAAACAGTTATTCCTTACCTCCCTGAGAAGTTCTTGTTCAAGCTGGTGATGTTGTAAATATCTCCGTCGCCGGAACTTTCGGACCTCGTACTCAAGTTTCTCCTTCTGTTCGCGCACCAGCCGGTCTTCCAGCTGCTTCTGCCGTAGAGTTACCTCCTCTTTTTGGTTTCGTATTGCATCTTCCCTCTCCTTTTTAGATGTTGTTGAATCAATATTCTGAATAAAAGGCAAAAAGTTTGTTGTACCAAACCTTTTTTATGTGATATACATCTTGATATTGTTTATGTCCAAAACGTTTTTTGGCAATAAGTTTATATTCTGTGTTAACAGAAGTGAAGCTAATATAATACAAGAACTTAGAAGTAAGTGAAAGCACTTATGATTGGAATGATAATAAATGAATGATGAAAAAAAAGAAACTCCGTTTGAATGTGAAATGTCTAATGTTTGAAAAGATTTTCTTAAATCGTTTGTTGCATATAATTAACTTACCAAATGTGAATACCTGGTCAAATTTGAAAACTTCACTAACTATACAATAACAATGAATGTACTTTTTTTACAAACAGATGACAAAATTGCATGAACTTAATAAGTTTGCACTGGTGCAATGTATATTTTATAATAAACAAGGATATCAGTAAACCTAATGGATGCTCCCCAATGATGCTTTGTCGATATATGGGTTAATTGTGTGAAAAAAAAATAAAAAAATAAAAATCCACTTAGTGTTGGGCACTATTTACCCTTTTGATTTGCTCCTTCTTAGTCTTGTAATCCTTCTTCTGTTGCGCAAGGAAGTTCTTCTTTTCCCTCTCCTGCTCAGTACTTATTTGCTTGATCAGCTTCTTTTCATTGTCTACATTGCTACGTTGCTGAAACAGAAAGTACTCTTTAGGGGAACTTGGGTCTTACGAAACATTGAATGGCACTGTATGGCATATTTTCAATTACACAATTGTTAAGCAAAAACCCTTTTTGAGAGTGACCTTCATCTATATCCAACCAACCTCAAATGCAATCGCAACATAGGCTGCATGTAAGCTACCTACACACAGCATTTCAAAACAATATTTCAATCCAAACTGATATTGTTCAATGAAATCCACTTTCCAATAAAGTTTCAAGTTGATACCTTTTAGTTTGTTAAATATGCTCCAGACGAATATAAGAACAAAGTACAATTTTTCAAGGAGAATAATTCCAAATTGCCTTGTGGCATTCGACTGGTAGTGAACCTTGAGCGTAAACCCAACAGTATGTAATGGCAGAGTGACTGACAGACAATGTGAAACTTTATGTGACTGGTTATACGTTCACCACTGGTAACTGTATCAAGTATTAAGGTACATACCCGTTTCTCCAGATCAGCAATCATTTTCCGTTTGAGCTTTTCTATCTCCATCTTGAAGTTATTAGAGTTAGAGTCATACTCCCTATCCAGCTTCTGTTTGTGTTCGTCCATTTCTGCCTTGTATTTAGCCTCCATCTGCAGCAACAATACATGAAACAGTAAGGCGTATTCCTTTCTGGGGATGATATAACATGTTATTACAGGGAAAATGAAAATGGGTTCCCAATATAAACAAAAGGGCCATGATGGCCCCAAAGCAATCGCCTGAGTTCATGCACACCCATTGTTGAAAACTTTACCAGGTGATCTAGTTTTAGACCCCACTTGACCCAGATTCAACAAGTGATGTGTTTGTGAAACACTTTGTCTCCTTTTGAGCCATTGTGACCCATATATTTGACCTTTGACCTTGAAGGACGACCTTGACCTTGACTTTTCACCGCACAAAATGTGCAGCTTCATGAGATACACATGCATGCCAAATATCAAGTTGCTATCTTCAATATTAAAAAAGTTGTGGCCAATGTTAAAGTTTGTGCAAACCAACAAACAAACCAACAAACAAACAAACAGGGCAAAAACAATATGTCCCCCAGTATAGACTGGGGGACATAAAAATCGCGTTCATCTTGTCAAGATAAACATTCTGACCATTCCAGTCACCAAGTTTTATTAAGATTGAGTAATAAATTAAATTTTCTTTAAGATTTGACCTGGTGACCTTGTTTTTTGACACATCTGACCCAGATTCAAACTTGGTCTAGATATTGTCAAGTTTAACATTCTGACCAAGCTTCATAAAGCATGAGTAAAAAAATGTTGCTCCAACATTGATTAAATGTTTTTTTTAAGATTTGACCTATTGGCGAGGTCTATAGATGCACATGACCCAGATTTGAATTTGGCCCCGATATTATCAAGATAAACATTCTGACCACATTTCATAAAGACTGACTCCCCTAAAGATATTGTAGCCATAAACATTCTGACCAAGTTTTATCGAGATTGAATCATACATTTGGCTTCTTAAGTGATGACAATCTTTTACTAAGATTTGACAAAGTGACATAGTTTTTTAAGGCACGTGAAAAGACTCAAAATCGGCCTTGATCTTGTCAAGATAAACATTCTGACAAAGTCTCATCAAGATTAAGTCATAAATTTGGCCTTCACAGTGATAACAAGGTTTTTCCAGATTTAATCTCATAACCTAGATTCAGGACACATGTAACCAAGATTCAAACTTGGCATGGATATTGTAAAAATAAACATTTTGACCAAGTTAAATCATGATATAGCCATTAATCTAGCCTGTGTTAATAACAAAGTTGTTCTAAGATTCCACCTGGTGACCTAGTTTTTGGATGCAAGTGACTCAAATTCGAACTTAACCTCAATAAGGTCGAGATTAACATTCTGACCAAGTTTTAAAAAGGCTAAGTCCTACTTGTGTTATTGGACACAAGTGACCCACAATACTACTCAGTCTAGATATTTTCAAGATAATCATTCTGATCAAGTTTTATCATGATTGGATGAAATTGTGGCCCCTTGTAAGATAAGCTTTAAGTTGACCACACACCGCACAACAAATGCCAGACATTGGAGGACCGCAATAGCTCAACATGAACACTTTGTGCTCTGTTGAGCTAAAAAATTAATGGCCTCTAGTGGTGTAACCAGCTAAAAGTTGACGACACAAAACACAAAAACTGCGGATGCTTGACATAGTGCTCAGGTGAGCTAAAAATTGACTGAATTTGGACAAAAAATTACTTATTAAACAGGCATTTCCGTAAACAATGCCAGTTTATTTCATCCAAACAGGTTTAAATACAATATAATTAAGCTTTTGTAGCAAAGTTTGTAATAGAAGTTTCATTACGTAGCAAAGTTTGTAATAGAAGTTTCATTACAAAGTATGATATTAATATGTAATCATTTTTATCTAAAAAATATATTTTGCCTCTTGTCATAACATTTCCCATCTATAAAGCCCCGCCTTCTTTCCCCCCAAAATGAAAAAAAAAGCTGCGAACACACAATGCAAGCACCAAAGTCCCAACATGCTTACTAAACAAGAGTGCCTTAAGGCGTTCATCTGGAACCTATAGGAACTTAACTGTTCTGAGCAGGAGTGTTAACAATTTAATATAAAACTGCCTCAACACCCGACAATCACACCCGACAATCATGTTTCTGAACAAACATCAATCGTTTTTTTGTAATTCAGACCAGATATAACAATGCATTTTTTTTTATTAGCAAGTTTCATTATGACAGTTTTGGACGTAACCCACTCGACCGACGACCGAGTCGATTGATTTTTGCGTCGGTCGAGTGAAAATTTCAAGCCGGTAGCCCGATCGTTCGAATGCTTTTTTCGTGTCCGAACTCAGTAACATGTCCGAAATAGCTTCCAATAGTTATAGCTTCCTCGGCATTCCGGAAATTTTCGCTCGGTACCGATTGTGACAGCCTTTTTATTTATTGATTTTTGATTGGCTGGTGATGGCGCGGACATGAACGGAAACTGACGAAAAATCCTCGCAACTTTCCGAAAATATTACAATGTCAGCCATCTTACAATATTTTAAGCGATCGATTTGCAAGTAAAGCACTGCACTATCTGCTTAACATATTGTAAAGCAATATGTTAACAAAATTATCTATTTATTAAGTATTTGCTAGGAAACTTGTTTTCATTGCCTGAAATTAAATGATATGCACATTTTATTTCATGTGCAAAACACGTACATTTTTCGCACATTCTTTTTTCGGATACAGTATTTTTCGTCGATTTTAATTATTTTATTTTCGACGTTCTTTATAACATTTTCTATACAATGACGAATGCACATGTGGTGATACGAATGGTCTGGTTTATACTATTTTGCATTGCATCCTCTAGTCACCAGTTTCAGTTGATGTGTAACAAATAGTTGACAAGATCAGATTAAAGAATACATATTAACCAGTAATTGCAACAAGAAAGACTAAAAAAAGTACAATAAGTTAGGGCTGGACAAGCTCTGCCCTTTATCATGGTTGGGGACGTGCGGCCCCAGACCCTCAGTCTAATTTTCCGGATTTCACTTTTGGGACAATTGACACCCCTGCTATAGAAGCTTATTCAGAACTGAATCGGTAAACTCCATTTGGCACTCATTGAGTAGATGCTTATTGAACAGTGAAGTAAGTTGATCTCTCTAGACTCTATAACTAGTGTTATTACCGGATGGAGTGGGTAAGGTCCAAGACTGACTTAATTTTAAATGTTACAGAATTATAACTTTAATTCGGGCTAGTTAAAATTGATTCGGGCTAGTGAAATTTCCAAGCTGGTAGCCCGATCAGGCTAGTGCCTCAAAAAAAATAATGCCAAGACTGTTATGAGTGGGTTACAAATGTGATTCCTTAATTGTTCAAATGGTTTTACAATAGCCATATAGGAAAACCTCCCAACCTCATGGTAGCCATGGTAGAGTTTTCAATGGACTGGCATCATAACTCACTAGTTAGATAATTATACAAATGTTCAGACCATGTTTCGTGAATATATTGCAATGAATGTGGCCTCATGAGAGTTCAAAAGCTTCTTCTTTTATTTGACCTAGTTTCTGATACCATGTGAGCCAGTTACAAACTTGGTCAAGATATAATTGGGACAAATGTTCTTACAAAGTTTGGCAATAAATTATGCATCTACCCTGT
The DNA here is from genome assembly GCA_007657795.1 of Dreissena rostriformis. Classification (NCBI taxonomy): domain Eukaryota; kingdom Metazoa; phylum Mollusca; class Bivalvia; order Myida; family Dreissenidae; genus Dreissena; species Dreissena rostriformis. The sequence continues at coordinate 222,778 of VMBQ01000546.1, read as the reverse complement.
TATCACACTTTTTGTTTAATTTGACATAGTGACCTAGTTTATGACCCCACATGACACAGTTTTAACTAGGTGCAGATATCATTGGGTTACAGTTCTGATTTAGTTTCATGAAGATTAAGCATGACTGTGGCCTCAAAAGTGTTCACTAGTTTTTTCTTTAATTTGACCCAGTAACCAAGTTGTTGATTCCACACAACCAAATTTTCAAACACAGCCAAAATATCATTGCACATATTGTCCTGAACAAGTTTACAAAGATTTGGCAATAAATGTGGCCTCTAGAGTGTTCACAAGCTTTTTCTTTAATTTTACCTAGGAATCTAGTTTCACCCCATGTTACCCAAATTCAAACTCATTTGAAATATCTTTGGGCCAAACATTCTGACAAAGTATCATGAAGATGAGGCATTAAAGGTCGCTTTTAGAGTGTTCACAAGCCATTTCTTCATTGTTCTGAGTAAGTTTCATGCAGATTGGGCAATAGATGTGGCTTCAAGATTGTTCCAAAAGCGAATGTTGGAAGACTGATGACATATGATGGACAAAAAGCCTTCACAAAAGCTCACCATGACCTTGTTGGGCTGAAACTAACTAATAGAGCCTGAAAAGCGCACCCTATGCTGCTATACCAATATAATTCAGCTTATTTTTGACTTCACAGAATGTTTAAGCATTGCCTATTATTACTACAACTGGCAACATACCTTAATTACTTTCTTTGACATTTTTATGACCTGATTTGGAAATTGCGAAATTCCAGACATAAAATGTTCAAATTTCTTATCACTAAAACTTAAATAAAAAGATTAACAGTTTTAATCAAATACATTTGAATTGAACAGCCCAATAAATCTACATTTCACCAAAATTGTGATTTTAAATGCCATAGCTTACCAAGGTATGCAAGCCCAATTTCATATTTCTAGTATGTTACAAAAGCAATCTTGTGTCATTTCAATATAAAGTGCAGCTTGTCACCATAGTCTTGAAACTGCAATTCTTCAAGGCAAATATCGGCAGTTAACAAATTTAAGTTGCCATAAGTTAGTTAGAATCTTCAAAAACATTGAATAACTGCTTGAAATCTTACATAGAATCTGTTTGAACTATTCCAAGTTAGTGTCAAAACTCGGTACCAACCTGTTGCAGCTGCTTCTGGTGCTGTTTGCGCATGCGTTTGTATCCTGCAAACTGCTCCTTCAGCTCGTTGGAATGCTCGTGCTCTTGTATCTGCTTGTTCACTATGGACGTTGTGCGTATTGTCGCAAAGTTGTGGGAACCGGGTTCACCCATCTTTGACGCTGACTGAAACACAAGAAAGCATACCGCTTAAAACAATCCATACAACATGAAAGTGTGGCTAAACTGAAGGTCCTGTCAGTTGCATCTTATATTTAATCTAATTAATATGTTCTTCTTGTACCCTGTTATTTTAAGGTAAAAGGGACCATAAAAAAAAACATTACAGCCACAGGTCACCTGAGACTTAGGGGAACTGAACTGTTATTAGCAACTTTTATGATGTTTTTATAACTTTTGTTGAACTTGGTTGAGATATCATTGGAATAAATGATCTGAGTAGGTTTCATAAAGATTGGACAAAAATGTTTCTTCTAGAGTGTTAAACATGTTTAACTTCAACCATAACTTTCTTCCCCTGGTGTCCAAGTTTTTGTTTAATAAATTGCAATCATTTTCAAACTAATCAGAGATATCATTAAAAAAAAAGTTAACCCAGGGTAGGGCCAATTTTAATTCAAGGGGCATTAATTTAACAAACTTGGTAGAGAACAACTGTAAGATGTTGCATGCCAAATACAATCCTCTGGGTCATGCAATTTCACAGGAGACTTTTTCAAGTTTTCACTATACATGTATACACATAAAGAAAACAAGTTACCCCATGGCAGGGCCAATGTCAACCCCATTGGCAAATTAAATATATTTAACCTGGTGGCATGATTTTAACTAACTTGGTAGATGACCAGCAGACAATATTACTTGACAAATATTACACCTTTAAGCCTTATTGTTTAAAAGAAGAAATTTTAGTCATTTTGCTATACACATGTATTACTCTTTATAAATCATGTGACCATTGGGATGTGGCCATCTTTGACCACAGGAGCATAACTTGAGCAAATTAGGTTAAGAACTACATGAAAATGTCTCATAGTAAATATAATAGCCCTTACCCTTGTTGATTCAGAAGTTTGAGAAGATTTTTGAAGTATTTAAATTTATTTTTAGCTCTAAGGACCAACATTTGCAATTTACAAGAACATTTTAAACAACCCTGAAAAAGGGTCATTCCTGTGAAGTTTCATTACAATCTGACTTGCTATACAGGAGGAGAAATACACCTGATAGAACAGACTGATCAACTATGGACAATATGGTATCCTAAAAGCCACCTATGAACACTATGTGCTCAGGTGAGCTTAAAATGGTTGCAAGCAATATTAACTTAAAATATGTACAAATGCTAAACAGATGAAATGATGCTAATATATTCCTTTTTGTCTAATTTATAATTACTTAACATAGATTTTGTTGTTATCAATGACAAAATAAATCATGTCAAAGAAGCTGACAGGCAAGTGGAGAGAGGCAAACAACCTTGAAGCAAGGCTGTGTTATGATATTTACATTCATTCAGACCTACAATATGTTCTTTAATCATGAGAATAACTCGATGTGCCTTTAATTACATTTCCCGATCCAGACAAAAATTGATAAATGAGAAAGATATCAATCACAGACTAATAATTCCATGCAGAGTATCACATGTTTACATTCCAAATTAAATTTAAGGGGCACAAAACAGGAATAACAAGACTATTGCCAAACAATGATGTCCCCTACCGGCTCCGCCATTATCAGATTTTTTTTATTTTTTTTTAATATTTGTTGCTATAGCAACCAGAATTTTTGATGTATGAACAAAATGAAACAAGCAAATTCGTTGAATTGATATCCCCCGCCAAACTAGAGCTTTGTCACAGAAAAAAGCATTTTTTCAAGATACAAAGGGCCATAACTCCGTTATAAACAGATAGTGTACAATGCCGTTTGGCGTGCATCATCCTCTTATGCAAATATATACTCATACCAAGTTTCAATGAAAGCCGCCAAAGCACTTCCAAGATATGGCTCCGGACAGCTGAAAGCTTATAGTAAAAAGATTTTTTTCAAGATACAAAGGGCTATAACTCTTTTATTAACAGATGGTGTACAATGCCATTTGGCGTGCATCATCCTCTTTTCCATATATATACTCATACCAAGTTTCAATGAAATCTGCCAAATCACTTCCAAGATATGGCTCCGGACACAAAAGTGCCTATAGTAAAAAGCATTTTTTCAAGATACAAAGGGCCATAACTCCGTTATTAACAGATGGTGTACAATGCCATTTGGCGTGCATCATCCTCTTATCCATATATATACTCATACCAAGTTTCAATGAAATCCGCCAAAGCACTTCCAAGAAATGGCTCCGGACACAAAATTGCCGGAAGGACAGCCGGAAGGACGGACACCGCCAAAACA
>VMBQ01000546.1:147325-197898 GCA_007657795.1 Dreissena rostriformis | reverse complement strand
TCTTCCTTTTAAGACTTAAATATGCCCAAAACAACACTTTTTCCCTTGGAATTGTCTATAAAGTCAAACTCGGCGTTCGTTTCGTCTGCCATTTTGAGAACTATTACAAAAGCCGACAAGAAGATTAATAACCCGAAAGAGAATTGTGGATGTTTAAAAGCCGGTCGTGTAACTTATCAGAATACTGTTACGTAATTTGTTTTGGATCATTATTACTTCTGTTTATAATAACATTAATTTACATTTTTATTATGTAATTAATTGTTTTTTTATCGTATTTACATAAGCTTCATCTTAAATATAACAGTATGACACGCAAAAGCAGATCTTGCGGACTCCCATGTAACAATGCTACTCCGTATACTAGACTTTTAAGAATGCTAGTTTTACGTAACACATTTATTTTTTCTAAACACCGATTTGTTTTGTTTACTTTGATATCATTATTTCGGATGGCTTTTCTGGGCGAAATGTGGATGATTTTTTGTAGAATTTTTGTACCGGTATGATGAAAATCGTATCGCAATACAATATGCGGATTGCGTATTGCGATATATACCGATATACCGGTATATTGTTGCAGCACTAACGCAAATAAGAGTCCGCATTTATTCTGGAACATTATTACACTGTCTGTCCTACATGTAACTGGTCCTACGTCATGACGCATTTGATCATGCCTATTTTCTTTGTATTGTCATACATTTTCACGACCCTATAAAACGAAGAACAATGTTGACAACAATTTACATACTTTGATAATCATACATGTATGTGTTTTTAACAGAATAGTTACTACAGTATAAAACTGTATTGCTACGTTTTAACCATATGCATGCTGTTTATGCTATTTTATGGCAACAATAACATTAAAATAAGAGTCTGAATTTTTGCCAAAAGCATTGACAAAATAATGACATGAACTTTTTACAAGATGCGAAATTAAGTTGCAACAACTTTTTTGAGCCAGCAAGAACCCTGGTCCATAAACATAACAAGAGCACCGCATAGCGGGTGCCAACGCTCGGCTGTGGATGCAGTTTTGAATAAATTAGAGGTCACAGTGACCTTGACCTTTGACCTAGTGACCTAAAAAAGGGTGTGGTGTGTAGAACTCATCAAGGTGCATCTACATATGAAGTTTCAAAGTTGTAGGTGGAAGCACTTTGATTTAGAGCCAATGCAGGGTTTGACATTAACTTTTTTTACAGCAAGACCATAGGACCAGCTCCTCTTGAAATGTACTAACCCGAATCTGATGTCTACTAGACCATAAATGACATAGCAAATAAACACAATTGTGTCATGTAACTGTTTAGGCTTTTAAGTGCATCAATTTGAAAAATATCAGTTCCGTCTTCAAAACGGCCGACCTTTTCGTATGCCTTGCATGGGATGCATTTTTTTTTGCTTTTCTTCGTCAAATTCAAGCCATGGGAAGTTACTCGATTTTTCATTTTGGATAAAATTGATGTTTTTGTTTTTCTTCATATTTACGTTTCCTGTCAGTTTTACCGTTTATTTCCTGATTTGTCGGACGAAAATCCGAACTTGAACAAAGCCATTCTTTAAATTTATGTACAGTCGAAACTGAAAACAGCGGTCAGTCAAGGGNACCGTTGTTTTGAGTTCAAAAATGACTTTGGGAGTGAAATATACTGACCGTTGGCCGTTATTTCGAGTTGACCGTTATTCCGAAGTGTAATATAGAGTGATTTTCGTCGGGGGGAGTCCAGACTGACCGTTGTATGTAGTTGACCGTTATTTCGAGTTGACCGTTAGGCCAGTTTCGACTGTATACATTCTCTCCTCTGCTACGCCAAAATGTTTACATTGATGATACCGATTTTCGATAGAAGTCGTCAAAACATGCTGTAAAGTTTTACGACACTGCAGAAAATCATTAATATTCATGACAACTTGACCAATGTAAACAAGCAATTTCTACAAACTCTCCTTCTCGTCTAAAAATAGCGATGAATCATGTAAATCTTCCGCATTTATTTATATACGCTAGTTTTGTTCTGATGTAAATAACAGATACGAGAGTAATTTTACACATTACGAAAAAAGGTTTTTCACAGCAGTTAGTTATAGTTATATGAATAAGTATAGAATTTTTTATGTACGACCAGGCGGACAAGCTAGCCCGCAGATTTACTAGCCCGACCACCGATCTTACTAGACAATGTCTGTCGGACGTGCCTTAGTGATGATTGAACCCTGCAATGTTAAGGTTTTCGGACGACGCGGAGGGCGGACAAGCTGGCTATGACAATACCTTGTTGTTTTTTTCGAAAACAACCGAGCTAATAAATAACTCAGATTTAACATGCATTTCTTAGCACTTGTGATTTAATTTCTTTGTATCTATACTACTGAGTAATGTCAATGAATTTGCAATAAAAAAAACTATGTTGATAATGATATAAAAGAAGTTTTTTTTTCGAGTATAACATACATGCTGTATTATTATAACATCACTTGTTCCACATGTGCCAAATTTTTTTTATTATAATATACTTCACATATAGATGCATAACTCTGATGTTACTGTTCCTTTGTTTTTACCTGGCATTTTCCACATTATGATTAAGCTAGTTATGCTAGCTTCATTAAGTTTTTATTTCACATGTCACAGGAATTTAATCATTGTCACATCTAAGAATATATCAGGTTGGATGCTCTAACAAACAAATGTATGGTTTGGTTCACACAGAAAATAAGAATGTTCATTTTGACAGCAAGAACTTCAGGAAGGAATAATACACAACAAAATAGCAGTCATATTCACCAAATACACACATGTGTAAGTAAATTGCAATATGTAAGCTTATATTCAAGCCATAATCTTACCAAATAATCCAATCTTGTATGAGAAACAATGACATAGTCATCTTATTTTAGAGCTTTAACAACAAAAACAATGGTTAACTATACCCTTACAATTTCAATATGGCCGTTCCATTGACATGCGCTTTAACGAACTTCTTTAAACGCTTATGAAGTGCTGATTTTGACCCAACACAGAGCCTGTTTTACAGATGTGTATTATTAAAACAAACAGGTAAAAGTATAACCTAAACTTCCATTAAATTATAAATCTATAACACAAATTTCCAAAGCACTCGTTGAGACTTTAACTACGTCACGAAATCTGTGTAGTGTAGGAGTGAATACTATACTTGCCACTGATTGGTCAAAACACGACTAGTGGACAGTGGCGGCAAACATTTACAGAATCAGAAATCGTATGATCTACACAAGCTGCACAACAATGCACGAGTTTTTCAACTAAAAACGTTAAATGGCACAAACAAACATACCTTCTGTTTTTATGTTGCATGCAGTTCAAAGTAAATTCCTATGCGCGTCATTTCTAGACAAATAGTTAAAACCACATGTGTATGTGAACATGTACGTGCTTCCACGTGCACAATGCAGCATTGTTGAAGAACTAAGAAATATGTATTTGGGTAGCGCTTTGTGAACTTTCAAACTAGAGGATGTTATAAAACTGGTAAATCTTAAGAACAGAAAGTAAAAGCAATTGTATGTTTCACGAGTCTTCCACGGCGCTGTTTATATATGGGAACGTGTCGGGGAATGTGCGCTACAGGACGAACACTGCCGGAAGTGGACTACAGAACTCGTTGGTGGTGTTGCCTATTACGATTTCAATATTAAGAAGTATCGGGTGCTTGTTTTAATCTTTGGCTAACAAAAGAAACAAATGACTAAAACTGTACGATGCAAATATCTAGGATCCAAAAGGTTGCAATGTGATATAAAAGGGAGCGCTGTTCAAAGGTTGGAAAGTCGGATATTCAGTTTGTTGACAACTCAAATTCACTGTTAATTTGCTTAATACACAGTTTGTATTATTATTGCTTCATATTAAGCTTTGTGAGCATAAATCTAGTCAAGTAATATCTNCCCCCCCCTTATATCAGTAATGACGTTTCACTATTTATGTAAATACGTTTCTACAACAGACTAAAATTGCAACTATAACATTTGTTTTCTGCATTTAAATATACGTAATAATAAAACGGTATCTACTTTTAGGGCCCTAGTTCAAGTCACATTTTCAACACAATTGAAATAAAATGCTTCACATACACGCCTATTCACGCCCAACACGTAACATATGGAAATATGTTCAAAACATGGCACATAAATAAGGTTCGGAAAGCACGACAGATAAAAGTAATCACTACGTTTTTAATTTGACACATTCTTCTTAATAAAATTCACGCTCACGGATGTAAATATTCATGGTTAACACTCCCGCGCGATTCAGTGTCACGCTGTAGTGAACAACCTACTATACCGCACATAGTTGAAATTCTTATCTTTAGATGTAAATAAACATCGTGTCAATGTGATATTTAAAGTACCCGGCTATTTTGTAAGCCGTGCTGTATATTTACCCGTGTTTTTATTTCGCATTGAACCATAAATGTCGGTCTAACAACACGATAGAGCTAGTGTTCGCTAGATTACATCGTGGATTCTTGTTTTTGTGTGTGTTTTTTTTTTACAAAACAAACGCTCATAATTGGCATCACATACACAGTGTGATACAGTAACATGTTGGTCATAATCATATTTCCTGTTAAATGGACACTGTTCCCAAAATACTTGTATGTAACAGCTGTAAAAATAATTCTTAAAGGTTAACATACTAGAATTACATAAAGCGAATTTGGCAAGTTTTAATAATGGAGGGTTTAAAATTCTTTCTAAAATCATTTCTTTTAAATTATATAAAAAAATCTATTAAGCAATATTTTGTGTGTTATAAAATGTATAGGATCTGTTTGTTAATGCATGGGTATTTTTCGGCAAAGCTCATCGGCATCACGTTTTTTCCCTGAAGTCTTTGCGATATGTATGCACCGGCAAAATAAAATGCCAATAGAAGTGAGCAAACGTTCTTATTCAGGGTATGCACAATAACGACAAAGATGAAATATCCAAACAATACACTTAGCGAAAATGAAACAAAAAGAAGAATTGCACTTAATTGGCGCTCCTGCGCTCAAAAGAGGCGGTCGGGTAGTGGTGGTGGTGATGGCGGCGGCGGCGGCGGCGGCGGTGGTGGAATAGCTTAATCAGTTCTCAGAATGCCCCACATAGCCTTGCAGTTCCTCTATGTTTTGTTAATATCCTAGATATGTTGTTAGGGCGTAGTGCGTTTTCATGTTTTCATGTTTTGTTTATATTTGGACAATTTATATACACGTAATTACAAAACAGCACTTAAATAATAATTCCTTGCAGGGAAAATTACCCTCTGTACCACAGACCCCCATTTAACCTCAAGAGACGAGCACTGTAACGCGAGCAGGAAAGTACTGGCACTGGCGGCCATGCTTGAAGAAAGGTATACCGCATGAAGAATTGACGAAGGCCTACACAGAAGGGTCAGCAACAAATGCAGTCAAGAGAAGAGGAGCTGGAACTACGTGCAGTACACAGACGGACAGTGGCAGACAGAATAAATTCCATGAGACCTTCACTGCACAAACTTCAGAACTGAATTCGAAGCCTTCGTCCATGCATCGGACATTATCAGCAGCAAATTAAACCAAGTCTCCAAGATAGTCTCAAGACTCACAGATGCTTTGTCAGTCCTAGAAGTAGCGACAGAAAACTAACAGACTCACCTCATAGCAGCACTACAAAACATCAAGTGCAAAAGAATCATTTGGAATCCCTTCTCAGTTCAGAATACATGGAAATGATGAGACAGACCTTATGGAAAAGCTGGGTGCGGAAGAAGACCGTCAGAAGAACAGAGTCAGTATTTTGGAAATGAGCATCACCATTTTCAGAACTAAGTAGTCTTTACCGACTAGAACAGATGATCATCTTCCGACTAACGGTACGTACAAGGCACAATTGTCTAAACCACCACATGCACAAAATATTCCACATCGTGCTGTCTCCAACAAATACAATCTCAAGGATTGAAGGGACCACCAACCCATTGGGAAAGATATACGACCGGAACCTGTAAGTCTGCTGCAGGAGAAGCTGTAAGGACAGGTGGAGGCTATACAGATGACAACCCGTTTCATCATTGCTTCCATTTTCCAGGTGCAGCGGCGATCGAGAAGACGGAGAAGATAATAATTCCCTTGCAGAACAGATCAGTGTTGCATGGGATTTGGGCTGCTTGCAACTACTACAGCTCCCCAGTTGCCTTTTTTATTTGAACTGGTCGACAGTTAAGCGTGTGAATTAAGCGATGTATTCCAAAATACTTAACAGGTTTTCTATCGGCCGGCGATTTTTGAAATCTTAAACCTTCTCTTACAATAGATACGTGGTAATTTGAATTATTTTAAATATAATTTCGTAAAATACATATGTTGTTATGTTTATGTTAAATATCGGAAATTCACATACATGTACGTCTTACAAGTGATTTATGTAGACCTCTAGTTTGCATTATATTCAACAATGAACCAACTGTTTACTTTCTTCTTCAAGTTCACGTGAATATTAGATTGCATTATTATTGATGTATCACGTTCGATGGGCAAATGAAATATTTTGCTGGAAATTGCACTGTGCTTCTGATCGAGTGCTGTCTTCTTCTACTTCTACTTCTACTTGATACTTCCTACAGTCAATTACTGACTATGACAGGAAGGCGTCTGTCGGGGGACAGAGAATGTTTTAAAAAAGTCACGTGTTAAAAATATATATACAGTATGTACATGGAAGTGATGTTAATTGACATACAAAATAAAATGGTGACGAACAATGTAAAATTATTACATTGACTACTGATAAAAGTATAAAAACAAGATACTTATATTTATTTCGAGACAGCGGCCAGGCCTGCAGTAAACTGACTGAGGCTGGTGCTGCTCTTAACGTTGTATGGAAGGCCATTGCAATACCTGATTGTCCTTGGGAAAAAAAGAATTTTGATGATAAGTTGTTCTAGAGAAGGGTACCAAGAAGTTTAAATGTCTTGTTGTTGTAAGATGTTGGTGGTCTACATAGATTAGATGATGTTCAATTTTATAAAGTAGTGTCAAGGATGAGTTTATTCTTCTCTGTTCTAGAGTTTGCCAGTTTAGTGTCTTTATCATATGTGAAACGCTACTGGTGTAATGGTAGTCATTTAACACATAACGGGCTGCTGATCTTTGCACTCTCTCTATTTGATATGTTAGGTTTTTCTGCCATGGATGCCAAATTGAGGAACAATATTCCAGTTGCGGTCTGACATATGTTTTNATAAACAGAAAAGATGACAATGTATACCACACCCATTTATAAACAGGGCATTTCATCAACCCATTTATTTATTTATAATTATTATTTACGTAAACAGCTTTATACAAATCGATAGGCTTTCCTATATCGTCACACACTATTTAAAACGAATTTCACTATAATTATTATATTATTATATTATATGTTATATTTAATGGTTAATCATGAAATGGGACATACTTCTCTTTTACAGAACGAACATGTGTGCTATTTTATTTTTGAATTGATGATTGAAATAAAGCAGATGTAAACTGTGTTTGAACACTCAATTATAAAGGTCGATCGCCCTTCGCAGTCAGAAAGTGCCCGGGATGTTCTCATTGGAAAAATATCGTTTTCATAATTGCCCTTGAACAGCCGGTACGCCATGCTTACTGAGCGTAACTGTTCAATAGCAACATATATCTTGTTTATGCATTACCGTTCAACTTAACAATTTTTCCACTTTTAATGGTCTTTATATCAAACTTAATTAAGGCGGTGTTTAAGTCATGGTCGTTCCCCACAACTTATTTATGCACAAACACAGGACACGGGTTAGCTCTTAAGCGTAAATAGAAAAGACTCCTGTGTGTAATAAAACATACCCGTCTAAATTAGAAATCCAATGATTCTTTTCATAGTAATCTGAAATGATTAAAAAATGAATGCATAATAAAGTAATAATCTCTTTTGTAAACGATATATTAATGTCTCGAGACTTCAAAGTAACGCATTTTCAAATTGTTTTAAATGTCTTCAGAGTTTATGACCCTTGTTGGTCACAACTGTGACGCCACTTTTAAATAACAAAGCGCAAACAGATCCGTTAGTTGTCCGCCAACACAAAGATGTTTTACACACCCAGCGGATGACAATTGAAAAAGTCATTAGGAAAAATGAATGAATCCGTTCATTTGCAACGAATTTTTGCAGATTCCTTTTATCGATAATGCTCTCGCGAGAGCTTTGTCTCATAATGATCATATCAAATTTATTGCGAATTTTCCTGGAAATACATTATCGCTATGAACTGTGTTGACAATGACGGTATTTCCATACCCGTTGGTAAAAAAGCCTCTGATGTGGCTTGCTAGATTGCTGTATGTTTTGCCTGCAAGGACAGCACGTGGTATGCGAGGCGCGCAGGATATAAACGCGAGGCATTATTGGACAGATTTATTCCTGGTTATTTCTCTCTCTCATGTATCGATATTGTACGCAAAGAGAGGGCAAAGAGAATAGTAGGGGAATAAGGAACGGTGCGCAATCAGTGTGTATCGTGTCTTATAAACATTGCGAGTTTTGTTCGAGAAACACGGACTATTAACTAATATCAAGTATTTGTACTTTAACAGACGGATGCTTATATTGAACACAAGGTAATTATTGCATATAATATAATTTTAATGTAAGACTTCCAAACCGTTAAACAATAATCGTGGAAAGTCATGCATTGTACCTAACAAGAAGAAAAAACTTAATTTCATATTTTCACATTTATAAAGGTTTTCATCGTGCTGTGGATTTAAACATATTTATACCAACGACTTCCACGCCACAATTAACTCGACAAAGGAGTACACATTTTAATAAAATAAAGTATTACTTAAATTCACATGAATGCGTTATTAAAGATGTATCATATAACGCTATATTTTTTTATATATTCACGTTTAAATATAACTTTGACTTATATTTCATAGAAATTATTTGCAATTAAGATGCATTGCATTTTGAAATACAATCAAACAATTATAACTTTGAAATTCCCGTCCAATTCCTCAACAGAAGAAAGAGAGGAATACGTCTATTTTTGAAGCAGAAAATAAACTGCAATCAAAATTATTGTAAGAACGCTTCCACTTTCACATACTACATTTTAAATGAGTTGTAGAACTGGAATCACTGCCTATGAATAGACGCTACAATGTGTTGGAGCTTTAATATTGTTTAACACGAGAACATTTATTTTAAAATAGACATGGACATTCATAATTCACATAACTGAAATCAAATGCAAATAAATTGAAACACGAAGTTGTTGGATTAAAACTACTTAATTGCAATTAAACTTCGTATTAGTAGCATTTCCCAAAGATAATAAATTTGACTTTCTTAGAACAAATTAAAATGAAATAAAACAATCAAATGTCAATCACTTCTTCATGTAAACATCGTTTCACTCATTTAATATCTGAGGTGATCGTAACTGAAGAGATGTAAAAGTCAGCCTTTAAGTTGCATTTGAAAAAAGTTATTGAAAAAATAATTTAATTTAATTTCAAGAGGCTTGTTTACTGATCTTGTTCTTTCGGTCTATGATATCTAGTGTCATAATTATATTGACAGAGCTGTAATCATTATTGTTATTTCAAATTAAAACAATTCCCATGTGCATTGGTGAATTATACTTCAAAAGATCATGTAATTCGGCATACCTAAATTAGTTTTATTTCTGTTTCATGTTGCATCCTACATTATTTTAAATAATTTATAGCAAAATATGACAGAGCCGGTATGAATGTTTGAGGTGTATCATGTGGATAATGTTTGGGATGTGATAAGTTGAAAATATTTGAATTGTGTCAATCGAACAATATACGTGCTTTGTGAAAATTCACTTGAAACTGAATTTAAACATATGTGGACATGTCCCTACTAGCAATATTATACTTCTACTTCTACTTGTTACTCCCGAACAATCAATCCTGACTATGATTGGGAGGCGCTGTCAAGAAAACTGTGTTAAGAATAAAATATTAGTGCAGGTGAACAGATAAAAGTTCAAAGATAAAAGTGTGCAAGATTAAAAACATAGTAGGGTGGCTAAACTGTAACTGTCACCAGCCTATCTTTGAAGATATCTAGGCTGGGACTGAACTTGACCTGGTATGGGAGACTATTCCAAAGTCTTAGGGTTCTCGGGAAAAAGGAGTTTAGGTGATACTGTGTACGGGAATGGGGGATCAGGAAGTTCAGGTTACGGGTAGGGGTGAGGTGGTCATGGTCAACGTAAACAAGGTTGTACTGAATTTTATAGAGGAGGATGAGGGAGGTTTGGAGTCTGCGGCTTTCTAGGGTGGGCCAACCAAGCTCATTTAGCATATGAGTAACGCTACTCTGGAAGCTATAGTTGCTACACACATATCTAGCCGCAGCTCTTTGGACACTTTCGATATTGTAAGTTAGACTTTTCTGCCAAGGGTGCCAAATTACAGAGCAGTATTCTAGTTGGGGTCTAACATATGTGAAGTAGGCTGTGGTTTTGATTTTCTTATTTTGAGTTTTGATGTTTCTCTGAATAAATCTTAGGGAATTTTTTGCCTTGGAGGTTGTGTTGTTTATGTGATGTGTCCAGTTTAGGTCTTTTGAGATGGTTACACCAAGGTACTTCGCAGTATCGGCGGATTTTAGGATTTTACCATGTAGGGTGTAATTGAAGATGGTGGGGTTCTTTTTGCGTGTGATCCTTAGTACCTCACACTTATCTGGGTTGAACTCCATAGCCCAGTCCCGCTCCCAGCCTTCAAGTCTCAGTAAGTCCTCTTGTAGTCGGTTTGCGTCTGTCTGTCCCTTAATTGTTAGGTAAACTATTGTGTCATCCGCAAATAACCTTGTTTTACTTTTGACGGTTTCTGGCAGGTCATTGATATATACCAGAAACAGGCAGGGTCCAAGAACAGAACCCTGAGGGACACCGGATAACACGGGCAAATTGTCAGAGATTTGACCTTCAACCGCAACCCTTTGGCTACGGTTGCTCAGGAATGACCTAATCCATGAAGAGACATTGCAGTCAACCCCCATGTTATTTAGCTTGTGTATTAACTTGTGATGGTCGACTTTGTCGAAGGCCTTAGAAAAATCCATCACAATGACGTCAGTCTGTTGTCCACTGTCTAGGCTGTCAAGGACTTCTTGGGAAAAACTCAGCAGCTGAGTTTCGCAACTACGTTTAGACCGGAAACCATGTTGGAAGGGACTGAGGATATCATGATTATCAAAGAAAGTCATCATATTTGAGACAATGATATGCTCCATAAGTTTGGAAGAGATGCAAGTGAGGGATATTGGTCTGTAGTTGCTGGCGTCAGATTTATGACCCTTTTTGTATACTGGAGCTATGGTTGCGTTCTTCCAATCATCGGGCACAATACCTGTTTCTAACGATAACCTGAATATGTGGGTGAGGATGGGGGCTATTTCACTGTGGAGTTCTTTGAGGGCCCTTGGTGAGATTTGATCTGGACCTTGAGCTTTATTGGGGTTTAGGCCTGCCAGGAGTTTGTCAACGCCATCAACCGTTAGTGTAATAGGGGGCATACTGTGAGGGGGTGGGTTTAGTACACTTTTGCACATTTGCTTTAGACTTAATGGTTGTGGCCGGGAGAAGACAGACTCAAACTGTTTGTTGAGAATGTTTGCCTTGTCTTTTGCATTTGTAAAAGTTTGACCTTCAGACTAAAGGGGTGCTACTCCACAGTTATCAGATTTGTTATGCTTTACAAAGCTGTAGAATTTTTTGTTTTGACCTGGTTGGGAATCTCCTGAGAAGAGTTCCCATGGAACCAGTTTATTTAACAATACTTAAGCACAATCGTAAAAGCCATTTTGCCCATTTATCAAGATAAAAACATTATTATTGATCCTTTTTAAACACAGCCATCTTCGTGTACAGTAGTTTAGTTATTTGTCACCGAATGTGTAATAATCACAACTAAAAGATTAATTAGCTATTCGTACCACAACTTTGTACAGAAATGGGGAAACGAAAGCAAACACACAATGAGATTGTGGATGAATATGGTAGAACATTGACTTTAAAGCAAATTCAGTTTAAAACAAAATGTATAGAATTAATGATTAAAAACATTTCACGTATTAAGCGGAGAAAGTGACTTTTTCAGCAGTTGTGCGTTCGTACCCTAATACCAACGTACCATTTAAAATAAATGGAAACTGCCTAGTTATTTATAGACTTTGTGATTGATACGGTTTGTAATTTTAAATCACCCATGTTATCAGATCGTTGTTACCAAACAACTCTGGACAAATTTCCATGATTTGAAACTAATATAATAATAGTTGCTACCTAAAAAGCTGGTTTGATATTCTGGATCTGGATGGGTACGTCGAAGAAACCAATTCTGGCTTTTANAAGCATTTATGGAATTGAATAAGTATGATATTGAACCAGATGATACGGTTAATTAAACAAACAAAACACCATAGCTTAGAATGTTTAAACAAATCCATGTTATTCTTCCGCGGACATTATCTTAGAGTATGCACATTTTGCCAAATGACGTGAGTAATCAGATAGATATAGCTTGCATAGATATCAGACAAAATTAGTGACCTCAAATCTCTATGAATAGAGCGCACGTGTAATTAAATATGTGAAGTGATACATGCTATTAAATTGCAATATAAAATACTACGATCGGTTTATACGTATTATATACAAGAAATGAGGACTAAAGGAACATTTAAGTGTTTGCCAAAGCCTACCAAAACTCCAATACAGGCATTACGTTGTTTGTTATAAAAGCTTAAATAAATGGATGAATCAGTCATACAACAACATGAAATAATACATTAGACAAATGCAGCACGCGGAGCCTGTGAGCATGTTTTTTGATGTTAATGCAATGCACATCGTATTGTATGTGAAAATCCTATCTCAATTCCAAAATAATTACATGCATGACGCTCACAAATTAAATCGTTGATCTACATGGAACATCAGCCATCATCAAGGGATTTAACCATCTATGAAGTGAACCCTGTGATGGCCTACATGCAATAATACCATCTATTCAGTTATTTACGGGATTACCTCCATGCCACATCAACAACTATGCGGTGAGTCCATGGATAACATACTTGCAATATCCCCTTACATTGGATTATCTACATATAGCAACCCCTGATATTGACCTCGACAGTTGTTTTAATAACACATTAATGCAGCAAGAACATAGTAATGCTGCTGAAAAAATCGCTAAATAATGCATACGTTGTTGCTGGTTTGATGTCTATCATTTAACATGCTAATAATCCCAGCCTTAAAATCGTAAACTTCTTCTTCATCATCATCCTTGCTATTATTAGCACCATCATCATCACTATCTTAACTGTGATTTAGACATTGGGCCATATCCAGTGAACGGATAATGCAAAGATCTGTTTGAGACAGAAACATAACACAACAATACAGACAGCAGGACAACGTGTTCGTAATGACAACTTATACGAGTTAAATTTAAACAAAAGCAAAGGTTTATGCATTTACCAAAATAGAACCACTAATACATGATATTTTAAATCAATTTATCAGCTTGAACAAAATGGGTAGATCGACCTCCATTGAAAATATAACAAATCCAATTAAAAGTTATAAATGTTTTAAATCATTCTAAATGTCTTGCGTGGACGTTTATTATCAGAAGCACTGATGTATTTGCACATTTGTATCAGATAACGCAACTAACGAAGCGATTTGGACTCTTGAAGTGCAATAATAATGCACGCGATAAAGCGAGCTGCTGTTTATTTCCAGACGCGATATATCGGCAAATGCATTGCGCACTAGTTTGAAACGAACACATGTGAGTAAAACGTTAACAAAGGTAAAACTTAAGAAATAATTTACGATAATGGTTATTGATCAGCCCGAAAAATAAGGGTTTGAAGTTTTGATGCATGCAATAAGACTAGAATGGTTTTAAAAGATTTTTTTCCTTCTGGTCCAGCAGAATGTTTCCTTTGGTCCTATTCATGCGCGGCTGCACGGTGTCGTGTTACGGGCACAGACAAACACTGCAGAAAGCCAAATTCATCTGTACATGTGTACGCTATACCCTTTACTTTTCGTTGTGTATGTAGGCGTTATTTTCGGTTCGAATGGGTAGAAATTGCCTGAAAGCTATCCGGTTAGCAGCGGCTGGTTGTTCACTGCATTGACCTTGTTTATATTTTTCAGAAAAAAAGGAAGGTGGACATGTGAGAATATTTATTGAAAATATGCTCATATGGCAACACAATCGAGTATCGCGTTCGAATACAGCTGATGCCTTATTATCGTCCTATAAAAGACAATCTAATAAAACTACAGACGTGTATGTATTAAGTGGATGCGTATAACGTGTAGCAAGAGCCCCGGTTGTATTGATTGATCAAATAATCCGCATCCAAAGAATGTCTGAAGTGATGGATTGCGCCATCAATGCGTTCATAACAAAATTGCTTTCCGCCGTAAACAAAGTTTATGCTTGGATCTATATTATAGCTGATGTGCAATGTGCGACCATGTAAATTATTAATCTCTGAATATATTTAATATGAGAAGCGCATTTCGACATGGCAATCCCGTTTGATTTCAGATAAATAAATTGGTTTATAAGTTTTTTTTGTTGAATAAATAAATCTTGATCACACTCGGTGAGGTTGGTACATACGTGAAAAGGACACCATTGCAAGTTTGAATTGAATTGAATTGAAAGTTTGAAACACAATTAAACACCACATGCTTATGGAATAACCTATTTGTTTCCCATCTTCCTACCAGCATTAAAGAAATAACACCACATCTTCTTTTTTTATGTTTATAATTGTTTTCAGCCGTGTTTGTGTGTTAACTCTCGACATGAAAACTAAAATAAAAAAAGGCTATTCATACATAACCCTAACATATGAACCGATCGCTGTGGCCTAGTTGATAAGGCTTCCGCATCGGGATCGGGAGGTCGAAGGTTCGAGCCCCATGGGGAGCGTTTGTCGAGGATGGATGTTTGTCATGGGACTTGTTCCGATATGGTCATAAAAATGAATGGTTACCGACTTCTATCCGCCTGGCGNTAAAAATAAGATCTAGTAGGGTATTCTCCCTGGTGGGTTTGTCGTGGACTTGAGTAAGATATTAACCTTACCCTGTCAGGTAATGAACATGATGAATCAATAAATATCGGGACATTATTGTGTAAAAAAAAACAACATTATAATGCTTTCAATAAAAAAGTAATTTTGCCAAACAATTTAATTTTATTAATTTCTTGATGATTTTTTTTTTTACGTCTTCTTAGTTGTTAGATCTAATATAAAATTGTGTGCTATTCTTGCGGTATAACATTAATGCCCCCTGGCTTTTGTTTACCAACAATTCTGAACGACCTACTTATTAAATGTGCAAGAAAACATCTTTCTACTGAAAATCCTTATTGAAATGAAATTTCCCATTCAAAATGTGGAAAGTGCTTGAAACTAACTGTGATATTTATTTATTTGTGTGTCTTATTTCCCTTTTATTTAAACATATATTAACTTAATTTATTGTTTCCTGTGATGGTATGACAATTCTTTTTATGATGTCCATGGTAGGGTGGCATATAGTGATCGCATTTGTGCGTCTGTCTGTCCGTCTGTCTGTCTGTCCTTCTGAAATTGCGTCACACTTGTGTTTAGGTTTCGAAAATTGGTCATAACTTTTGCAATATTGATCATAGCAACTTGATATTTGGCATGCATGTGTATTTCATAGAGCTGCACATTTTGAGTGCTTAAAGGTAAAGGTCATCCTTCAAGGTAAAAAAAAATAACAAATCAAAGCGGCGCAGTATGGGGCATTGTGTTTCTGACAAACACATCTCTTGTTTTATTCATGTTTGATTCAATATTACTGCTATCTAACCTTTTTACTGGGGAAATACCTGATGTGATGATAATTAAGAATGATGGACAGTTGTGTTGTTTTTTTACAGTTAAAAGTTTTTGTTATACAAACTAATTATGCCCCCGGTAGGGTGGCATATAGCAGTTGAACTGTCAGTCCGTCTGTCAGTCTGTGTGTCCGTCCGAAAACTTTAACATTTGCCTTAACTTTTGCAATATTGAAGATAGCAACTTGACATTTGGCATGCATGTGTATCTCATGGAGCTGCACATTTTGAGTGGTGAAAGGTCAAGGTCATCCTTCAAGGTCAAAGGTAAAAAAACACAATCCAAGGGAAGTAAAAAGCTTTAAAGGGAGATAATTTATATACCTGCCAAATGATAAATAGAAATTTTATTTCAGAGCGGCGCAGAAGGGGGTATTGTGTTTCTGACAAACACATCTCTTTTTCTGAAATGAAGTGAATTCAAATATGATTGTCAATTCAATCATTTATCCATAATATAAACGTAGTGAGTAGATCGGAATGATTATTCCTTTAGTAAGAGAACACCAGATTTTAGGCTACTGGTCCTACCTAGGAAACAGACTCAAGAATGCCTCATTAAGCCTCAGGCTTTCTACATGTATGCAATCAAGCTAAACAAAAAATACATGTACAAGGGATTTTCCCAATTATTAGTTTGACTTTAAGATGTTGGGAAATAGAGCTGATAATTATAGAAATAAGGAATTTGAAGGTATAATACCTATTTATTAGATATCTTTATGGTTAGTATTTTCTGTTTAATGTGAGGTTAAACAATAATTATTAAAAAGTTGTAAATCAAGCAACAATAGTTTTCCCAATTTTCATTAAATTGACACTATAATTCCCAATTTCACTGGTATTGGTCATAATTACCAAAAGGGTGAGAGAAAAAATCCTTGTTACACAGTGCATTTTTTTGCCCAAGTGGTAAAAGTACCGGTACTGTGCTTATTGGGAAAAAATTGCAATTGGGTTAATTCGCTTTGTAGATCTTTAGATTATGAATTATGGATCTTTTTAATTGCTTTTTGCTTGAAATGTTCAGTTTAATTTGTCATTTTATTTGTTAACTTGCGCTTTTGGAACAATATTGATGCAATTTTCCTACTTTTGGGGAGTTTTTAAGACTGCGTTAAGGAATTGTTTAGACAGTTATTGGGAATTATGTTATTTTTCCTTAATTGGCAAAGTTTCTTTTACAGGTACTTTATAAAGAACAGTAAAACTCACTGTTACATTGTTATCAGAATTCTACCTATTTTCATTAATATGGTAATCACATTTGTTTTTACAACTGGATGATTGTCAGATGAATGTGATAAGTCAAATAAGCGTAACATTTGCATGTTTTGGGGTAATATGACATGTGAATTGATGGACAATTGTCTTACCTGATAGCAGTTGAAAGGATGTTTGTCAAAAAATAGATTCACAGTTTTTTGCTTTTGTTTCATGTTCATGATAGTCTAATTGTTATAAAAATTACTATTTAGTGTTTTGTTAATTGATGGCAGTTAACAATTCAGTAATCTAAGGTACAGTGCCCTGTTCAAAGCGTGTGTTTGACCAATTTGATGCAATTATATTGCGCAGTTTTCAGAGGTTTTAAAGACAACTATTCAAGAAGCTGAACAAACAATGGTAGATCCATCATAAATTGCACAGTTTATTTCAGTTTTAAAATGTAAAGTTAATTCAATAGTTTCAAAAGTGCTTATGTTGGTCTGTGTAAAACCTAGAGTATCTTTTATAAACTAAAATAAATGCAATCAAACATGACATGAAATTAGTTGTATACATATCCTTTACCACAGCATGCCATCATCGATTAATACCTGTAGGCAAGTGACGTTATCCAAAAACTGAAAGTATTTACTGTGCCTATCAATTTTTAAACATAAAAAAATATTATATAGAATGTTTGATATGTTGTAGATTCTTCATCTGAAATCCAGTCTCCTGGAATCAGTCACAAGAAACACAAGAAGCACAAGAAAAAACACAAGAAGCGAGCTACCGAAGATGAAGATGAAAGTGAAATGACCTCACCAAAGACATCTTTAAAACTTAAGTTTAAACTTGGTGCAGAGTCTATGGGGACAAAAAAGTAAGCATGGGAGGTTAATTTAAACATGTTGAGGAAACCATTAACACGTGCATTTAAATTGATTCAAGCAGTTTTTATTTGTAACTGCAAGTGTTGTATACACCCTATAAACAAAGCTGATCTTACTTTATGAATAAAATTACAGTTATATTGCTGAGAACTTGCAAGGCAATATTAATAAAGTAAGGTACAACTGCCTTTTTTGAGTCCTTCAAATGTCCCATACACTTCCTTTCAGCATCGTGTCTGTGACATCAGAGCCCACAGATACGCTCGTGAATGTGACTGATGATCAATCCTGGGGTAAGACACGATAGTACTGCAGTGTTCACGACAACTTTAAATACCTGTCAGTCATTTGGTCTGACAGACTTATAATATTTGTCGGTCCGAACAAATTATTGTCAGTCCAACAAAGTAAGCAAATACATTTCCAGATACTATATATTGCTAAACTGTTATGAATAATTTTTATTGTATCATATATTGTAGTATGTTTCTATTGATGCATCTGTACATGACTTAAAGGAATATTTATGAACAACAGATACATTTTCTTCAGATTTTCTTGTCAGTCAGTCGGACTGACAATCTGTCATCTTTTGTCAGTCCTTCACAAAATTTGTCAGTCAGGACTGAAGGACTGACAGTTTTTGCAAACTCTGGTACTGAGCTTTAGTTGTACTGTTTGTAAAAAGTAACAAAGTAAAGTTTGGTGAAATGTTTGCCGGGTTATTATTAGATTTAGAAACCTTAACCAGAAATATGGTTCATTACAGTTAAATATTAAAATTTGAGTTGCTAATCTGTAAATAAAAAACATTTTTGAGTTCTGAGCATACAATAAAGTGAAAATTATTTGGATTTAAACATGATCTAACGCAAATTTTGTACAGTTTAACTACTTGTGTCTCAATTTTATTGACAATTTAATAAGCATTTTGCACACAATTTTTTAAAAAGTAATAGCATGAATTGTTGGTTTGGTATGTTAAGTATCATGTTAAGTATCTTATGTTATTTCCGCACTCACAGAAGAAGAAGAAGAAGATGCAGATTTTGATCCGTACGAGAAAACGAAGAAAGCCGGAGATGACACGTCAGATGAGGAGAAGGAATGGCTGTCGGCCCTGGAGAAAGGAGAGCTCGATGACTATGGGGAGATAAGCAAGGGAAAGAAGGACCCGACTCTCATGACAGCGAGACAGGTATGGTAGAGAATTCAGAATTGTTATTCAGTTTGGCCGAGTTCATTCAATTCTGAATAAGAATGGTCAAATTGGCAATATCATTATTACTTTTAAATAGGTAGGGTGATGGTTATTTTAGTTTTCTAGTATAAATTGTTCGTTCTTGAGTTGTGATTGTTTACAGGTGTTAGTTTTTATGCCCCCGGTAGGGTGGCATATAGTGATCACACTGTCCGTCCGTCTGTCCATCTGAAATTCCGTCACACTTTGCTTTTAGGTTTTGCGTTTAGGTTTCGAAAAATGTGGGAAAAGGGGGCATATGTCATCCTATGGTGATAAGCCTTGTTTATAAAGTAATGTGCTTTATCCCATACAACACTTAGACAAATAAGGGTGTTTTAAGTGTTAATGTTCGTAATTGAGTCAGCTAATCAAGGTATGGATTTATATTGGGAATGATAGCAATAACTTAATTGTTTAAGTAATATGTGTTTGCTAGAATCATATCCAGCTAATGAAGTATGAGGCAAAAGGACTGTGACTGTGTGTCTACTAACTATTATCAGGCTTATGATCTTTAAATTTGTTATTTTAGCGAGCCTTGAAGCATGGTACACAAGAGCAGGAATTGTTACAGCTGCCCACAGGTATACCATACTGTCAGGGATGCAACATTCAGTCACCAAAATATGCACAGCCACTTGGTGTAGTGTAATGTCTTGTTATTTGGAGATAAATGTACTGTAAAACAGGGTAACCATATCACTACAAATTCCATGTTTGAATGAAAAAATAGCTTCTATGGGTGAGTAGATGTAAGGGTTGGCAAAAACATTTCTGATCATCAAAAACCATGTATTACATATTATTATACAAATAAAATGTTCCTGTTTTTTTTTAACACTAGCCTGTTTGAATGTTTTCTTGAGATATACTGTAAAACAGGATTCCCACATCACTACCAATTCCATGTTTGAATGAGTTTGGATGAAACAATTGCTTCTATGGGTGATTAGATGTAATGGTGGGCAATAATTAACAGTTGCAAACATTTAAAAACGTGCAGTAGTTATTTACATATTAATGTACAAATAATATCTTCCTGTTTCTTAGTTTTGCTGTAATGTAGAAAAACCCATTCATGCTGGTTTGAATGTTTTCTTTAGGTTACCGACAGGTTGAACTTACTGAAGAACAGCTGAAGAGGCGGGAGCAGAGAGCAAACAAACGGAAATTGATGGCTCAGGAAAAAAGAGAAAAAGACAAGGTATCGGCATACAAAGCTCTGATAGAAGATCTAACTATGTAACTTATATTGAGAGCTGCGACTACTTGATGGTGTCTCTTTTCCAGTGTTTGAAAGAAGTGCTTAAGTAAGGAAGAATATGTTTACAGGCCTGTCTACATAACATTTTAGAAAAAAGTAATTATCGGATTCAGCAGTTGTGCTGCAGCTTTCCTGTTCAAATTCAAATATCAGTACACATTATCATTAAACATATTTTATTTAATCTGTTTACAAAAATAAAAATTTAAATAATGAAATTTAATATTTTCAGAAACAAACAGTTGACAGATTGCTAAAGAAACAAGAAAACAAACTGAAGGGGGCTGCTAAGGTAAGCAATATGATATCATTGGTACACACATTGCCTACTATTCTTTAAGGAACATCACATTATCCACAAGATAGATTATATGCTGATAATCCAGGTCCGGACCAAAAATGTAACCGGTTAACTAATCGTTTCAGTAGGTTAACCGGTTAACCTGTTTCATCCCTACTTTATATATTTTAAGCAACAGTGACCATGACCTTGACCCCAAATGCAATCCCATGCTAGGTTTACATGTCAGCTAGAGATAGTTGTTGCACACAAATGTTTATCTGAATTTTTTAAGTACAAAATGGGGCATAATTCTTCTTAATTGTGGGTCAGAGTTATTTGCCTTAGTCTGTGACTTCGCATATGAATCCCCAAAACATATGTTAAGTATAAGTTGAATATCTGTAGTAGTAAAAGTTATTATTTTTCACGCAAACCTTAACATAAATTATATCTTGCACACAAACCTTAACTGGACGGTGTGGAGTCAAGCTAAAAATGTTCACAATTTGGAGCAAGTGTGTCATGCCCGTTGCCCAAGACCTGTTTCCATACTTTAAAGGTTACTCGAGGTCATTGCTCAAACATGAGCATCATTTAGCTATTGCAGACTGTAACTTCATCTTACATCTGACAATTTAAAAATTAAAACTTACTACAACTTTAATCATTTTGTAATGTGTTGAGTGTACAACTTGTGTTCCACTTCCAGATGGTCAAGGTCATACTTTAAATATGAGCTTGACACAGCTTTTGAAGACTGTAACTTTATCATTCAAACATAAATTTTAAATAACACACGTAAACTTCTAAGAGGAAATTACTGTTGCACATTATGCCTTTGTCCTGAGTTCAAAGGTCAAGGACACAAGGTGCTGATTGGCATATAGTTAATTTACCATGGCAATATCAAATACCATTTTAATTCCTTTTTGCGCATATTTTCTTAATAATTAATACTGTTCTTTTCAGTTTTGTAGGGATTATTTATTCTTTATCATTGCCATTTCAGGCCAGAGCTGGGATGAAAAAAGATCACCCCAAAGTGACCTATTTGAACACTGTCCAATCTATTACCATCTCTGTACCACAGGACATTAAGTTTCCCTTAGAGGCACAGAAGGCTGAAAAACCTCCGCCGAAAGCAAAGTGTGCAGTCAAAGGCTGTAAAAATGACAAGAAGTATTCTTGCTCTAAAACGGCTGTTCCGCTTTGTAGTTTGCAATGTTACAAGAAGAATCTGAGTCTGCATAAACTAACCTTACCAACTGTTGTGACTTCATGAAATTTTGACTTAACTGTCATTAAGAAGAACAAGACGTTTAAATTGTCTTAGAAGTGATCTCCAAAAGCAGTATCGTCGTTAGGATTTTGACAATAGCTGCAAGAATACTATTCAGTACACAAACAGCTTCTTTTAAAAGTACTAAGGAAAGAAATTCCAGAGTTGTTGATGCATTCTTTTCCTGTGTTTTTACAAACAATTATATTTTGGTTATACACTTCAATGTTATATACAAGAAAAGAAGTCATGAGGTGACATGTTGCTGGATATAAAACATCTGTTGCCCTAGTCATTATATTCAAACCTGTAGAGTAATGCCTGCATTTTTTTATACCGGTATTAATTAATTTCTAAAGGGCATGTAAGTGTTGTCACTAGTTACCAGAATACATGTATTAATATTGCTGACTTTGTCAGCTTATATTTTTTTTTTATATGTTTAATGTCATTATTTACCAGGACTTCATTTAACGCAGATATGAATTTCAATTGATGTATCCAACTAATTGGTCATAAAGAAGAGAATAATTATTAAAGTACACAATAATTGCTGAATGCATACATTCTTTAGTTATCTTTGTGCATGTTATTTGGTGATTTCCTTTTAACCACTATTTGTATTTGTAAATGGTATACATGTAAGTTAATATATCATTGAAAATATAATATTTGAACTTTTGAGTTATCAATCAATAACTTAAGGGGTGTTGCGGCAGTTTATTTAACCGAGGATATAATACCGATGCTATTATCACGACGCAATAGTTTTGTTATCAGAATCATCACAAATTAATGACCGAGTAGGTTCATAATAGGTACTCAGTGGTTTGATCCCAGGTGCGGTTAACTTTTTTTAATTCTTTTTTTCTTTCTTTTATTTCATTCTTGTTTTTTTCATTGAGCTCTTTAGTCCTGTTGTTTACATTAATAAATTTAAAGCATTTAATCAGAAACTTTAAAATATGCCGAAATCTGTCAACAAGTCCCTGTTATTGATGATTAAGGTCGAGTTTGATACTGTATGGTCTTATGTTTGTGATTAAATATTGTATAAGTGTTTTTTTTTAAGTAAGCCGTTGTGATCCCAATTAAGATTGTAAACCATATATTTTTGTTTTGCATATCTGTAACAGTCTATGTACCGGTACTTGGGTTTCGCCTAATTGCTGTATTGTATGAAATTTGACACAGACGGTAGGGATAGTTAAACAAAAAAAGCTCTGTTAAAAGTGCGGTGACCCCCTTTTTTTATTTTTGTTTTATGATAAAAATACGTAGATGAACATATTTGAGCAGTTTCGCAAAAAGTTATTAGATAGAACTTTTTTAAATTCCATTTTTGTGGTTAAAATAGTAAAAAATTAAATTTTTTTGGGCGACATAAAAATTATAAAATTAAATTTCTTAAAATTTAGCTTGTGTTCTCCATTTTTTTGGTTGTTTGTGGTTTACTTAAATGGTATATGATATATATTAGCTTATATAATCTCTACATGTTTCCAATTTCATAGGTTATTAATCATTATTATGCAATTAGAGATTTTTCAGTTTTAATGAAAAAGTACATATTATATAATGGTGAATAAAATCCAAACAAAGCCGGTGACCCTATGTTTTTATTGCATTTTTCATTTAGTATTTGTATGTAGTACTTGAATAAAAATTTTGAGCAAAAGTTATTAGATGGAAAAAAATCAGCAAAACTGCCGCAACACCCCTTAAATAAAATCTTTTGTAAAAATGTTAAAAACCACTGGTTGGATTACGAAAAAATTCACAGACGTGTTCCATAGGTGGATTGTATCCAATAAAATACACTAAGCTATTTTGATTTGTTAAAAAACTATGGCCACCAGAAATCAAGCTTTGTTTCCTTATTATAATATAAGGCATATCGGAGAGCATGGGTGGAACCCATGTTCACTTGAATACCATATCCTTCTTGTTTTGACCATGGGAGATTAGGATAGCAAAACTTTCGTAGTCATCAATAATTAATTAGACATCTCATTGGTTTCCATCTCAAATTCTACATGAAAATTCAACCAATCGAACAATATTTTCAAAACAGTTACAATGTTTGCAATGTTCACTTCGTCATATTTACCGTTATCTGTTCCCTTTTGTGATGTTAACAGATATCTGATAAAATGATTGTTACTTTTCAGACTTTGAAATTTGTAAGTGTAGTTTTATAAGCCATTAGTCAGCTAATCAATTCTTAGGAGCACAAAATGTGCCAGTCCCCCACGGTATATTATGCACTGACAAAGGAATATAATGTGGGTTCTGATGATGAGTAGGGGGCATTTGATTCTAGCACTCCCCATGCTTAACAAGCCAATGTTTGTAAATTTACATGTATTTATAAAAAAAAACATATCATTATCAAGCAATATCTTGTTAAAAAAAGTATCATAATTTAGCGATATATTGAAAAAAAATCATAATCAAGCAAAATAAAACATTCATTATGAACAACAGTACCGTAAATATCTAAATTCTTGTATCAAACAATACAGTTAGATTTTCTCTGATTAACATTCTGTTGCAAAATGTTGCTCTTCTGATTAATACAATATCATGAGACATATAGTTTTATTCACACAATGAGTCTGTTCACTCCACAGGTCCCCCATCAACAGCTATTCAGGCCGTCTTTCCAAGCTCATCGATGTAGGCACCTAACAGTTTTATCTGTAACAAAAATCACTTGTATACACAAATTTTTAACCCTATAAACGTAGTATGTATGCCAAATGGAACGTTATTGACCTCACAATGAGATTTTATTGGCAATGTATTGAGCCATTCAGGAAAAAAATGAAATTTATGAAGATCCTGTTCCTACTCCGACAACATTAACCCGGTAGGGGACTGCTGTTTTGTCTGAGACAAAGCTTTTGTTTACAGTAGAATAATACAAATTGCATTTGAACAGCTTCATATTATACAATACATGCAAGTTTGAATGCAATAATGTTGAAAAATTTAGGAGACTTGAGTACTTCGTCAGATAGTTTGTGTTTATGGACAGAAAAATGGACAATATGTCCCTTTATGAATGTTTATAACATGATTATTACAAATTGCTGCAAGTAACGACATCGGGCATCAAATATCTCCATACCCCGTTGATGTAGTTGGACTTGTCGATCTTCTCGTTCTGGGAGTGTGCCCCGTCATCGCAGGCACCAATGGGTAGCAGCATCACGTTCTTGCCCGTGGCCTCTTGGAAGGTCAAGGTCACAGGGATACTTCCCCCCTCACGGGTCAGGTCAGGTTCAACTCCAAACACTGCCATGAAATGGGTCATTGATAGATTGCACTATTGATACTTAAATAATATATCAGTTTTATAAACGTATTTTATGACCACTTTTGAACAAAACAGGCAGTCGTTAGTGGGATTGATGTTTACCTTAATCTAGTGCTTTTTTATATCAATTTTATCAGAAACTATTTTACTCAGTTTTAACAGGTCATGTCATAGAATGTATCATAATTATACAAGAAATGGCGGTAAAATAAAAACAAGTACTTAAGTTGACAAGCATTTCAAGAAACAAAAGAGGCATGGTAACAATGCATTTTGATGC
Source organism: Dreissena rostriformis (assembly GCA_007657795.1). NCBI lineage: Eukaryota > Metazoa > Mollusca > Bivalvia > Myida > Dreissenidae > Dreissena > Dreissena rostriformis. The sequence continues at coordinate 172,127 of VMBQ01000546.1, read as the reverse complement.
TCTTGATTTACTTTGTTAAAAAAACAAGTGCACTCAACAGATGGCACTATTCTATAGTAAAAATTAGAAAGGGACCAATATTAACAGTACTTTGTGGAAATTTATGTGAAAAGAAATAGGTCATACAATGGGAAACCAAACCCTCATCCATGAGCATGAACAAAACACACTGCCAGGGTGATTCTAAAAAATCTTTCATTTTCATCACTAAATTATTGTAAACATTTACAATTGTTTTGTGCATCACAAATGTGAAAAGGCATTTATGGTAACAACATTTTCGAACAATCATTCTGACAAATTTTGGTGAAGATTGGACATAAAATGTGAATTCAAGTTGCACTAAAAAGCGTATTTTTGGTTAAAAGCATGTGATAAAAAGGATCTGACAAATAATACTAGTTCAAGCCATATTTTATTAAACTTGTGCAACATACAAATACTACATTATCATAACAAGTACATTAAAATATGACTTATTAATTTTTGACTATAAATTAATAATATTTATTTTCGCATAAACGAGCGTTGTTGTTGTTTTATAGCTCCTATGGATACGATAACGAAATACTTCAGTCGTTTTCGTTATGTACGTAATACGGATTGCCTCGAATGAAATGTTTATAAATATAGGCTAACGCAATTTCCGTATCACGTGATTTCACGTCATCTCCTTCTCCTGCAAACGATCAGTGTAGCGCTCGGATCGACAAAAAACTTTTTAATTAAATCGCAAATAATCTTAAACTATGCCTCGTGGACGAAAAAGGAAATTAACGGAAACAGTAATGGAAACAGTGGAGAAGGCAGTGGAGGATGATTCCCGGTTTCTTCAACCGGATCCAGGTAGAGGTTTTATCGATTTTGAAAAGATGATACGGGTATCTAAAATTGTTCCTCCTAATAGCAACAGTACACGTAACGATGAGTGGTGCAGTGTTAGCGGGGAATCGGCGTCAACTCTAAATTTCCCGGTAATCCAAAATGCACAATTTCAATCTCTTGCTTCGCCTATTAATCAGGGTCAAACCATGCATAGTCAGGAGTTAACGCGCTTAGCAAGTGATGACTTGGCTGCGCACGTGCCAGCCTCATTCAAACAACAAATAGCGAGAGGCGAATATGTGAATTTGGCCTTACTGTTAAAAGGTGCATTCGAATTATCTACTTTTTGTAACGGTAGTGTCTTGCAACTTTCAACCCTCTTTCAAATCGCTCAACCAGCGATTGCACTTTCTCCATTAATTTTAAATACCAATTATCGCCCAACCAGCGACTACACTATAACAGACGACTTTCAACCAGTAATCACTCAACCAGCCATTACATTTTTTCACATGACTATTTAATATCAATCGCTCAACCAGCGATTTCACACTTTTTACTCAGACAATTTAATACCAGTAATCACTCAACCATCGATTACACACTTTATAACTCGGACATTTAATACCAATAATCGCTCAACCATGCAGCGACTACACTTTAACACACGACTTTTTAATACCAGTAATCACTCAACCAGCGATTACACACTTTAAAAAACTCAGACAATAATACCACTAATCGCTAAAACCAGCGATTTTCAAAACATAAAAGTTTTTGCCCTACGGTATTGCTACTATGTTATAAACTTAAAGCCATAATTTCTTTGACTTACCCGAAAGAACCCGCTGATGTTACACAAGTAGCGCAGAGTCCATTCGAGCAAATGTGTTAAGTCATTGTCGTTGAGGTTAACTTAAAGAATTATATGTTTTAGAATAAGTAGGCATTTACCCAGAAGAACCCGCTGATGTTACAAGTAACGCAGAGTCCATCCGAGCAAATGTGTTAAGTAATTGTCGTTAAGGTTAGCTTTAAGAGATATATGTTTTAGAATAAGTAGGCATGCCCATCCGACCCCGGCAAACAGAATTTTCCGCCACAATAAATTTTTACAAATTCATCTCCACGATTACTGGTTGAAAGTTGTGTGTTATAGTGTATTCGCTGGTCGAGGGATAATTGGTATTTAAAAGTATTGGAGAAAGTGCAATCGCTGGTTGAGCGATTTGAAAGGGTCGAGCGATTGATAGAACTAGGTTTAGCCCAGTCAAGTAAATGGTTTTTCCTAGTTTTGTCGCTTCAGGAGCAAAAGCATTTTTAATTGGGCAGACGGTGTTGCTGCTAATGGCATAACTTCGCGATGGTAATTTAACGGTGCTCATCCACCTCCGGTAGACATTATTTTCGAAACAGTCCGGGTCACGTGTGACAGCCAACCTTGGTTCCGTGGTTACCACTGGCTGTTTTTTATGTACCGCTGCGGCCATTCAATTTCACTCTTTAATTGCATTTTTAAACTTAATATGATATGTTGTTGTATTCTTTATAATATGTTATTTTTCATTTACGTAATGTTTATTGGGAAGCAAAATATACTGACATAGTATTATTAAACCAGTTAACTTAGTAATGTGTTGTTATTTGAACGTTGCAGTCGTAAAATAATTGAAATGATTACTTGTATCAGATGCTTTCTATATACAGGGCTTTAGAGAATGGCCGTTTTTCACAAATTTGAGCTGTCGGCAACTCAAAATTTCACAATTAAAAGAAGTGTGCAACTCAAATTTTCACAATTTAAAAAAGTTTGCACATCATTTTTTTACCAATTTTGAACAGTTCACGACTCATTTTTCACAATTTTGAACAGTTTGTGACTCATTTTTCACAATTTTGAACAGTTTGTGACTCATTTTCCACAAAATGAGGGGGCCAAGGCTGGTCCACAAAGGTGGGAAAAAAGCCCTCACATACATATGTTAACAGCATGTACAGAGATTTATAGTGCCTGTTGATTACCTGTTTTCACTGCTTTCCTACCGGCCACATAGTTCTCATGGTTATAGTCACTCACCCATGCTTTGGCACCATGACCCATGGACACACTTGCATGAAAATCAAATGTTGTTAGTTAGATGATGCTGCGCTAGGGCTCATGCAAAGCTGTTAAATCTATGTGAATATGGTAAATGTTAAAGCTACCACATGATATTGCACAATTAATGTGTTCCAGTGACACACAGCTTACTGGTATTTAATGTGACCTATTCATAGTTTGGATTTTTATGCCCCCTTCTTCGAAGAAGAGGGGGTATATTGTTTTTGGCCTGTCTGTCATTCTGTCCCAAAACTTTAACCTGTGTTAAAGTTTGATAACTTTTGCAATATTGAAGATAGCAACTTCATATTTGGCATGCATGTGTATCTCATGGAGCTGCACATTTTGAGTGGTGAAAAGTCAAGGTCAAGGTTGTCCTTCAAGGTCAAAGGTCAAATATCATTGTATGTTTCTGTCCCAAAACTTAAACCTTGGTTAAAGTTTGGTCATAACTTTTGGAGTATTGAAGATAGCAACTTGATATTTGGCATGCATGTGTATCTCATGGAGCTGCACATTTTGAGTGGTGAAAGGTCAAGGTCATCCTTCAAGGTCAAAGTTAAAAAAAGAAAAACAAGGGCTGTTTGTAAAACATGCATGCCCCCCAAATGGGCTGTCAGTTGTAGTGGCAGCCATTGTGTTACCTTGACCTTTGACCTAGTGACATGAAAATCAATAGAGTGTTATCTGCCAGTCATGACCAATGTCCCTATGAAGTTTCGTGATCCCAGGCCAAAGCGTTCTTGAGTTATCATCCAGAAACCATTTAAATGCTTCAGGTCACTGTGACCTTGACCTTTGACCTAGTGACCTGAAAATCGATAGGGGTCATCTGCCAGTCATGACCAATGTCCCTATGAAGTTTCGTGATCCCAGGCCTAAGCGTTCTTGAGTTCTCATCCGGAAACCATTTTACTGCTTCAGGTCACTGTGACCTTGACCTTTGACCTAGTGACCTGAAAATCAATAGGGGTCATCTGCCGGTCATGACCAATGTCCCTATGAAGTTTCGTGATCCCAGGCCTAAGCGTTCTTGAGTTATCATCCGGAAACCATTTTACTGCTTCAGGTCACTGTGACCTTGACCTTTGACCTAGTGACCTGAAAATCAATAGGGGTCATCTGCCGGTCATGACCAATGTCCCTATGAAGTTTCGTGATCCCAGGCCTAAGCGTTCTTGAGTTATCATCCGGAAAACCATTTTACTGCTTCAGGTCACTGTGACCTTGATCTTTGACCCAGTGACATGAAAATCAATAGGGGTCATCTGACAGTCATGACCAATGTCCCTATGAAGTTTCGTGATCCCAGGCCTAAGCGTTCTTGAGTTATCATCAAGACCATGTGGTGGACAGACCGACCGACGGACGGACCGACATGTGCAAAACAATATACCCCCTCTTCTTCGAATGGGGGCATAAAAAAGGGGGCATTGTCTTCCTGACAAACACAGTTCTTGTTAAAAATAAGTTCACTATTGAACAAATCTTTTTAAACAATACAATTGTCTGATTGAGGGAAAACACTTTATATTGAACTTTTTTGACTTGACAATACTCAGGCTCACATCCAAAGCAAAATATAGCATTTATGTTCTCTATTGATATAAAATATGAATGTCTCTTTTTGGTATGCAAAATATTTTCCCTCCTCTTTCAGAGTGATTATCATTCCAATACATCATTACTTCACATACAGAAGCAGGATGAAGGGACAAACAACATTCATAAGTGACAAAGTTGTAAGTCACACGAAAGCAAAACATCAATTATTACACTTAACTTAATTGTAATACTGTGCAACACTGTGTTAAAGAAAAAGTTTATTTACACGTTTGAGAACCCTGTTTATGACAGATCTAAGGGTATCACTTTTACAGATTTTTCTAAACATTTACACGAAATAAAATAAACGAAACGTTACCGTTTAAACGGTATCCCTATGTCTGTTTAAAAAGCATCAGTACCATTGCATTTCCAATCTGAAAGTAGTAATTATTTCCGGAAGTTATATTCAGTGCATATCCAATTCGCGCAATTACGTCGTATTAAAACCATAAAATAATATATACCAGACCACCCACATCACCACATGCGTATTCGTCATTCTATAAAAACAATTTAAAGAACGTCGAAAATAATGTAAAACCGACGAAAAATTCTGTATCCGAAAACGACACTCCGAAACAAATGTACGTATTTTGCAAACGAAAAACAATGTGCATATCGTTTGACTGCAGAAAATGAAAAACCAGTTAATTTGAAAAAACGTAATAAATATATAATTTGGTTAAAATATTGCTTTTCAACATGCTACCGCAGTGCTCAACTTTGGTAATCAATCACTTAAAATATTTCAAGATGGCGGCATATGCACTGTTTCGTTGCCAAATTGTAAGATTTTCGGAAAAGAGCGAAAATTGTCTGTTAGTTACCGTTCATGTCCGTGCCATCAGAAATAAATTACCGGTACTGTCGAATTTGGTAGGGCCCGGATTTACCGCAAGTACCCGGATTTCGCAGTTCGTCATTGATATACTTCGGCTAGTTGGCTACGTTATTTGCAACCCAATATGTATTATATTGATATTAACTGTCGTTTAAACATTTTCTGTTTTTGTAAACGTTTTTGAGCAAAACATGAAACGCGACCGTTTAAACGTGATACCCTTAGACAGATCTAGACTTTTTTATGAATATTTGATGTAAAATGTTCGTCTTTAAACAGAACAAATAGGGTACCTCATGATATTTGGACTGCCTCGGTCTTTGTGGACCTTCTCAATGTGTGCTCGGACTTGTTCCTCGACTTTAACTGGGTCCATGTCCGGTACAAGGCGAATGGAGAACTTCCCAATCACCTTCCTTGGAATGACAGTCTTGGCGCCCGCTCCACTGAACGCACCCTCGATCCCTTGAAAGTGCAGGAAAGAGTGAATAATTCAAAGTGAAACAGAGGAGAGCTGAACTTGGGTCATGCTTCAACAATGATTTTTATGTATTTAGGTTACAATACACTCATTCATTAGGCATATTTCTAGAGATGGATTTAAATTGTGTTTTCTGCAATTCAAAAGACTACCTGTTACAACTGGAAACTTAACTGGTGGCGCTATTCTTTAGTCAAAGTAAAATATATACAAAAACCTCAAAAAAATTAAAAAAAGTTCTGTCACTGTAAGTGCAATTTATTATTAATAACGTTTCATCTTAATATCTTTAATTGTAATGGAATTATAAAGTGCAAAAGAAAAATAACAAAAGGCAATAACTATGTAAATATTGAAGAAAGAATTATGGAACTTTTACTCTGCACTTCCTCTCAAAGCCCTTTATAAATGAATTTTGATTTTGAATCCATTGAATATAATTCAAATTATTTTTTTCACAAAAAAATTTATAATATGTCATTATGTTCTGAACAAAAAAATAAAAAAGGCAATAACTCAAATAAATAACCCCACAGAAAGTGTATTGGTGTGTGAAGCACTCACTTCCTCTTAATGTCTTATATCAATATAAGAAGTTTTATTTAATACTCTCCAATACTTATGAATTTATGCTTGGCACATACAAAGAAAAAAAAACAATCAAAGGGCAGTAATATCTGTACATACTGAAAATAAATATTGTCCTTTACAACAGCATTTTCCCTTTACTCTTAAAGCAATATAGATGTATCATTATATAAAGATCAGTTGTAGTCATGCTCCACACACAAAAACAGACAGTTAAAAAACAAGCAAAGGACAACAACTCCACAAATACTGATTAAAATGGTGTGATTCTTGTGCTCTGCACTACCATTCAATGTTCTTTACCCATGTACAAAGTTTGCTTTAATGCCTTCAATACTTAAAGAGTTATGCTCCAGTAAAAAAAATGCACTAAAGGGGAATAACTCTGTAAATTATGACTAGAGAGTTATAATTCTTGAACTCTGCACTTCCCCTTCATGCCCTCTATCGTTATATGAAGTTTGATTTAAATTCCTTTATAATTTTATGAGTTATGCTTCACACAAGAAACATACTATAACAATTTAGCAAAGGGCAAGAAAAAAGAGTTGTAGTTCTTGTACTCTGCAGTTCCTCTATATTTCCTCTAACAATTTGCAATCTTTTATTTAAAGACCTTTAATACAAAGAAAGTCGTGCTCCACACAAGAAAATTCACTAATACGCCAGAAGTGATTAGATAGTTATGGTTCTTGTACTCCACCGCTCCCCTTAATGCCTCAAGCATTATATGAAATTCAATTTAAATCCTATAATCCCTTCCAAAAGTATGCACCCCACAAGAAACCGATTAGTCAAAAATAAGCAAAGGGCAATAACTCCAAAAATAGAGATAAGAGAACGCTGGTTCTTGTTATTTGCACTTCCTCTTGATGTCTTCTATCAATGCAAAGAGTTTTATTAAATTTCTTTCCATTCTATGCTCTGCTCTGAACAAGAAATTAGACCAGAAGGCAACAACAATCTAAATCCCGAAGTGGGCATTATGATCCTTGTACTCTGATTTACCCCTGACATGAAGTTTCATTTGAATCCCTTCAATTCTTCCTGATTTATACTCCGCACAAGATGTGGGAAAGACTGACAGACAATGTGATTACCAAATGCCCACCTATGAGGGCATACAAATGTTTATATTGCTGATATATTGCCCATTTGTCGAGTAATTCCTCACACGACGCTAAAGAAACATTGTAGATATTTAAACATTGTTACCATGGAGAGAGAGGGAAGGGTATCGCCATCGTGACATGAGGACATGCTCCTTCTTATCATGGACCAGTTTGTGTGCCCCGATATCACTCCTGAACACCTCCTACAACAGTTACAAGCCAAAGAAAATGAGTACACATTTCATAATGACTATAATAACAAATGATTCAGGTCAACAATAACTAGAAAAACAAGCAAATTCGTTGAATTGATATCCCTGCCACATACATTTTGTTTAAGGATGGGTGCAAATCGGACGGATGAACATACTGACAGATGGACGGACAACACCAATTCTATATCCCTCCGCCTTTGGCAGGGGATAATTATGAGAGAAGGAAGGACAGACAAGTCAGCGAGTATATGCTCTCCCTTGTTGGAGCACAAAATTTGTAACCTGTAATTTCTAAGTACAAAGATGTATACATAATTCTGGAAAAAATGCTGGTCAGTTTAGGGGTTTAGCGTACGACCTTACATGAAGCATTTGTGTAACCTTGACCCTTGATGTAAATCGTATGACCTTACATGAAGTATATTGTGTGACATTGACCTTAACCCTAGACATGAACCTTGACCTTAACCCTTGACATGAATCTTACATATGACACACAGCAAGGAAGAAGATGGAGAAGAATTATGGAAGGTTATTACAGAATCCACTGATGCTTAGTAAAAAATGGCTAAATAATAAATATTTCTACAAATGTGTGACCTTTGATGTGTGACCTTGACTTTGGTCAAAAACACATAGGGATTGCACTGCGTGATAATTGAGAACAATTACATCAGGACATTTTGAGAATCCATTTTAGTATGGTAGAATCCTTACCAAATAAGGCATATTTAATCAAAATGTGTGATTTTGACCTTTGTGTGTGACTTTGACCATGACCCTAGCAACCTGGATCTTATATTTGACACTCAGCTAGATAATGGAGAACAATTGTTGACAGTCATTACAGAATTCCTTGATGCACCTTAAAGGAATGACTAAATAATGAATAATTCATCAAATTTGTGACCTTTAACCTCAATGTGTGACCTTGACCTTAGCCCCTAGGATAATGGGTGTTGAATGTGAAGCTATCCCAGATAATTGAGAACAACTATGGCAAGTTTTATGGCTCTGGCTCATGTATTAATGGAGATAAAGCTCTTAGCTTATATTCAAAAGCATTTTTTCAAGATACAAAGGGCCATAACTCTGTTATTAACAGATGGTGTACAATGCCATGTGGCGTGCATCATCCTCTTATCCATATATATATATATATATATATATATAAATATATGTATGTATATACTCATACCAAGTTTCAATGAAATCCGCCAAAACACTTCCAAGATATGGCTCCGGACACAAAAGTGCCGGATGGACAGACAACGCAAAAACAATATCCCTCCGCCTATGGTGGGGGATAAAAAAACATTAAACTGAAGGTCAAATTTTTAATTGAAATAAATAAATTTGAAAAAAAGAATGAAACACAACAAGCGTCCATAGGGCATGGATGGCCCCACCTTTCACTTTGTCTTAAAAACTCAACAAATGTCAACAACACACTATTTAATAGCCAAATAAGATTTTTGACCCCTGATAGTGACCTTGACCTTTGAGGTAGAAAGACAACTGATATACGCGCCACTCAGCCATCTCATAATGGTAATAAGTGGTAAGTTATTTTAAAATTGCATGATGAATGACAAAGTTACAGTCCGTACAAGATGTTTTATGGTCAAGTTTGCCCTTTGAGGTAGGGAGACAAGTGTTACAGCTGCCTGTTGTCTTATTATAGTTTACATATGTGCACAATTATTTCGAAATCCATTAATATCTGGCAGAGATATAGCTGAGATAAGAATTTTCAAGCTACTTTATGGCAACTTTGACCTTAGACCTCTCAGTGTGACCTTTACCTTTGAACTAAGGAGAGGGGTGTTACATGCAACAAGCTCTCAAATAATGGCATTGAGACCAAGTTATTTTAAAATCGATCAATTTATTGCAAAGTATGGCTGGGACATGAATGTTCAAGCTGTTTTATGCCTAAATTTGACATTGGACCTCTGACAGTGACCTTGACTTTTGAGGAAGGGAGAAAGGTAATACATGCAAAACGTCATCTTGTGGCGGTTTGAATTTGTAAAAAGTTATCTTAAAATCTATCAATACATGTCAAAATTTTAGCGGAAACAGGAATTTTGGATGGACATCCGGACACTCAAAAAGATGGACAGTGCAACTGCTATATCAAAGAGGGACATAAAAAGATCACACTTTAGAACATACATAAACATGACTAGGGACAAACAAGCATTATAACAGTCAACTACAAAATGTATATTTTCAGTCTTGAATTCATGTAAAATCCCTTACATTCAAGGCCATCAGCATCTACTTAAAGTATCAGTTCACATACATGAAAATATAGATCAAATAAAGAGGAGACATTTTACTAGTACAGTTTTTATACAGTAACTTGTAATAATATCACAAATGCATTATACATGTACCATATCAAAGTCAATTGGTCCATAAGAAAGGGTCTCCTCTTCTGTAAGTGGTGCGACGGTGTCGGTAATCCCTGGGATGAGGATTTTACCTTTCACATCAACGAGAGACCCCATGATGTGGATTAGATCACCCATAGCTTCATGTCTAAATATTTGTGAATGGATAGGAGAAAATTGTTTAAATTTTCATAGCCTACGGAATAACAAATTATTGGGACTTCTGATATAAAGAAATTCAATAGCAGTCAAGTGTCAAATATGAACAACAATAATGTGAATAATATTATACATTTTATCATTTTTATACATATATGTTTGTAAATGATGAGGAATTTTGTATTTTACAAGGCTGTGCTCAAGCTCAGAATATTTCTTTAGGTGGTTTAACCCTTTGAGCGCTGGAACCAGATTTTGAAGGCCTTTGCAAACAGTTTGGATCCAGATGAGACGCCACAGAACGTGGCGTCTCATCAGGATCCAAACTGTTTGCTATACTGATAGTATTCTTTGACAAAAAATAAAAGAAAATGCTAATTTTTGAAATTTAGCAGACAACATTTTAGCAGACGACAAATTTCCCAGCATGCAAAGGGTTAAATATAAACTTGCCTGATGAATGATGAAGTCAGAGTCCAGTATAGCGGTAATGCTTTGAACTTGGACTTCTTAAGTGTGATGTTGACCTTTGAGCTAGGGACATTGGTCTTACATGAAAAACACTGTCTTCAAATGGCGAACATTTGAGGCTTGTTATTTTAAAATCATTAAAGATGAAATTAAAATTTGGACAAGATGTTTTATGCCAAAATTTGACCTCTGACCTCTTAGTCTAACCTTGACCTGTGAGCTAGGGATATAGAGCATATCTATGATAATGGTGTCTCATCATGCCAAACATTTGTGGTATGGTATTTTATAAATGCTTGATGAAAGGTGACATTTACGTCAGGATTAACTTGGACAGACGGATGGAAGAATGCATTTACAACAAATTGCTTAATCAAGCTGTCTGCATGCAGGATGGACAAAAATACAAACATTGCATCAGATTTGTTTTTAATAAATAGATTTGGTATAAGGAAATACATTTAAACAACAAGATTTGTTATATACGAGCATGAACCATAGCATAACAACACGTACACAGATCCACCATAGATGCCACTGTGAAGATCCTTCTCAGCACAGGAAACTTCCAGAAAGAAGTAGCAGATACCTCTGAAAGCAGAATATGCCAATAGAAGGACCTTATACCAATGGTGAAAAACCTGCAGAAAATCAGAAAGTGTTCTTGCACAATGATCGGTTGCAACATAGTTTGCTACACCTTCCGGTTTGTCTAAGGTTCGTATGTGCAAAGATTTCAAGTAAATGAGTTGCATAATCCAACCATGTGATATCAATTACAGATAATTATTCAACACAATACTTGATTGACCAGTCACCACTGATCAATTTTTTTTCTCATCACAACTTATCAGCCCAATAATTTCACACAATACTGTTCTGAAATCAGGTGTTAACATGTTACACTTCAAATTAATCAATTGATATTTATAGTCACCCCCNCCCCCCCCCCCCCAGTATGGTTGGTAAAATTTCAATCACCTCTACAAAATATGCGAAAATAACACACTAACACTATATGACACAATCCATAATGATATGCTATATCTATTAACTATTACTGCTCTGTTGGTAATTGAGAGCAAAAGGTCCACTTATAAAATCGCTATCACTACAGACACAGTACAATTACCTCAGTCCATATGTGATGCAAGGTTTCTTCTTACCAAGCCAGTAGTTGTCCGAGATGCAAACATAGTCCACATCCTATTAAAAAGAAAACAAAGTATTGGGTATTTTATCACTGTGGCAAAAAAGGCAAACATTTAAAGGGGAATATCATTATTGTATTTTAAAATAAACACATAGAGATACACACCAAAACAAGAGTGCCAGATATGTGTTATTCTGTCAAGGCTTACTGCCAATCGCCAAATGAGTCCAAGGCTACAAATTGACACACATTTGGTCAAGATGTTCTTCATAGAACCCCATACAACATTTAAAAAAAAATAACCTTGCACTTTGCTAAAGTCACCAGCTATAATAAGGTTTTTGATTTGGGTGTATTCAGCTGTTAACTGGAATGTGAATGGGTTACCTTGAGGAAGGTGTCTTTCTTTGCGAAGACCAAATCATCCAAACCTTCTGACCCACTCTCCTCCATACCCTCGAATATGAACTGAAATGAATCAAGTACAATTTAAGAACATTTTAAATCTGTATCATTGTCAAAACCCACAGCATATATTCTGTAACCACTACAATATTTATTAAGAAAAGCCACATTTTAGTTAACAATGTGAATCTTTGTAAACATAAGAGCGATTTTTTTTTAATTTGTGGGGGGAGGGGGGAGAGATTACAAAATAAGCAAATTAAAGCCCAGAAAATATATTTGAAAAATGAATTTTTCATCATATACACATGCAGGTTCAAGTATCCAAAACTTCTTGTCTTGATAGTATTAAACATGGCATGTACCTTCAGGTTGATAGGAACTTCCTGTCCGAGCTCTTTCATGGCCTCCAGACAGTTGAGCCATCCCAGAACGGGCCCCTTGTCATCTGTGGCCCCTCTACCATACAGTTTGCCATCTACCTCTGTCAACACGAAGGGTTCTGTATCCCAACCATCACCCTGGTTTCACGAATAAACTTGGTCATTAAGGGTTTGATGTGATTGCTTTTTTTATTTAAATTAGCACGTTGCATGAAAACAAAAAATCCTGAATCAAGAAAACATTGATTGAAAAGGAATGTTTAATTAATTCTTTTCTTATGTTCAAACATTAAGTTTTCTGAACTTACATTAACTTAATTTATGTAAATGTGTTTTAAATATCTGTAAAATTCGGATAACCGTCTGTGTTTTGTACTTTCTGTTCTCCTTTTTATTCATAAGATTCGCTGAGAAAAAAAGTGTCAAGTTTTTATGAATGTAACCTTTTCGGCAGGCTGCACATCAAGATGGCCATAAATGAGAAGGGTTTTCTTGTTCGGGTCACTTCCCAGAGAGCCAAGCAGTATCGGAGGCAGTGGGAGTTTGGAGCCATCAGGAAGGGTCTGTTCACCGATGTCTTCCAGCTCACAGGTACAGCCCAGCTTTTCCATTTCCTGTAAAATTATAATTATGGTTGTCGTTTAATGAAATGATCTATATTTCTAAATTATTTTGACATTCTCTAATCAATTTTACAGATGAAGCACTACCACCAGTAACTAACAAGTTGAATGTTCTACTACAGCGATTTGAAGAAATACAATTTAGGGTAAACAAAATAAAAAGAAGTAATGTAGGCAACCTGAACTTACATTTTAATATGTTCAGCATATTTTGTATGCGCTTGGCACAAACAAATAAACAAATATGTGTAGTCTACAGCCATTTCAATCCTCTTAAAAGAAAAACTGAATTTCTTGCATGCTTTGTCAATAAAGTAAGACATCATGTTATTGTTATGTATGTTAAGCTTAAGAAAGCATAAGGAAGTGTTTGTTTCCACTAACCAGACAGACCCTGAATTTGTATGCTTACCTTAAACTCGTTTGGGTTTCCAGGTAGAATATTTGTTTTTGCTATATTCGATCATATTTGCTAATGATCTTTAAAAAAATAAAAATACAATGTTGCAAAGATATTTTGAAGGTTTCTATCATTGAACATACTAATTTACCTCTAGCGGTTAAAACTAGTCTATAGAAAAAAAAGAAAACGAAAAAAGCAACAGTTTTGCTAACCTACCTACACCATTTTTTGAAGACTAGTTAGTGAAAACAAACAGTTTAATTTATACTTTGTGGCTTAAAATTATGAAACCTGTTTCGTCCATTCCATCATTCGCTTGATTTCTGGACGAGTTTCGGGCCATGCTGACACACTTTTGATAGCAACCGTCTCCGCTAGACGCTTGATATACTTCTCGACATTGCCATCAATGTGTCTAAAAGTGTTAAACAATATAATAGTGTTTCCATTTTTTAAATGACAATTCACTGCAGTCTGAACATAATTTTTATTCATAGCCACACAGTTTATTAAGTTTGTGATAATTTTGGACAACTAAAGTTAACTTTTTTTAAATTATAAATATTATAGAAGTGCACAAACATACTAACATAAAAAGTACATATTCTAAATTTATCAAACCTGTGCCAATTTAGTGCAAACACTTCCAAACAATGACTAGTAAAACTGTCAAGATATCATTCATATGATACAATCAATCATTATATGACAATACATCTGATCATGTAAATTACTTGTATACTAGTTTAAAATACTTATTTTTTTTCGTGTTAAATTTACAATTAACCTCAAAAGAGTTTCTTAAATTTTAAACATTACACTGTTGTTCATTATTCAGTATTCTATTGGAAGATCTATTAAATTATTTCATTTTATATAAAAACTATAACAACAGTTTAGACTTAGTGTTTTCCTATGAAAATGATGACTGAACAGATTTTTAGGAATTTCACTGAAAGATATGAAGAAATAAGGGTTGATTGAGTGCCTTCTTAGAGTAATCACGTTACTTAGGAAATGTTTCATATGTAAATAATTTTATTGTTTATAAATATTTTTTTAAAGACATAATTTTTTTTTTAAATAAATGTCTCACATGTGTTGAAATTGAATGTCACCCTTTATGTACCAGTCCCCTTATGAACCACCCCTTTATGTACCACTATCTGACCCTTTATGTACCATATATATACTATATAGAGATAAATAATACAAGGTTTAATATGAATGTGTGTTAATAATGAAATGTACTATATATACTTCTGTGAACAATTTTCAATTATAATTCAGATTTGTTTATTTCCTACGTTTTTTTTTTATTAAAACTTAGATTCAAATTTTTGGTTCTTAACATTACAGTATGAATTGCAATAACAAAATAGCTATAACATATAATTTAGCNATCGGCGTCGGCTTATATTGACAACGCCCTTGTATGTAGGTCAAGCCGTTTTCAGATGCGAAATCGAATTTTGCATCAGAAAACGGATTGACCTACTTGTCTTTTTTAACTAAGCAATTTCGGCCAATCGGAGCCATGCTTTAAAACAACGGACAACGAATGGTAAAGCCTCTTCTTCCGTGAAGTTAGGAAAATATAGTTTTTCTCAACGTCGAGTTTTTTTTTCTCTATTATGCGTTTATAACGCTTTTTCGCACAGTATTTAACCATGCAAAGATATTTTTAAACAATTAGATTTTTATTTAAGCACCGCACCCACTCTGCAAAGTCCCTATATTTATATGGCTCAGCCCAGTACAATCGGGCTGACCACTACCTTTTTACCGCAAAGTTTTATGTTAAGCAGAGTGCTCGGAGAATGGTTTTTTAACCGAAGTCCGAGGGTAAATAAACCAATCAATCAATCAATCATCAAAGTGGTACATAAAGGGACTGGTACATAAGGGGTCACAACCGTTGAAATTATTTTCATTTTGTATAAAAAGTCAATTTAAATCTAAACTAAAGTGGCCGGATAAACATGAAAAGAGGCTACATCTTGTTATAAAGCAAACAATATCTCCTGACCGTGTCAAACCTTCAGATCCAGTTGTAGTTTGTATCCGAAATATTATATCCGAATTCTACGCAATATCTACTTTCGTTTCTTGTTTAATTACACCGTTAAACAAAGTGTGCTTTTGTTATGTGTTTTTATTACTTTCAATGAACACTTTAATCATCAAATCTTACTTAAATAGATCCTCCATCGCCGCAGCGATTCTTTTAAACGGTTCGTGGATGAATCCTTTCCGTCTGTCAACTTTCCAGCAGCGTACACCCTCTCACGTGATCTAAATTCGCACATGATCATCCTCTTCGTCACGTGATTTATAAGAGGGCACGGTATATCGTGCGTCATGGTCACAATATACTGAATGTTTTTCCTATATAATTCAATGTAAAATCGACAACTTTGAGCGAAAATAAATGCAACATTTTGCACATAGGGACCCCCATAACCATACTTTTCTTAAAGGGCATTCTTAGCTGAATCGATTTTAGCAATAAAAAAGATATGTCATGTTCAATCCAAAAAAGAGTTTGACACAATTCAAAATCGACTGTTCTTGCACCTTCTTTTTTTCGGCCGTTTTCTAGTGGATTGTAACCTTTCTCAGTGCCATTTTTTACTGAAATCTCTAACTTTATATTTCAGGGATTAAGAAGTGAACACCTATGCTTACCCTATCACCAAACGATTAAACCAGAACAACAGTCTAAAGAGTAAAACATGCTTTCGAGTAAAATATGATGTTTTTTTTAGAGAGTATAGCCTTCATGACTCAATTATTTAGTATATTGTAACCTCATGCTTCCGAAAGCCATGGTGAAAAGAATAAGAAGTGAGAAAAGATTGGAACGTTAAACGAACGGTTTCTAAATATATCGTGCCATACATTATGCAAAGATACTTTATTGTTACTTATATATTCGTAAGCATTTGTCGCCAGATCCAAATCCATCCAGGTCACGGTTAGTAGATCGTACATCGTTCCTTATGCTTTTAAAAGTTACTTTATGATCTACTATGTTTAATATAAATTCAGAAAACACGCTCCGAGCCCAATTCAACACAAAAGAAACAGATGCAGTTTGCTGTGTAGGGGTCCGAGGCATTTTTGTTTGTTTACTACACTAATTGAACGGATAATTTGCAATGTCTTCTTTATATTTTTGAAAAAAATAACTTAAAAGCCGTCTTTATGCCCATTTAAGGTAAAATCAAATTTTATAAATAAAAACGGATGAATGTGCGTGTGTGCTCGTGGTCATACATGCATACTGATTAGACAAACGAACAAGTGTCATGTTTATATGGCAAATAGTTTTAATTTAACGATAAACGACGAGAAAACTAAGAACAAAACAATACAAAAATCACGAAATAGAACATTGATATACATTCATAGAAATAAACAAAGGAGACAAAACACTTAAACACTAACATGCATTGATTGTATAAATCTACCGAACATAGGACTGGGAAGTGCACGCAATAACTTTACATTTTCTGTTATGTTATAATGGTTAAGCCTTTACGCGGAAACAGCAATTTTATTGAAAACTTATAAGCATACTTTATGGCCTAGCAAGAGAAGAAATTACTACAATAGAATATTTATAGTTAACACATAGAGCATAATTATGTGATCTCGAAAGATTATCGATTTTTCATTCAAGATTGATCGGCGAAAATAATGCATTCAAGATCGACTGTCACAGCAAGTTATTTGATTATGTTTGACTTTCTCCCACAGTCAGGGTCTCGCTAAATTGAACATTTTTTAGTAAACAAACTAAAAAGCTGGTTAATATGATTCAAAATTCTGCCCATTTTTCGTGAGTCTTGCCAGTTAGTTTATAATGTATTTAGGAATGCTGGGTCACACTTCGTGACCTCATATTTGCATTGTTAGGCGCGGAATGACCGTATAAGATAAGAAATTTAAATACACAAATACACGTTGACACTAGATTCCATTTTTCTAGATAAAGCCGCGAATAACGAAAAATAAGTTACATATCTGCAAGCATCTGTTGATCTCTCATCATATGACTGGCCAGCGTCGCGGGCTCCCTGGACACATCACCCTGACCTGCAGCAACACACAGTAACACGTCAATAAAAAAGGAATATTTTACTTGCCTTTTTAAACAGTTTTAACAGAATTCCAGTCATTAACTGGTCTTCAATGAACTTAATCAGACTTTCGTAAGACAAAACTAGCCATTAAGAGCTGTTTAAAAACAAATAAAAACAAACTTTCGACAGTTACGGAGAACTGCGCTACTTGAATCCAAAGAAGAATGGTTGCACACTATTCATGACCGGTACCCGCTTGGCTTGTTCGGAGACTGAACTCCCCTGATCTGGAGAGCGTTTTCTACAAAATGAGCTTGCCAAACCTGCCCAACAAACACTTCAACATGCACACGATCCTCAAGTTATTGACATAAACATTGACTGTATAGAAAGTGAACAAACCTTTTAGTAAAAACTAAAAAGAGTGGACCCAATCCCCTACAGCGGCCAATTTCGACAAAAGTGAACTTAACTTAGACATAGTGAAGGACCGTCTCAATATACAGGCCAGAATGTCCTAATAAATAATGGAGAGTAAGTTGGTTCCTTTTTCCTAGTTCCTTATTCCTTATTCGAATAAGGTATAAGGAACAGTTCCTTATTCCTTATTCACGATTCCTTATTCGAATAAGGAATAAGTAACAGTTCCTTATTCCTTATTCACGCTTAACATATTTGACTAAGCTTTTTAAGAAAAATAATGCAAACAATTCTTAATTAAATCAAAACTAAATAACAATAATACATTTAATTTGTGTATAACGATACATATTCATGTTTCTTCTTAGCGTTTTAATAGGATTTCTTGTATAACCCGAGCCGGCAATATCTACTTCGAATTCTAACTTCAAATCAACCAAACCTTAAGCCTGTAAACTTATTTAACATTTATGTGATATAAAAATGCAATCTAGTACATTTCCTAATATTTGTTTTCATTTAAACTCAATTTCCTTTGTCGCGGCCGAATAAGGAAAAGGGAACCAGTTCCTCATTCCTTATTCAAGCCGAACAAGGAGCCTGCATTTTCTTACTTAAACATCAATGAAATTGATCAAGATTGTTCAACATATAAATGAACATCATTATATACATGTATATACATAGGTTGGATATTTAAAATACCTATTGCAATACATTTCTACTTAGTTTTAAGTAATGATAGATTTGAACATCTAGTTGATTTATTTCGAGAATACTGTGTTTTGGTAAAAAAATCAACCTGATGTTCATTAAAAAAAAATCAAAAAAATCTCTGTTATCAAATAAACTGCATTTACTTTATGAATGTCTCATCGATGAGCTCAATTATCAAATCCGTTTTGAAAACAAAGGTATTTAAAAGTAATTAGGGTCTAAAGTACCCCACACACGTGGTTTTTGCCGCCTATTTTTTTAATGAGCTAAATATCATTGTGTTTTAGTGTTTACCATAAATATACATATTGCACTTTACTGACAAATATTCCTGATTCATTAACACCAATTTTGAGATTTTCAGAATATACTTTTTAATTAATTTCTTACGATGATTACTAATAAAAAATAGTTTGAGTCATCGTAATGAGTGTTATTTTGTTCTATAATGTGCAGTGTTCTTTTTTTAGAATCTGTGACAAAAAATTGCGAAAATTGTCATTTTGATAGCCTGACCAAGTCTTTTTAACTTTTACTAAAATGTTACCTCAGTCAAAATTTGAAAAGTCATTTAAAACCAAATTATCATTTGCATTCCTCCAAAAAAAAATGAACTTTTATACTTTTATATAATTTTACAATGTTTTGCGATGTTTTACCTTATCTGAACAACTAGTAGTTGATCAACTCCCAGTTGCAAACACTTTCACCGGCCGACTGATAAAGGTGACATTCTATTACTTTGAAATTTACCAACGGTGCAGTGTAACTGTGTAATGTACATATGGCCGTAATACATTTTGACAAACATTATCTGAAAATGTCCAAACACAGGAACTGGTCACTGCAAAATAATTTTGTTCTGAAAACTTTAAGAGGCCTTTCATCTTTGGAAAAAATATCATCAAACAGTTAGTCCGGCGATCTTGCATTTCACTGCCATCCCTTTGACATTAACTGTTCCGATCTGGTAATGTCTCATGTATGGTATATCATACAAGAAAAACTGCAACTTCACCACAAGCAGCTCTTTTGTGAACAGAACGGAACCAGTATCTTACTAGGCCAATATATCATAAAACGTTCTGAGCCAGATTCATTTTGACTGTGTAAAAATGAGACTTCTTGAGTGTTCACTATGCGTAACTATAGCCATGATATAATGAAAACTGGCTCCACCCTGCCAGCCATATTTTCCAAAGGACCAGATCCATTTTTTCAAACTCGGCCCAGATATCATTTTGATTGGGCAAAAACATGATTTCACATAGTTTCAATAGCCATAAAAGGAAAACTGCCCAGTCCTTGGCACTTATGTTTTTCAAACTCATATCGCCGTGGCGTAGTGGATATGGTGTCCGCCTAGCGATCGGGAGGTCATGGGTTCGCTCCCCACTGGGAGCGTTCCTTTCATCTCCCCCAAAGACACCAAGTACTGGTTCTAGTCCCAGGAAACGGACTCGAGAGCATTTATATAAGCCTTCGGCTTTCGATGCAATCGAGCTAAAATAAATAGGTTTAAACTAAACTCATCTAGGTTTTTTTTGACCATTTTGGGAAAACGTACCTGGTTTAATTGGGAACTTCATGTCGTAAAATTGTCGACATTGGGCAAAATCTGTACCGCTAAATCATATGTATAAAGATGAAATTTACAGATGAAATCCAATAAATGCCCATTAAACAGCAAACAATAATTGTATTACAATTTAAATTGTGATCAATAAATATCACAGGTATGCATCACTCAGTTTTTAGTTCTGTTCCATCTTATTTTCAGTATGTTTGTGTAATGTGTATTATATTGTACTTCTAAAAAGGCATTAAAGCAAGTAGCACATCTTGGGGAGGCTATGCCAATATCAAATTGTCCAATGTACATGATTTAGCATTAATGAAATAATGTGTAGTGGAGTAATACTTCAAACATTATAGGTAACGCAAATATGTGTTAATTAGCACAGAAATGTTTAACCTACTAATAATGAAATCGTCTGTTAATCTGACACACAATACATGCTAAATATCTGAATGTTTGCTCACATCTCTTCTAAAGTTATGAGGCGGTTTATTTCATTATTTTAATTTCATACGTGCCATTATTGTTTACGTCAAAATCGGGACATGTCATGAAAAACAGTTCAATCGAATATCATATTCAGCGTCTTAGCCACGACGCAGATGCCTCGACCTTAATTTGCAGACCGAAATATTTAATCAATTTCTTTGACGGTTATACGTCAAAATAATGCCTTACTCGAATTTACACCATGATATTTGGCGAACACGACAATTCTTCAGAATTTTATAAAACAGCCAATACCTGGGAAAGAAATAAGATAAAGTTTTAAAAACCTCTATTTAAATTCGATTTCATTATTCACGCAAATGTTTAAACTAAAGATGAAAAGCACAAACTTATAATATGTTTAATCCCTTAGCCAAAATAAAGGGGGATCTATTACAATAATGCATTACGTTCAGTGCCGGATTAGCACCGTGGAGGTCCATAGACAGTGAAACATTTTGGGCCAACGTCCCTAGTCGGCCTAGTTCCTACTAGAACGCCAGTGCCCACTGCCCAGTCGATAGCACTCGTTTAAATCAGCCTTCCAGTGCCAAGGCTGGCACAACATAAATTGAGACAATGTCCTGTTATATGTATACAATTTCCTTATAATACCGATTTAATCGGAACATAACATTGATATAAAATAATTTTGCTTTGTAAAGCCATACGATAATTCTAAGAAAGTAAGTAAAAAAATGATTTCGTCACGGTCTCCATGATGGGGTCGCGGGTCCCATAGGCAGTTGCCTTTTCTGCCTAATGGGTAATCCGAGACTGATTACGTTCAACCATCTTCCAGTCTGTTCGTAACACATTCGTGTCTGCCGTATATTTCGTATACACATTGACAAATTTTCATGAAATTGCCTGGAATAACGATAGCATATAGACACTGTCCATTATGTTGAGTCCAAGTCAAGGTCTTACTTCAAGGTCAAGGGTTTGAGCCCGTATGGTAATGTCCTCTCTGTATCTCCTATATCCTTTGATGGATTTTAATGAAACCTTTCTTTAATTCGAATTAAGATGATGTTCAGAAAGCATAAGTCAGTCATGCCGATTCAAGATCAAGGTCGTATTTCAATGTCAAAATTTTGAGCATCTATTGTCGTGTTCGCGCAATACTCCATATGGATGTTCAAGAAAATGTGCTTAAATGTCCAGTTCATTGAGACAATATACATGAGGCGTAATTGTCAATCTTCGTATGCATGGGTATAATAAATGTAACATGTTGAGAACAGCTTTTTGTTTGCAAGACAAGCAAATCAAATGTGATACTTCAAATACAATACTAAATCGTTTTATATATTGTACAGTTTTAGAGTGTCGAACACGGGACCATGTGATCCCTAGGCGAACATAATATTCACTTTGCCACCACAACCAAATATAGACTAATTACGTATGAATGCTCACGCACAGCACATACAGGCAAAATCTGTTTGCAAATTTAAAATGCCTATCTATGAAGACTTTGCCTTTAGGAAAAAACGTGTAACATTATGTTTAAAGTCAATTTCTTACACATTTTCACTTAAACAATTCCACTGATAGTGCATATTTATTTTCAGATTAAACTAGAGCTGTCATCCAAACTTCTAGTAGTAATTGAAAGGTATGTATGTTGATTTCTTTTAATATGTTAAACACATCTCATAATGTTTTCTGAACTTGATTAAAAATCCTGAGTTGAAATAGGAAATTCTGCGCGTAAAATATTCAAAATTGAGAAACGATTTATATTGAATTATGTTAGTACATGTATAAGGAAAAGCTTAATATTTTGGAACCAACAAATAACAATTGAACACTTGAATTGATCTTAAATTCAAATTACAAAACAAACTAACCGATATAAACTGCCAAACGTTCAAAAGGATTAAACGAGGAAAATATATTTAAAGACTTGAAGATATAAATGTTTGACTATTTGATGTTTTCTAGAGGTGAACGCTCAGGTAACGGTTATTAACAATAGGCCACCACAAACTAATATTGTAATGACTTAAGTAGTACAACAGGCATAATCATGAGCCACTTCCTGAGGTGTCGACTAGTGATTCTCTCCAGGGCTTCCACTGTTGTGCTGGGTACCTCGTAATGCATCCACGGCCAGATTAGTCTTGGGAGCAGTGCGTGCTGGTAAAGCCAAGCTTTGAACTTGCCATGTAGTCCGCAGCGGTCTATCTTCTTGAGACCCTCCTCTACCTGTTGCTGTAACTTCTTGACATTGTCGCGATCTTGTAAGCTTGCATCAAACCACTTGCCCAGGCATTTTATTGGACTCGTCACTATGGAAGGAATCTCTTCGTTTTGTACGTAGTGTTTGAACCTCTCTGTTGTCTGCCCTTTCTTTAAAACGAGATATCTGGATTTTGCTGCTTTGAACTTCATTCTTGCCCATGAAGGGACATCCGTCAGGGCTGTCAACATCCATCTAGCTTGGACGTGTGTCGTTGTCGTCAATGTGAAGTCATCCATGAAGCCTCTGCTAGATGGGAGATAGATTCCTGACTCTGTCTTTGGTCCACGTGTCTCACGTTGGGCAGCATTTATCAGCAGGTTCATCCCCATGATGAAGAGCACCACGGAAACTGTGCAGCCGGTAATGATTCCTTTCTCCAACTTCTGCCATCTGGTTAGCTGGTCACCAACAGTAAACCGGAGCCTGATTCCATCCAGGTAACTGGTGATGATTTTCTGAATGTGGCCGTCCACATGGTAGTGTCGGAGGGCTGTATAGATGAGCTGGTGTGGAATGGACCCGTATGCGTTGGCCAAGTCGAGCCAAACTACAGTGAGATCCTTCCTCCCTTTCTTCGCCTCACTTATTAGCTGTGTGATAGCACTGGTGTGCTCTATGCAGCCGGAGAAACCGGGAACTCCTCCCTTCTGGACCGAGGTGTTGATGTATGCGTTGCCTGTCAGGAAAGATGTGAGTCTTCTTGCAAGGATGGCAAAGAATATTTTTCCCTCGACGTTGAGCAACGAGATCGTTCGGAACTGGTTGACCGTCTTGGAATTGCGTTCCTTCGGTGTAAATATCCCCTCGGCCTCCTTCCAAGCCTCTGGTACATCCCCCTTCCTCCAGACTACTTTGAGGAGCCTCCATAAACGCTTGAGAAGTAGTGGGCACATCTTGTACACTTTGTACGGGATGGCATTGGGTCCTGGCGCCGAAGCAGCTCTGGCCTTTTTCACAGCTTCTTTCACCTCGCCAAGCGTAGGTTCCGTCGCATTCAGCTGTTTTTCGGGTTCCTCCGCTGGATCTATTCTGTCACAGTCCCCTAGCACGTCCTCTCGATTGGGGTCAGAATGGGTCACATGAAGGAAGTTCTCTATTTCCTCTAGTGGAGTTTCCAACTTTCCTGACCTTTCTTTGTCGAGAAGGGATCTTGCGAACTTGTATGGGTTGGCTGTGAAAGCTGCCCTCTTCTTTGCCCGTTCCCGTGTCTTTCTTCTGCTGTTTTCGGCTTTCCGTAATGATGTCAGCTGTGTCCGAACTGTATCTCTAAGCTGTGCAAGTCCAATCCTCTCTGTGGGTGAACTAGCACAGTACCTTCGTCTCAGCTGCTTGAGTTCACGTCTCAAGTTCTGGATACGAACTTGCCGCCTGTTTGGTCTTGGAGGTTCCTTTCGCACTCTCTCCTCTTCTAGTCCAAACCTCTCCTTGCCTACTGAATATATCAAGGTTGTGAGGGTGTTCAGCTTCCGGTCTACTGGTCCTTGCATGGAT
>VMBQ01000546.1:125838-144728 GCA_007657795.1 Dreissena rostriformis | reverse complement strand
GTATTCTTTGTAAAACTGTATCTTTTATAATTGCATGTTCAAACATATTATGTCAAGTGTTACATCTACACTTATGTTCAACAAAAGCATGTCTCATTAATCGCCTAAAAGGACACACACATTTTTTTTTGCGAATTTAACGTGAAAATCATTTTAAAATCCTGCCCAATAGAGGAGTCAGCTTAAGTTGAGATGAAAATTACGGGAAGCGTAAAGGATACCTTAGGCGCTAAATAAACTTTGAGTTAGTTTGCCCTTGACTGTGGAATTACTGATCTACAAAATATAACTTTCGGATAAGACACATTTGAACCATATTATCAAAGCATACGGTACTTAAAAGAAGGTCATATCAAAGATTGACGCAATTTGTA
Source organism: Dreissena rostriformis (assembly GCA_007657795.1). Lineage (NCBI taxonomy): Eukaryota > Metazoa > Mollusca > Bivalvia > Myida > Dreissenidae > Dreissena > Dreissena rostriformis. Next base: position 144,354 of record VMBQ01000546.1, on the reverse strand, counting down.
TACACCAGTATCGTCCACTTGTGGTCATTTACAACTGTCATGCGCACATACGATAGTTTAAAACAATTAACGTGCGCTACTAGAAATAAGTTTAATGTATACAAAATAACAAATGCAGTAGGTGGTATGGTGTGTTAACTTTGTTGTGGTATTTCCTTTCAATTAATTGCATTTTTGATATTTTCCGTAACACAATTCTTTAATGTATCGAATAGAGATTGAATTTAGTATTGTTTCCAAATCTTTGTCAACAGTTTGATGTACGATGCAATCGGAGAAGTATCATTTTATTTTAATATCGAAGACAGAAATGATTGCCTAAAGTCCAACAAATTGTTTCATTTAATTGGAAATATAATGTGTACCAGTAATATGCATCTTATACTTAATGCTAAATGTTTTGCCATTTACAAAATGTCTTTCCACAAGAAACATGTTGAACGTTTCTCTTACTAGAAGACACTCATTAATAGATTGTTTCCAAAGCAGAATAATGTGCGAAAATGAGATAGAATATAATGGTCTATGCATGAACCTTTCTTAAAAGCATATTTGGTTAGAATTACTTATTTGTTAATGGCACGTTAGGCAAAATTGTTTCCAACAAATTAATGGGTCGAATCGCATATACTAGAAGAAATACTTTTATTGTTTGATGTTTTGTAAAAGTAACAAAGTATTAGGAATGTTAAATGTTAAGTGTCTGGCTATCTGAAAAAAGCGAAATAATTTGAATAATAATACCTCTTCATATTGAAACTATATACACATTTTTACAGCTGAATAAGATACGATTATGAAATTGAATTCCTTTTAGTTCCTTCTAAAAAGACCACAAGATATTAATGAGTGTCTTCTAGTAAGAGAAAAGTTCAACATGTCTTTAGTGGAAAGACATTTTGTAAATGGCAAAACAACTACGCAGATAAGTAATATATTTATATAACTAATTTAACTGATTTAACAATCTTTTTATGGTTATGCATTGACTTAACGCTTAATAGTTTTGTAAGAGCTTCCATTTGGATGTTTTAGCAATAGGCAACATTATACTGTTAAGCTTTTTGCACGATGATAGTTCAAACAAAACATTTAAAATTAATCCTATTAATTTAAAAGATTTCTTCAATTGAACATAATTCTATACATCGCTTATTCGACCATACTAGAATCTGAGATAAAATTACAAGCATTTCTGTAATGGAATAAACCAGCTTTCAATTGCAACCATAATTGCTATTAATGCCGCAGTCAGGTAAAGGATTCGTCTCAACGCTTACAGTTAATTATATTATTTTTATTATTATTATTCATATTATTATTACTATTTTTTTTGTATCTTTTTTTTTTCATTTTTTTTTTTTTCGAGTGTATAATTTAATTTTATCCGTAAGATAATACAGACATACATACAATCGTATGGTGTACATAGAAAATTAAGGACATGCATTTGATGGATACATCAACTAAGATATTCCGTAACATATTACATGCATACATGCAAGCATGTTATTTACAGAGTATTTTAAGAACATGTATTTGAGTAGAACATTCATAAGGTTATAAACATTCATTCATATATAATTCATAGTGTTTACTATTTCAAGAGTTATCACAGCAAACTAATTTGCACATTCATATTATAAAGCTATAGTTATATATACACTATAACAACAAAACTAGTTTGCACATGCATATAATATTTAAAGCTTTAGCTATAAGTATGTATATCTTTTATCTGTAATATATACACGCGTTTGAAAGGTTACATAAGTGCTGAATTGCATTATGTAAAATACATTCATAATGCAGACTTTACAAACATAAATGTTGCTAAACATTGTCTATATTATCTATATTACGTGTTAAGATTAGTTATGTCATTATGGGGGATGTCTACAAATATTTATATAAGGGACCAGTCTCGTAATTTATCATCTGTGTTAATTGTGGTTTTATATTTCAAAAATGCGTTTCATGCTATTTACAAGTCCAACAGGTGAAGGGATTCTGTTTTTCGTCTGACAATGAAAAATATACCGTTTAATTTCTAGACACAAAATGTTTAAAACATTCATTTTTGGTGTCGTGATTCCAAGTATTAGATCCTGACATTTAATCTGGATAGTAATGCTTGGTCTTCTTCTATGAATAGTCTCAACAACAAATTTGACAATTTCTTAGGAATATGGACAGTACCATAACAAGTGCATAATATTTTCTACTTCATTATTACAGAATGTACATAGATTATTGGTAACAATTTTCATTTTTAACATAGGAGATTTTGTTCCTAAGATTCTGTGGACTATTCTGCACTGGAACCATCTAATATATGTATCTTTAGTTAGGTTGAGCACAAGTTCTTGTACGTTTTTCCAGTCAATATTAAGAAATTCTGAATTCCATTTTGTTTGACAAGCTGGAATGTCACTGTTTTTTATTAATATTTTATAAATATGTTTGTCTTCTTTTTGGCTGGTTACTATTTTCTTTATGTATGTTGGTAATATAGGCCCTTGCGTTTTATTATCAAAAGGTGGCATGTCTTCAAAATGCTCAATATATTTACTTATTTTGTTGATAAGTCCTTAGTACAATAGGAAATTTATGTTCGTCCGGCATGTTCGTCCACAGATTCTTTTGAAATAAAGCTATTTCTCTCTATCATAATATCTCTCCCAAAACGTATACCTCTTTCATATAGACTTTTAATATAAATATGGCTATTGTTAATTTTAACATTATGATTATAAAATAGAGGCATATCCAGAATATCATTATAATTTATTATAGGTAGCTTTTCAAAATAAAATACATAGTTTTTAAGAACATCGAGCCAAAATGTATACTTCAATTGTAAACATATTTTCTCTGCATACATTTTGCCAGTATTAAGCATAGTTTTAAAATCTCTTATCGATTTAACTAATGTATAACAATTTCCATCGCATGACAGTAATCTTTTAAGTCATGTTATTTTCATGTATTTTTCAAAAAAACATATATCTAACATATTAAGTCCACCTTCGTTATATTCCTTAACAATTACAGAAGCTTTTATTTTGCTTGGTCCTGCCCAAATGAAGTCGTAAAATTGTTGATTTATTGTTTTCATAGTGTCAATTATTGGTGTTGGTAGTGATACAAATAAGTGAGTTAGTAAAGGTGGAAGCAATGATTTGACAATAGTTATCTTTCCTAGCGGTGTAATATTTCTACGATTCCAATGACTTATTGATCTTTTAATACTTTCAATTTTGTTCTCAAAATTTATCATTACCGTGTTTTCTAAGTTAACATCAAACACAATACCAAGAACCTTAAAAGTAGAAGCTCCCCATGTCAGTTTGTATTTTGTTTTTATTGATCGAGTACTATACTTCATAGAGCCTATCCAAATTAAATTAGTTTTGTCATAGTTTATATTTAGTCCAGAATATAATGAAAATTCATGAAGGATATCTAAAGCACAATGAAGGGATGAATCTGACCCGTCGAGAAATAGAGATGTGTCATCTGCAAATTGTGATATTTTGTATTCTTTATCTTTTATTGTGATACCTTTAATTTGTTTGCTTTCCCTTATTTTAATAGCAAGAATTTCTGCACATATAATGAAAATGTAAGAACTGATTGGGTCTCCTTGACGACAGCCCCTCTCTATACAGAAGGTGTTCGACAAGAATCCATTTATTTGTATGGAGGCCATAGTATTATGCAAGAACATAGATATCCATTTTTGAAACATTGTTCCGAAATTAAAAAAGCTTAGGGTTGTTTCTATAAAATTGAAAGACAAGGTGTCAAATGCTTTTTCAAAATCGATTGTCATAAGTGATCCCAGCATATTTCAATATAGCATAAAGTAATCTAGTGTTTTCACCAATAAATTGACCTTTAATGAAACCCGTTTGATCTTTGGAGATTAAAATATCAAGAACCGTTTTTAATTTATTTGCAATGGAGCCTGATGCTATTTTGTAAACAACACTTAATAAGGTTAATGGTCGAAGATTTTTTAGATAGCATCTCGGCTTGTTTTCTTTTGGAATGCAAGTTATAATGCCATGCATTTGTGTTATGGACACAGAGTTTGTATTAAAAGCATAATTTATACTTCTTACTATAAAGTGACCTAACTTATTCCAAAACACCTTAAAGAATTCAGCAGTGAATCCATCCGAACCTGAACTTTTGTCATTTTTCATATTTTTAATATTAAGCAGTCCTTCTAATGAATCAGATTGAATTTTATTCAATTTTGGTATATTTACATGAGATAAATCAGCCTTTATATCGTATTCAATTTCGTTGTCATTTTTCTGTATAGTGATTTATAGAACGAAACAGCTTCATTTAAAATATCATTTTGTTCATTCAACTTAGCACCATTTTCTGATTCAATAAAAGGTATCGACTTGCTTGTATAATGGTTTGATTCAAGTGAGCAAAAGTATTTAGAGGGTTTTTCACCATCTTCGATCCATTTAGCTCTAGAACGAATAAGTAACCCTTTAAAATTATTTTCCCGAACATTTTCTAATTCATTTTGTAAGGCAAGAAGTTGGTCTGCATTAGTTTCATTTAATGATTTTTGAAGTATATCAATATCCTTGATTAAATTAGATTCGTGGTTTTTGTTTAGTTTAGTTTTATATGATAAAAAAGAGATAGTTTTTCCTCTAATTTCCATAAGTAATGTTTCCAGGAATAACTGGTCATTGATAACAAGCTGTATGCTACTGTTGTCAATGTTTTCAAAATTGTCTATGTTGTATATTGGAATACAATATTGTTGCTTAACATTTTCTATCAAAGCATTTATGCAGTTTAAGTAATCAATATCCTTTAACAGTGAATTGTTGAATTTCCATAGCCCTTTTCCATGTGCTATATCTTCAAAGCTTTTTTCTAGGTCAATAATACAGTGATCTGATCTATAACTTGAATCAATTGTAGATTTTCTAATTTTTGATGAAAAACTATTAGAAGTAAGAAAAAAATCAAGTCTAGCCTGCTGTAGTGGTGTTAATCTTCTCCATGTATATTGTTGGGAAGTGCCATTTAGATATCTAAAAGTATCAGTTGTATTGTTATCTCTAATAGATTGTAGTGTTTCTTTGCATTTTTATTATTATAAATGAATGTGTAATTTTTATAGTCTAAGTTAGCGTCTATTACACAATTAAAGTCTCCGCATATAACAAAATCATCAGTTTGAAAATATATTATCTTTTTGAAAAGATCAGTTAAAAAGATGGGCATATCTTTATTAGGCCCGTATATTGAACATAAGGTAAACTGGTTTGTCATATATGTCAAATCCAATAAAAGGTAATTACCTAGAGAGTCATTTACAAATTTATTCACTGTGATTGGTAAGTTTTTTCTAATAAAATGCAAATACCCCTTGAAGTTGATTGCCCGAAGCTAAAGTAACATTCCCCGTCCCATTCTGAGTATATTTTATTTTTCATATCAGGAGTTAAAAGACAATCTTGGAGAAAATAAATATGTGCTTTTTTTTTGCTTTTAAAAATCAAAGACATCTCTACGTTTTTTACTGTTATTGAGACTCCTACAGCTGTAAGAGATGAATTTAAGATTATCCATTTATATACAGGTATGATGAAAAAAGTGCTTTAACATATATATTACTAAACAGGTATCTAGGTAGACAGTATACAATATTCCTATCTTTTAACTTCTGCATGTTATGATGCAAGCAATTCAACAAATTAAACATAAATATACAACGAAACAGAAAAAAAATGTACAAACGAGAATTCAACATATGAGGATTGTTGTGGCTACAATCAAGACATATAGGCTAATTTACATCTTAATACATGATTTTACAACATATATTTTAAATTTGATCATGTTTATTATACATGATTTTACAACATATATTTTACATTTTATTATATTTGGGTTGTATCAAATACTCAAATCTGAAAGTTATATACCATTAAATGCCAATGCTGGGTAAGGAGAGCTTAGATTTATCAATACATATTTATTTTCTAAAATCTAAAATCTGCACTTACGCTTTTTACAACACACATGTGTTAAACATATACAATAAAAAGGAACAACATATCTACATACATAATACAAATTGTCATCACAGTGTATGTGTTGCAGCAATCAATAATATTTGTATCTAACCTTAACAAAAAGTATATAACAGGTTAATTGTTAAGCATACATAGAAACAATATACAAGTAGTACGGGTATATAAATTCCTAACAAATAAATGTAGTGGGTGTGGGAGTGGGGGCACATCATTTAACCAAATCCGTGAGGTTTAGTTGTATTTATTGACGCTGACCAATATAGCCATGACGGAAAAGACCTAAACAAAACAATGACAATATTTCACAAACAGAACAAAACAAGCGATACTTCGTACGAAATATGAATGAAATGAATATCACAATAATTACACTTATTAATACACATTTCATAATACAATAATGTTAAATAAAGGAAAACAATTTAACTAACCAGGAATGAATTGATAGCCACGTGGACTTGCGTCCACGAGACGGTCTTGGCAAATGCAAGCATGGTCAGTAATTGTATAATGAAATGAACTGTAACATTTGAATGACCAATGAAAATCTTGCATCGGAATAATAAGTGATTATGATTGGACATAACAACTATTGTATCAGCCTTAATAGGTGAATGAGTTCTTGCGAGAGGACAGAATTCCCACAAATAGCAAATGAATGTTAGATGAAAAAGGGAGACAATAAATTGACCTATACTACATAAATACTAAGGATGATAAATTTTCAACAAGGGCTGTTTGTAAAACACGCATGCCCCCAAATGCGCTGGGTCACTGTGACATTGACCTTTGACCTAGTGACCTGAAAATCAATAGGGGTCATCCGCCAGTCATGATCAATGTACCTATGAACTTTCGTGATCTCAGGCCTAAGCGTTCTTGAGTTATCATACGGAAACCATGTGGTGGACGGACCGACCGCCGGACCGACACACCGACGGACGGACCGAACGACGGACCGACATGTGCAAAACAATATACCCCTCTTCTTCGAATGGGGGCATAATAATATAAGAACAACAGCAAGGTAATGTACATAAAAATCATAGTGTGCAACAACATGAAATGAGCAATAACACTACAATCCTTATAATTGACCTATACAGGTATGTATTGGAAAAACAGTTGTTCATCCAAGTGAACTGAGGTGTAAAATATGTATACAAAGACTTCACATTTATTTATCTTTTACAATTAATTTTTAGATATATTTTATATTTTTAACAGTAACTATCTTATGTTTATCACATCTGGGAATTGATTATTAAAATGATAGTATTTTATTATATAAACACATTTCTGTTAAGTATGCAAAGATATTGTCTAGAAACAAATTTCACAGGTAAATAATATGAGGAGACTTATGAAATTTATATTAAACAAGAGTATATAATATACATTAGTGATTCATATGTAAATATGGACATACCATGTTTCAACATTGCCGTGTTCATTTATCATAGTTATGTTCATATTTTCTTTAATTTCCGCTCGCACCCGTTCTTCTGTATCGTCTGAATTCTTCTATAACATTGTTAACATTGTCATAAATGTCAAATTTGATGCGTTCATCCGCAACGGTTTGTCCATAAACAGAACCATTACAATACCAGGCACTACTAACGTCAGGGTGTAGGTGAAGCCTGTTGATAAGCCCCTGGTTGGGCTAAGTGACGTCATCAACCAATTGATAGCCACCGTTCTTCATAGGGGCTCTTTTCCGCATAATGGTTGATTTTGCAGAATTATTCCGTAACCTAATGAGGACTGGCCTGGTCTGTCCTTTTTTGTTGGGATACGGTGGATGGCCACTATATCGGGAAGCAGTAAGTCAACCCCTGCGTGATTCTTTAGGATTGATGTTACAGCTTTGGTGATTGAGTCCTCGGTTTCATCGCTATTTTCTTCTATATTTAATATCTTGACGTTGTTTTTCCTGGAGTATTGTTCGTTATAATTGGCTTTCATGTGGGCTAGTTTGCTAAGTTCATAGGATTTTTCTATTTGTTCATGCATTGATTTGTCGTTGGTACTTATGTTTTCTTCAATTTTGTGTATCTTGTCTTTCAGATTTGTATTGTCATAATCTAATGAATCTATTTTACTTTGCATTTCAACAAGTTTCTCGCTGACTATTTTTTCAATCTTAATATTCATGTTTTGCTCAATTTTGTTCATAAGTGTAGTAACAGTGTTTATTATCAGTTGTTCAACTTCTTCCTTCCTCAACATATCCTTGAGATCATCCCTCACACTTGTTATGGTGTCAGTCATGGTTTGTAGCTGTGTTTGGATGATTTGAAATTCTTCCATGCTGGAATTACTCGCTTCACTATCTGGGCGAGATTGTTTTACTGCCTGTTTTGTTTGGGGTTTAGCCCCTGAGAAGTTCAGTTTAGGCTGGCCTTTTGATGTTGTTTCGCTCATTGTGTTAATTGACAAGTACAGTTATTGTCTCCCTATTTTGTTTTGATAGTCCAGCAATTTATCTACAGTAAAGTTATTTATCCCCTGTTTGTTTTGATAGTCCAGCAATTAGGCTGCCACAGCTTATAATCCAGGTGAACACAGGTATACACAGGGTTTTTCTCAGGATGTTATCCGGTCAATTTCAATTCAACAATCACAGCCTTTTGAATTTTTACACTTTTACACTTTCAAATAATTCCTTTTATTTATTATATTTTCAATTTTTTAATTTTGACACTAGATGCACAGTACATTCATGCACATGTTGTACTAAATTTTAATATTACTTACTCACTATAAACATGTTTTTTGATGTAACATTTGAGAGCAAATTTATCAGCACATCACTCCTGTGGAGACCTTGACATTATTTTTTCATTTTAGATTTTTGAATATCATTTTTATCATTATTTTATTATTTATTATTATTATTATTATTATTATTATTATTATTATTATTATTATTATTATTATTATTATTATTTGTATTATTATTATTTTTATTATTATTATAATTATTATTATTATTATTAATTACCTGAGTCGGCAATGTCTGGGGTCAATTTACCAGTGCGTGTCTTTGTCTTGCATTTGAAAGGCCGCTGTATTTTTCAAATACGGTTAACAAAAATCTACTACATGAAGAGTGCGTGTGGTGGGGGAGGAATGTGTAATTCTATTAATCAAAGTTCTTTTGATTTATATCTTAAGTACTTTTACCTTGTTCTCAAGATTGGCATTAATATCTGGCCAGTTAAGTGCATGGAAACAACATTTTATCTCATACTAAAGAACTTACACATTTGATAAAAAAAAGTTCGCCTTACATTGTATTTCATAAAACTGTTATTATAGTTTATAATTATTTATTTCAGTGCAGCGAAGAGGATAGCTATCAGAGGCGCTCATAGTATTGCAGGTCTACAGAAAACTCGAATTTCCATATTTGTTAATTGGTGGAGTTTGTCCAACTATCACAGAACGGATTATACAATCATATTCTTGTAGCTTTGAGTATTCGTCGGCTCTGGTAGGAATACAACAATATTGTAAAAGTCAAAATTGCATACATTGCTTGTGTATGTACGTATTAAGCTGCATAAAATAACGTGTCCACTAACATAACACGAATTCCGATTAAAATTGAGAAAAAAACTTAAATTTGCACACCAGATGAGGTGCATGTTGCGTCATTCAGAGTAAAAGTAATTCGGGCATGTTTTACAATCTCGTGCTTTGTGTCCGATTAACTATATTTTAAAATTCTTTGAAGTTAATAGTTACCTGTTGACCATATTAAAAGGAAAACTATTCAAACGATAAAAAAGCATCAAAACCCAAATATAAATGCATTTTTCAATGTTTAAAGGGCATTGTAAACTGTATCACAGAAAGATTGTTCCAAATTTTAATTTGTAAACATGTAAATATTCCATGTAGCATAATTGCGCGTATGATCGAGTTTTAGAACATCAGTATAGAACAGAACAGAACATTACTTTATTCGTTTACACAGGTTACAAAACAATTACATTTTGTTATAACATGTGAGCTTATGTATAAGAGGATATAACACAAATATCGAACAAACATTAGTATACTGTTATATAATAAGGATTGGCGTATTTTATTAGTACAAAACTACTTTTAAACAAACTTTGTATTTGGACCATTCGTCAGAGATTTTGAGATTTTTTTTAAGACTGTCATTAAATTAATAGACTAAAATATTGGAACAAAAGAGCTCATGCATAAAAACATTGAATAAATAAGAAAAACTAACACAAAGGACAAAAGATAGCACTAATCGGGATTCAAAGTGGCGATCTGTAGATGAATACTTCGTAAAAAAAAAAGTTTATTCATAAAAAGCTGTGTTCCTTATAGCAACAGCCAGAATTTCAACGCTAGATATGGTCTGGTAACATTGATTTAACGATATAAAACATGCTCGTTTTTATTTTTGTGTGGGACCATATATTCCATTTTACTTTTCCGCGACGATATCCGAACATTTCCGAGCGAATGCGAGATTGGCTTCGGGCAGCGTCGGAAACATGGCGTAGTATTTATAACTTGTTAACATGTCAAAGGTCATTCTTTCGATTTCAATTATTAGATTATCTTTCATAAGTGTATTAGTTCAAACAGCGTTTACTGTATTGCTTTGTATATTTAATTGATATAGTGTGTATGCAATCGCGTGTACCTGACTCGAAAGAACTGCGCAATATAATTCTTATAGTGACGTGATAATAAATAAAATAGCTTGCATAAATTATACAAATTAAAGCAACCCGAATGAATCCGATCCTGACTCGAGCGTCCGTAAAACACAACAAGATGACATCGTGAAACGATTTTAGATGCTAAAAAGTTGCAGAATGTTTGTATTTTAACGTTTTTACACCAATGTAACTTGTTTGAGGGTCTTCATATTGTAATTAACCTTTGTATGGCACTTTTTGCTGTTGGAAGTGTTTATATAGCATAATAGTATTTGACAGTGTTTACGGATTTTAAACGAAAACCACAGAAGCATTTCAAACTGATTCTTTCGCGTTTGTAGCAAGCTTTTTAACTTTATCTTTTCGTTAATCTGTGAACAAGCCCATAAATCATGGATTAGTAAGTATTACATTAATACAAATAAAAACGTATTTTATTCAAGAATATGATGGAGCATGTAAACATTTGTTTAACCAAAAGGCTCAACGTGTGTTTGAAATGTTACATCATTCTGAAAGTAAAATCCATATGGCTAATTCATTCGTATCAAGTTACGGAAAATCTATAAACTTTAAAAGCATGTGTTAAGTTTTTTCTCTGACTTGTTCACATTTGAGAAAACGTTTTAGAACGCCATTATACAATTGTGGGTGGGACATCCAAAGTAATAATCATATAACAACTTATTGTTTAAGAAGCTAAACTTCTATATTTTGTAGGGAATGTTTTTATTTATGTAAGATAAGTGCCATAAAATATTTTTCATTAAAATCCTGAACACAGGCACAAGTCATGGCATATCGAACCTATTGCAAATTGCATATTTAATAAGAAGTACCCTAAGGAATATCACTTTCAAAAAGGAAAATTTACAATATAGAAATGTAATAGTTAATGCTTTTACGTTGTTAATTGGAAAAAAAACAACAACTGAAAATAACAAACAATCGATATTTCAAAGTTTCAAACAGTAGACAGAAACAGTAAAAATTATGGATGTTTTTCACTGTTTTATTGTAAACTGAAGCCGATTTTGCACGTCAAGACGTCATTGTTTAGATACACATTCATAGCCTATTTTTTGTGTTAAGGTGTTTCTCTCCGGCTGGTGTAGCTGTTGTTCCAGTTTGTTAATATTTGCAATAGATTATATTTACGGTTTTCAAAACTGCCACTAGCCAGACAGTCTCTAGAGGTACTTGGCAGCTTCATCCTATTTCAAGACTTTATCTCAATAATGTGGGACTTCAAGCGACGTGTTTACGAAACAGAAAATTGCGAATTGAATAATTACGAAAAACATTACAATGATACTTTAACTCGATAAAAATAGGGAATTAGTTTCAATTCACGTGTAAACAAATTTCATTCGCAACATGTCGGATGATTATCTCAAAGATATCTCTTACAACGGTGGCTACTTTCGCAGAAAAAGAAATAACAACAAACGACCTAGTTATAACAGTAATGAATTCATGTGTAAAGTAGCTATCATCATTTCATGTTTTTTTTTCATAACTAAATTCATGTTACGCAATTATATATGATTATTAATAATGGATTTTTAAATTGTGTCTAATGATCAGTTTAATACTATTTCATTGTGTGTTGACATAGATATTGAATATGTGCTATGAAAAGTCGTTTTAAAAAGTCCATTAAGGAGGAAATATAACTAGGATGAATAATATTCTTCATTCGTTGACGGACATGATTTTCATTGTTTTAATTAAAATATATTATCATCTCGTTAATCAGATTGCATATCTTGCTTCATCTTCAAAATTGGCTGACAGAATTCGGTTCCCCAAGTTATACCGACTAACAGCTCCGGAACGTGTTGTTCCTGCCCTTGTTCAACTGTTAGCAACGTTCAACTGGAATCGAATAGCTATTATACAGGAACAGGACGAGGACTTTACCATGGTAATTGACTTTTATTATAATACAGACCGGTAGGGGTGTTGGTCTATATTGCAATCGATACCCGTGTCCGTCTGTGTGTCGGTCTAGCAGTCTGCCCTCAAACTCTTGCGGACAGTAACTTCCCCATGCATTGAAGGATTTCGAAAAAGCCTGAACAAATAACCATCGACATGATGCAGTGTTTCGTTTACAACAACGTTGTGGCTACCTTGAGAGTGAAGGTCAAGCTTTGCGGTAACATAAAAAACAGGCATTGGTTGTCAAATAAGGGCTTTTACGGACTTTAATTTCCCAATGCATTAAAGGATTTGCAAGTAATTCGGCTCAAATGTTCATCTTTATGAAACGGTGTGTCACACGCAACAACCATGTGGCTCCTTCAGAGTCAAAATTAAACTTTGGAGTCAAATGTACTGTGATTTATTTTCAAAATAAAGATTTTAAGGAAGTCGTATGCTTTAAAGGATTTTGAAAATACTTGGTACACATATTCACCATTAAAGACGACCATGCAGCTACCGTCAAGGTAAAGGTTAAAAGCTGAGATCAAATGTCAAAATGCAGCACTATATTTTCAAATTAATGCTTAATTAGACTGTAGCTTCCCCATGCACTGAAAGATTTTCAAATATAGTGAAATCACTAATTTTCGTAGAGGTTTAATTTACGGTCTTTTCGCGCTACTGTCATTGCGCGAACTAATGATCACTGAGAGTATTTTACCATACGGCAGGTTCTCCGTATGAAACAGATCCATCCACTGACAAAGTTTAGAGTTCCTGAAATGGTCGTCTTTTTGACTGTGTTCACATAAAATGTGCGACGTCTTCGTATTTTTGATATTCCATTTAATTAAAACAATTAAACATTATTTGCAGTTTAATTCAAATGAATAATAAAAATGAGTATATAAATGTATCTTATCAAATAACTTAAACACACAGTGGTTTTAAAAATGTTTTTACGTTTTTGTAATTATAATCCTTTGTTCTACTCGAGAGCGCGAAAAAAGAAATTCAATATGCAAACATTTACCAGTCGCCAATAAGCGATCGCTTCGCCCACTAGTTTTGTTTACATAAAACGCTTATTCAATTACTCAGACACTCTTTGTTTGTCGGACCATTTGGCCGCAATAAAATTAATCTGATTGATTGCTCCGTGAGTTTGATTGACAGCTGGCGAGTTGTCAATTGTCAATTTAAAGAACACTAAGACAAGTTTACATATTGAGTAACGCGCGCAGGATTTGTATCATTACAAAGATCGGTATTTAATAAACGAAAAGGTTGCAGTTTTACAGGATGTGGTAAACAATTATCTACGAGCACAGAGATAAATATTAAAGTTCCCTTATAAAACAAGTATATATCTGTATCTGCAACTGATCATGCGACCCCTATTAGACGTGGGCTCCTGCCGACAAGATCCTGCCCAATACCCACCGGGATACCTGTTTATTTCAATAAAAATATGTCATAAAAGGGCATTTCCACTGTCGTTTATCAAGATTGTACCCCGCGAATATAAGCGATTCCACAGTAGCTCTAGCGGTTGTTACTGTTGTTAACTATATTACATGTATTTATACTTAAGGACTCCCAACGTACACAGTTAATACATAATTTAAGGACATGTACTGAAAATTAATTCATAGAAACGTTATTTTATTATCTGATGTTTCCATATTTTAACGACTATTCTCTTTTTTTTTATATTAAGGTCTGAGTCAAATAATTCTCTGCAAATCTCTGAAAATAAGTATGCAGAAATTGTTTCTTACGTTCATAGTACAAACAAAAATATTATTAAAAAAAAAACTCATTAAAATTGGATTAATGATAAAGATTCTTGATTTTTTATCGCACTGTTTCTTTACACACGATACCACGTTCTGTTTCTTGACTACGTTGATTCGGACACTACGTTCGTACCAAGGGTATGGTAAAGTAAATATTATATTCAAACCAACACCTTTCGAACATAAACAACTTTTAATGCTCTGTTTAGAAAGAAAATAGTCTCATTTTCTGCCATAAGAACATGTCATTTCAGCATGTATTAAATTATTTTCGGATGACTAAAAGTACATTTGAATGCAATAGGTGGTACCAGTTCTTAACTAAAACTATTCTTTCAACCCACCCTTCTCCCCCAACGTTCTGCTGTCCACAAATGTTCCGCCTTTTGTCAGTCCAACTTTGTCTTCACAAACAATGCTTTTCTCGCTATACTATTATAAATCGAACGTTCAAATTATGTGTTTTGTTTAGATAATAAGCGACTTGATGAAGGAACTCAAGGTTACGAAGGTAGATGTTATTGTCCGAAATTTCATAAATGTGGGCTCGAATCCTGTACTGCAACAGTTAAAGGTATTAAAGGTAAGCAGATGTATAACCTTTTTATTCAATAAAAGTGCTGACTTGTAAAGGAAGTGATACAAATACACGTGCGCGTGGGTGATTAAATTATTCCTTATTCGTTGCAAAAAAAACAACGAAAAACAAGAGATACTATGACAAGTGTTTTTGTACTTGATATTTTAAGTTAAAACCGAATTCGTTGTATTCGCATTGTTTTTTGTTTGAAAAAAAGGATAGAAGTTAGCGATAGCAAGCATCATCATCTTTGTAAATGAGCGAGCAGCTAGGTAATTTTAAAATGCTCTGTGTTGGTTTTTCATCTGAAATTCTAAAATATTCGGTGCTTTATCCTGATGATCAAGCCTTAACTTTGGTGTGACCTCATTGCATAACAGCATGTCTATCTAAACGGAAATTTAAAACACATGTACTATTTTGTATACATAACGCGCGTGTACAGTGTCATGGACGTGAAATCTGAATTGTTTCTTTTCTTTTCTTTCGAACGTTCAGGCTTCACGTTTTTACGAGCGCACTTTTAAGTCGTTAAGTGAGTACTGACAATACTCAACGTGCGTTTATTCCAGTCTTCTCGTGAGTGCATACACGTCTTTACATGTGTAATTGCAAGTATTTACGTGTCTACGTACGTACTTACAACTCTTTACGTGCGCATGGTCTCCATTTTCCTAAACAATCGGAGACTTGCGAGTTAAATCATTGCTGGGATCTGCACCTTAGCACGTTAAATAGTGTACGGACGCACGTAAAGATGTGTACGTTTGCAAGTGTGACCTCTACGTGTGCATGCGAAGAGAAGCATATTTCGTAAGCCGCCTCCAGGCAACACATTGTATGGTCTTTATGAACCCGTATCATTGTTGTCAGTGCTTCTCAAAACACAACTATGGAAATCATATGCAAAGTAAGTTCTAGATAAATCACCTTAATGCCATACATCATTTTTGCGAATGATACAAGCGTATATAAACCTGATTAGACAAGTTAGACAAATTGTTGAAGACCGTTCGAACATAGATGCACACGCTGATATACTTCAAGGTAGATATTTGTACATGCTAAAGTTGTGTTTTGTTTGTATTTAAAAGCTCGGCATACAGTTAGCAAACAATGAATACACGCGAGTTAAACTACAGGATTAAAGTAGGTTATATGTATGCTGGTCATAAAATGAGATTGACATACGTTTATCACACACTGCCAATACGTCAATAGTATGTTAATACGATGATTGTACCTACAAGTTTTGTTTTAATGGTCTTTTGATGTATATATGCACAAACATATTATACATGTTCACATGAAAAAGGTGTTCAACGTATACAATAGTGTAAAGGGGTCTTGGCCACACAATACCAACAATTATATTAACCAAAATATGTTCGTGAACATGACAAGTTTACAACTATGCGTCAGCATTCTTAGCGGTAACATCCTTGTTTCAAGTGTAATAAGAGAGAACAAGACTAAAGAGAAGCTTTAAATAAAAGTATTGCACCTTAGTCGTATTATCTAAAATGTGAACTCTAAGGTGTTTATGCCATACTTGACCTCATTATTTTATTATTTAATATTAGTATCATGTGTGTTATTAAATTAACTTAGGCGTACAAGCTGGCCATATACGGGAAACTGTTCGTTTGGATATTTACGGAAAAATATTCCAATGAGTTCTGGAAGGTTAGCGATGTCGATTGCACGGAAGGGCAAATGCAAAAGGCTGTGGAAGGGGCGTTTTTCTGTAACACTGTGAATCATAATCCCTTCGACGAAATTGGAAAAGCGAATATCACATGTAAGGAGAATAGTTTAAAATTAAAGAATTAATACGCAGATGTTTGTATATATACGCTTAACAAAACTTAACAAAAACGTGTATTATCATATTGACTTTTCTTATACAATGAAACATTGACCCATTCGATTTATTTTGCAATGAAACGTTAAAAATGAAACTGTTCGTAATGCTATATTCCATGCATTACTTAAAAAAAGCAAGTACCGTTAATATCTGTTTTTCTTCTATTTTATAATAGATTGAACACATCAACAACACATCTGAATTTAATTTTGCTTATCTGCGAGCCTTACTTACTTATGTCTAATACGAGTTAAATATAACAGTTTTATATGACATGTCAATTAGTGACCGATACTTTAAACACATTTGTAAATGAAATAACATACATTTTTATATACCAAAATATCTTACAAATTCTAATTATATTATTAATATTTTGATGTTTATTATGCCATGTCACTAAACTAACATTTGATTGTTCATTCAAAACAATGTAGTCGAATTAAAAGTCCAAAATGTAAATTTGTATGCGCTTGTTTCTATTTATGAAGACTCGGACCTTATCAGAGATATTCGCTATCGTGCTAATATATCAGAATCAGAACCATTCGACTACGCCGTCGGCAAGTGTTACGACAATGTATGGATTGCAGCATTGGCGTTGAACTGTTCTTTAACCCCAAGGGTTGAATATTATCGTAAGTTCTCTCGATCCGCATCGAGTGACCGAGCAGCATTTGGAGACGGAAGATGTATGTGTTAGTTTGATATGCAAAATAACACTGTTCACATTTTGTCTAAATCATAACTTTATAAGTGAAATAATGGTGTTAATTTTGTTGTTTATTGTGTATGTAAACATGTCTCATCGTGTATGTGTTGTTTTTTTTTCAAATTAAAAAAGGTCACCACAGACGATGGCAACAAGGTTTAAGTGTTTTACCGTGTTTGTTTCTCGGACCACAACTACTATTTCAACTGGACGCTGCAAATAGTGAATGGTGCTCTCATTGCCTTCGGCACTTTCTTGGCATGGGAAACCAGACAGGTACGTCACGTTTGTCACAAACGGCATGCTTAAATTGATAATGTACCTCACACGGTATCTAGTTCTTTTATATAGATTCACGCAACTCTGTATCATTAATTCGTCACAGCCTTAAACATTATTTCATTTTGAAGTTCGTTTAGTTTTTATAAGTTTTATTTAGTCTTAACATGCGATTTAATAATTATATGTTATCATAACACTGAAACCAGAGAAATGTATATATTTAAATAGCATTTTGATGTGCTCTGCTATTTTTTATTTCCACATTTTGCCCCTCTGAACACTGGGCAACAGCAGTGTAAACATCTCTGAAATTAGTTACTTTTCAGATGTACAATCAAAAACATGAAAATACTTTCCCAAATATAATATGTTAACCTACATTTCATCTGGTTCATTTTTAAAACGCGTGTACAGTCAGATATCCAATAAATGTTTGCGTATATACACATGTGCTAAATCTTACCATTAGTACTTGGTATATATATATATATATATATATATATATATAAAAAAATAAAAATGAAAATATATGGGCTTCCCTCCTATGATTCAATATTAAGAATTTCC